>OV651813.1:2740444-3172944 GCA_927349885.1 Psylliodes chrysocephalus
AAAGTTCTTTCGTTTACCTATATGTAAACGGTTTTATTGTGAAGATCATTTTGAGGTAAGTTAATTTTAAATTAATTAAGGTACTTATTACTACATTAGTATTTTTAGTCGTACTAGTAAACGTGCTTACTTACAGGGTCTGCTACTGCTAAATTCAAATATTGTAATAGAAGATCTATAAAAATTCATTTGAATAGTTAGGTTTTTTAAATTATTTTGGTAAGCCGAACCCGGAACAATATGATAGGTACTCTGTTTTTTATAAATATTAATAATTAAACTATACTAATTGTAAGGGAATATACCTCTTGGTCGCCGCGGTCAGTTTTACCCAAATTTAATCCTTTCGCTATTCGAAAGGTATAGGCCACTTGGTCTCCAAACCTGGATTAAGGGTTCCAAGAAAATTATGGGGTTATTTAATTACTCTAATTATAATATCGGTTTGTGACCTGTCGAGAACTAAAATAAAAATATTTTTCATCAGTTAATTGTCTGCATTCTTACTGAAAAGATTAATTTTTTTATTTTAAAAGTGATTCTCATCTTATTCATTATTCCATAAAAGATGTTTTGAGTTTGTGTTGCAATGGAGTCGATGTTAAGTGTAAAAGGAAAAAAGTTGTTAATTGTAAAAAAATATACATTTGGAAAAGACAAGGAAACAAAGTTAGGTGTATCATATAAGTGTACTCGTCGTGGGTGTAAAGCGACTATTGGAGTGGACGATTCGGAAACTGTCTTATTGAAATCTAAGAGTGAACACAATCATCCACCATCGGACCATTTAGATGTAAAAAAACTTCAAAACGGATTGAAAAGAAAGGCAACAAAAGATATTTGCGTTAAACCCAGTAAGTTAATTAATAACGGAATCCGAGGGGAAGGAAATACTTTTAATGTATCCACTACGGATGTTGACCTCATCAGACGAAGCATATACAGGGCAAGAAGAAGTATATTGCCACCTTTGCCAAAGTGTATCAGTGATGTTCAGGGGTGGGAAACTGGTATGCGCAGGTCAAGGATCAATCAACCACGTCCGCGTGGCGCTGCAGTCGGGTGGTGGGGTAGGTGGTGGGAGTGTAAATGACAGGTGAATATTGATTTTGGGGGGGTGTCATGGCGTCTTGGCTTAAACCAAACGTGTTTATTTATATTGGTGACTTGGTTGTGTTCAGTTGTGTTTTCATTTCCAATTTGCTTAATTGATTTAGTTGACCACTGTTAGTGAGCTTGTTTTTCCATTATAAATTTGTGCGTTTTGAACTGTTATCTTGTGCTTTTTCCGCTGTTATTTCGTGCTTTTCCATAAAGATGCGTAATTATAGAAAATGTTGTGTACCGAATTGCCTTGATGTGAACAACAAGATGCATCGCCTGCCCCACCCTAGGAATGAACCCGATTTATTTGAAATTTAGGCACTTGCTGTTCGTTGTCCAAGATTTAATAATAAAACAAAACTACAAATTTATTCCACCTTTGTAGTATGTCATAAACATTTTGAAGAGAAGTATAAAGTAGTTGGCTCTCGTCGAGGTCTAACACCTGAAGCATTTCCAACGCTATTCCTACCAGCAGTTCCTGGAAGAGTAGCGGATGGACTTTCCTCAAATAACGTAGAAATTGAATATGTTGATCAAACACCTTCTACTTCAAGTAAAGGTTCGAAGAAGAAGCAGAAGCAGACTAATAATATATGTTGGACTTCTTTTCGAGAAGGAAAGTTAGTAATCTACTCATTTATTTTATACTTATACTGTGTATTTTCTGTTTCATGACATTTGGGGTTGCAAAGCTGTATCGTAGAAGAAGAAGCAGACTAATAATATATGTTGGACTTCTTTTCGAGAAGGAAAGTTAGTACTTATTTATTTTATACTTATTGCTGTGTTTGAGAATCCACATCAGATGCATTTTTTACATCTCGAGCGTTTTTTTATCCACATACCTATATATAAAACGTTTATTTAGTCAAAAAAACTATTTTTTACATGTCAATACATCTTCACGTTTAAAATATAAAAAATACCTAAATATAGAATCAACATACATTTAAAATGCAATAAAAAATACATAAGATACAGTACACTTACATGTCAACTATACAAAACAATAAAAGAACAAGAAAGAGAAAAAAAACGTCAATAGGTGAACAGGTATTCATGCAGTTTTATTTTAAATATTGCCACATTTGAAGAACATTTAATATCCTCAGGCAAATTATTAAAAGCCTGTACACCTTTAAAAAACACTGAATTTTGTGTACATTTTTCTTGTTACCTGTTTAGGTTCATGAACATCCTGATTATAACTTAAAATATTTTGTAAATATACTCTGGAGATTCCTGATTTAATTTTAAATATAAAAAGCAGGGAATAGAATAGCAAATATTTTTTAACAGTCAACCACTGAAGCACATTCAACATAGAATTGATTGGTTCCAATCTCGAACAGCTCAGTATTATCCTCAGACCTCTATTCTGCAACTTTTGCAATCATTGTGACTCATTCTGGTTGAGCAAATACAGTATAGTGGCACAATAATTAAAATAAGGTAATATTAAGAGTATTATAAATTATTATTTTAGTCCATTTGCCGAGATGTGGAGAACAGCGCCTCAAATAGTTTATTTTAAATCGGACACATCTGTCCCATTACATTTACGTAAATTGAATCACGTGATCAAAGATTTACTACATCTCAGTTGCATCCGATGTGGATTCTTAAACGCTGCATATACTGTGAAATTTGTGTTTCATGACGTTTGGGGTTGCAAAGCTGTATCGTAGATGTTGGACTTATTAAAAAATAAAGTATTCCTCGGACTTATAATTTTTTATTAATACATTTATTTTAATGAGATTGTACTTATACTGTCTTTCTTTTTTCACAGCTAAAGTTCTTCACAAAATGATGGACAGTGTTGTATCCTGGAATATGTAGCAGCCATCCAGCTACTTCATACATAATACAATTTTCATATACATTACATTTTTTAAATATTGGATTTGTATTATATATATTCTTTAATAAATTTATTTTTTGAATATTCTTGTTTTTTTTATCTAAAAACTGTTAGCCAAATTAAGATTTGTTCACACAAACTGCATTTTTGCTTTATTATAGCGATATTCGCTATAATAAAGCAAAAATGCAATTTGTGTGAACAAATCTTAATTTGGCTAACAGTTTTTAATGCGGATAATTTTTACTGTCAAATTTGAATAGCCCCGCGCTTTTCTTCTCTTCTTCTTTTTATTATTTTCTCTTCTTTCATATGGCCTCTTACCAGACAAGGACTTAATTGAAAAAAAATCAACCACGTCCACCAGGTGCCGCTAAAAACTCTATCATCCTTTTTTAACATGGGAGTTACCGTTCTAAGAGTAAGTGTTCTGTGGTGATGTTCATAGTGTACTGAAAGCAATACAATGTGTTACAAATAAGGGTGAACAATTTTTATTATTTAACAATGAAGATTCACAAATTATTTTATTTTCATGTGATTCAAATTTAAAATACTTGTGTTCTCGTGATAGTATTTATTGCGACGGCACATTTAATTATTGCCCTAAATTTTTTTTACAATTTTTCACTATACATGCTGTTGATAACGGACACTACATACCATTGGCATTTTTTGTTTTACCAGATAAAAGAGCAAGTACCTATGCAACTGCATTTAAATTATTAAAAGATTACTGTTATAATAATTTAAATTTAGATTGGAAGCTGGTATTATACAGATTTGGCCTGATATCTTAATTATTGGATGTAGATTTCATTTAACCCAATCGTGGTTACGTAAGATACAAAATCTGGGTTTGATTTCCGAATATAAAAATGAAAATTCTGAAATCGGCAAATGGCTTCATTACACTTTCGGCATTTTATTTTTGGAAAGTACTGAAGTGGCAGAGTGTTTTTGTAAAGATTTAATTCCAATAATGCCATTTGACGAGAGATTAACTTCATATACTCTTTATATGATTAATACGTATACTAGCGATACGTCTGACTTCCCGCCTACAATGTGGGCATCGTGCACAAGTTCCACAGAACGCACAACAAATGCTTGTGAGTCTTTCCACAAACATTTTAATTCTGCTTTTTATTCGGCGCATCCCGATATATTCAAATTTGTTAATGAATTCTCGATATTCAGTTAAATACTTATGTGAAATTAAACAGTACACATATACCTAACAAAATTAAAAACGCTAATTACAAAAAACGGCATGCGTATTTAACGAACGTAATAGAACAATATAAAAATAAGATCCTTTCACGAACTCAATTTATCAAAGTAGTTTCTTATCATTACAAAAACTAATTGCAATTTGGGTTTCTTAAATAATTTTTATTTGGTATTTTGTGTATTTTGTACCTACTTTTTTTTATTATGTATAATTTTATATTGTTTTCTATTAATTATAAGTGTTTTTTTAATTTGGTTTTATTCTTTTCCTGACCCACATTCTGTACCATATCATATCAGTTAAAAATTTCTATTCACGTGGAAAATAATAAAAATCAGTTAAACTATTTTTTTCTTAAAAATATTATTTTCAATAAATCGAAATAGATACCTTTAATGATTGATAACTACGGCGACCAAGAGGCCTACCTGATTTTAAAACTGGAGACCAAGTGGTCGATGAGATTACGGAACCCCGCTGACAAAACTAACCGCGGCGACCAAGTGGCCAACACCCAATTGTAAAAGCCATTAAATGCCAGATGAATTTTTCCCTATAGTAAAATACTTCAACAATATATAAATGTAATTACTAGAGCTGTAAAAGTAACGAGAAAATCAATACCCGTATGTATTCGTTACTTCGGATCTGACTACCCGCATAAAAATATTCGTTACTCGTTACTTTCGTTACTCGTTACTTTCGTTACTCGTTACTTTCGTTACTCGTTACTTTCGTTACTGTGATACGAATCTACAGAACACGCATCGTGTGGACCTCATACACGTCTATGCGGATGCGGAATTGGTGTCGGTAACTAATCGTACGTACGCATTGCTTCGGTTGTTAGGTTTTGGTACTGTCTAACAGAGGGTGTGGATGAAATTAGATATCGAATCGTTGGTTAAATAAATACATAGCGAATTTGTAATTAGTAACAAAGTCGTGTAGTTCACTGAGCATGAGCAATGAGAACTGATGTGAAGTTTTGCAAAATAAAATATCGTCAGACAGGTTGAACAGAAACATATATATTTTTCTAACACACTAGTAGAAACAATAATAATACTCTATAAAATCATAACTTTAATGAACAAAAACACATTAAATTCTTGCAACACGCAACAGAAAAACAACTATTATCTATTCTTTAAAACTGAAATAAATAAATACATAAATATAAACAAAAGTACGTTGCGAACTCTCCGAGTCCCAGTCGACGTACGGTTCGATAGTCGATTCGCATCAAGGCCACACTCGCATTTCGCATCGCCCATCGGGCCATCTCGCATCTTGCACACCGAACCGTGGCGGTATGTATTCTCAAGTATTATTGTGCGTTATGCGACGATGCGGATGCGAGTAACGAAATTTAAACTGCAGTAACGAATTCGTATTTCGTATCTGACCGACTACCCGTTACTGAGTAACGAATACATACGGTTTGCCACAGCTCTAGTAATTACACAAGTAAACACAAATATTTTTAAAACATATGTTAAAATAATTAGAAAATTATATTTATTATTTAAAAATATCAAGAAAGCTTTTTATTAGAAAGGCTCTACTGGCGACGTCTTTAAAACCAATCATGTTTCATATTTAGTTAAATAAATTTCATAACAGCATTTTACTACGTCTTCTTCTGACGACTCAAAAATTTGAATAATTTTCTTGTACACAGATTTTAAATCTTCAGTTTTTTCATAGTTTACAGGTCTTAAAAGTTGGATGATAAGTACATAAAGTGCTGGTGATGTTCTATAGTTTATCATTGAATAAAACAAATTATGCCGATCTAATATATTCATTTTGTTCACCCATTTTTCGAAATTATCTTTGAAAATAGCAAAAATTTGCGGCCCAAATTCATTAAATAGTTGTTCCAAATAATTGACTACAGTTTCAGCGAATTCATCTAGAGGATGATTGGAATATTTAAGCAGAAGATTTAACGTTATGCATTCGTTTATTACATCTACCGTAGAAAAATATTTGTTCCAATTTTCGATAAAAATATTTATGAACTTGGAATCTGGTTTAGAGTCGTACATACAATCGATAAATATTTTACAAAAACCACTGATGATTGGTTTGTTTGATTTAGAGAGTGTTCCAAATACTGTAGTAAAATTATTTGGTCTCTCTGTACATCTATATTCCAAACACAACACAGCAAACTTATCAATATTTGTTAAACGATGTTCACCATGTTCGGATAAGTGGCGGTTAATGACATTTTTTACGAACAATGGAGAAATAGATTTTAAAACATCTTCCTCCAAACTTTGTTCTAACAATTTATCAAAATATTTGTTAACGTTTATTGTATCGTCATCAACGTTTTCAAATATTTTCCAACAAATTTCGATGTACCGAGCTCTATACGTTTTAGTAATTCTAATCCTAACTAAAGTTGAAAATATTTCTTTGTGGCTTTGATTAATCATAACCAGCAACTTTTCAATAAGCATAAACAACTCTTTAGTACTATTTTTTTTAAAATACTTCAAAGCAGCCAAACATAAATACTGATGAGGACTGCAATCTGAAGATTTTAGCAAATTGAACACATAATTATAATCGAGAAAATCGCAACTTAAAAATACGGCATGTTTTCGTACAGACATATCTCGTTTGGATAATATTTCGATATAAGGATGCAACTTATTCTCCGGTGATCTCGAAAACAAACTATACAACGAAGGTAAAGCATAAGACAAACGATTTCCTTTACAAAATTTCAACACCAATGGTAAATACTTTCTAGCAGTATCCCCTTTCTTTAACAAACCAGCAATATACTGCTGTATTTTTAAAAACTCATCTTTATCCTGACAATCATCTAAATGCCCATCAACAAACTCAATGAAGTGTTCTTCAGGTAATAAATTTTGAATGATCTTCATCGATATTACTTGATTATTATGATCCTTTTGTTTCCAATCTTTCAACAAATATTCGCAAATCTTTTTGTCCAATCCCAAATGCGAATAGTGCTTTATACATTTTTTATCGTAACACTTCATGAATTTGGAATGAAGCCTTTCGAAATGTTCCGCAAGAAATTTTGGATGTTGCATAATTAAGGCTTCTATTATACCGTAGGTCGTCCAACTTGATTCGAATTCCCGATTAAGATCATCTTGTTCTATGAAATTTTTCAATATGGCCCTTTCAGTTTGAGAAAAACGGTCTTTCTTTACAATGCTCTTGAGTACGTCTTTATACGCATCAACGCATTCTTTATCTATACAACTAAGAATATCAGTTATTTTTGTCTCGTTCAAAAATCCTAAAGAATATTGAGGGAAATTCAAGTGATATAATATCGCAAATTTGATGATACAATCATCATCGTAATCACGATCATTTTCATGTTTATTTATGGCTACTTCTATGCCAGATAACAAATAAGGAAACTGATGAATATTCAAACAATGTTCTGGACGGTACTGGCTTATTTCGTAAAATTCCTCTATAACGCTCCTCAGATTGGATCGGAAATTTCTATGATCCTCTGACAACAATTTGCATAGTTCGACAAACATATCGCGCTCCAAGTCCGCATTTGGCAAACTGGTTCTGAAATTACATGCATCCCATTGTGCGGTATCCAAGATGAAATCTTTAGCTACTGCTTTGAACATTTCTTTATCATTCTTGTACGAATAATGTAAAAGTTTATCGATGATATTTCGGTAATCGTAAATAGGAATTGTCCCTTTCAGACGTATTAAATTTGCTTGTTGTAGGATGAAATCCCAATGCTTTTTGGTCAATTCATCATTACTGAAGGTCTTACAAATAAATTCGATGATTTTTCTATGAGTACAATCATCCTCGTTATTGTGCCTTGACCCAACGTATTCCATAACTTCATCTAGCGCTTTCATATCTTTATTTTCTGCACAAGTGGTTATCAGAAGTAGCAACAAAGCTTTTCTATTTTCTTTATTCGAAGTGACGTTTATCTTTTGTTTTAAAATTGGTATCGAAATAGAAGTTGGTAAATACTGCAGAAATTTATCGTCATTGTTAATTTTATAATTGACTTCTGCCCAAGCGTTTACAATTTGTTTACCAGGATTCAGTAAGACTATTATGTTGGAATGGATCGTCTTGAAAAGTTTATCTATACTGTCTTGTGGAAAATTGACTTTATACACTTCGTAAAATGTTTGCCATCTTTTATTTTTGGGCAAATATTTGAGGATGTAATTTAGATTGGGGCATTTTCTGGTCAGCGTTGTGTAAAATGTAACGAAATCCGTTTTTAGTGTTGATACGAGAGCTCTAGTGTTTAATATTTTATAAAAATATTGAGGATCGTCGAGTATTTCCGATTTGGCGATATTTACGATTATAGTGCTGGCGGATTTCGATAATTTAATTTTACTTATTTTATTGCATTTTAAGAGTTGTAAAAAGAGTCCAGGATTTTCGTAAGCTAATAAATTTAATACACATTCCTCATCATACGGATTTTTGCGCAATCTGTAACTGTAATCGATATATATTTTAAAAAGATCTTCGTTTTTCTTAAATAAATGAATCACTTGGTTTGGGCGTAATAAAATTTCGTTCTGTTCGAGAATACTCTTGATTTTTGAGGTACTGCAAGCGTGTAATACATCCAAACCTATGTAGACACCATACCTAGTAAAGAAAAAAAAATCCTTCACTATCCAATACATAATGTGAGTTATGTTTGATGCTTTAAAATAAATGAGTGTGATTAATTTCTCAATGGGAACCAACATCAAAAACATGCTTCACAAAAGACACTTTGAAGGTCTAAAGCTCACTTATATCAATTTGACGTAAATCGCTTTACCTAAACATGAAAAAAAAAATGGATGAGAATAAAATTTTCCAATACCCCTTCCCAAACGAAAAGTTTATAATTACAATTAAAAAGCAGTATTCACGTCATACGATTATAGACCGTCAGATAGTGACTGATTTAGGTGCCCCATTTTCATCGATTTTGGGTAGAATGAAAGGAAATTTACGAGCGGTCCCTGGGTGTTTTTTGCTCTTTTTTCCACGCAAGCCATTTTCACTATATGATTAATTAATAGAACTAGGCTTCGAAAAATCAAAGGCTTTAATGTTGCAAGTGGCTAAAGGGTTGAAATAAGGGCGTAATCTTGTAAAGAAAAATTGATATTTTAACCGATTTTTCCACACAAGGCAATCGAGAGTATGAAAACATACATCGTAACTAGCCCGAAA
The DNA here is from genome assembly GCA_927349885.1 of Psylliodes chrysocephalus. Lineage (NCBI taxonomy): Eukaryota > Metazoa > Arthropoda > Insecta > Coleoptera > Chrysomelidae > Psylliodes > Psylliodes chrysocephalus. Next base: position 2,749,888 of record OV651813.1, read on the forward strand.
AACATATTGGCTTGAGTGGCGCGAGTGGATAAGTCCATTTTAAGGTTAGAAAATTTAACAGATTTTTTTTTCGATTTTTCAGTTATTTTCCCATCAACGAAATTTTTTGCAATAAAAATTTATGAATTTAAGAGACCAGAAAAAAATGGCTTGAGTGCAGAGCGTGGTCTTCATATTTTGAGAACATAGGAAAGTTGCTGAAAAAATGTATGTAAATTGCCACAATTTTGCCACACAAGCCGTTTGACATATGCTTAGAAAAAGTGATTCTAAGACTATATAACAAAAGGCTTGAGTGTCGGACATGGCCATCATATTATTTATATCTTTATAATTTATTCAACAAAAAGTTGACAAGAAAATCTAGAAATTTCCACCATTTTCTCACGCAAGCCGTTTGTCATATGCTTAGAAAAAGTAATTCTAAAACGATATAACAAAAGGCTTGAGTATTGCACATGGAGCCTATTATTTATCTTAAAAAGAACTGACCAAAAAGTTTACAAATAAATATGCAAAGTTATTATTATTTATTGTTTGGTGATTATTCATAATATAGTTAATTTTAATATGAATTTAGTGCTGAATTAACAATATGTTTATTTTATAGAAAAATTTATATACTCTTTCAAAGGGCTATTAAATATAAACTTTAAAATACCTGTTAAGGGTCGATCTTTTAACCTCTGAGTAAAGTTACATGTAGATTTACTTGACAGATTAACAAACATTATTCTTATAGTTTAATCAGCAAGTAGTTACTTTCAACTTTACTCAGAGGTGAAAAGAATTGGCTCGATTAACAGATTCGTTACAAAGATATGTTGATCAATTTTTGAATTTTTATAAAATTAAAGTATGTATAAAAAAAATTCAACTACTAAACATGAAAAAGTAGATATCCTAGAATTTAATGATGACAATCAAGTACTCTATGGAATAGACACTTCGAAACCATTGTAAATTGCATTTATGTAAGATATTAAAGCAATCAAGAATGTCATGAGATAAATCTTTTAACAGATCAAAATGATTTTCTTGAAGTCGATTAGAAAATGTTGATGTTCCTATGATAGTATGTGACATTATTTCAAATTATACAAGCTATTAGAATAAATAATTATTGTGCGTTATTTTTTTGGTTAAAATTGAAGTTACAGGTTGTTGTGTTCATTACATTAGTTATTTTTCTTCAAATTAAATAATTTAAGTGAATTTTTACAATCATTTAAAAGGGCGTTAAGTTAATAAACATTTAAAAGGTATAAAATTAGTCGTTGAATAGTCCGGCCACGAGACAACTCTTCTAATAAAATTAATATAAAATAAATTTTAGAATCGATATTTAGATGATTTAGGGTGATATTTAGGTTTTGATATTTAGGTTTTTAGTTTTATTTTTTTATATGGCAAATTATAAATAATTCCAAGCATATGCCAAACGGCTTGTGTGAGAAAATGGTGGATATTTATAGATTTTCTTGTCAGCATTTTGTTAAATAAATTTTGTATAAATAATATAAAGACCATGTCCAACACTCAAGCCTTTTTATATATAGTCTTAGAATTACTTTTTCTAAGCATATGCCAGAAGGCTTGTGTGGGAAAATGGTGGAAATTTATAAACTTTTTTGTCAGTTTTTTGTTAAATAAATTATATATAATTAATATGATGACCATGTCCGACAGTCAAGCCTTTTGTTATATAGTGTTAGAATCACTTTTTCTAAGCATATGTCAAACGGCTAGCGTGGGAAAATGGTGGCATTTTAAATACAATTTTTCTGCAACTTTCCGACGCAAGCCTTCGTTTCGTCCACATCCGATACTCATGCCAATTTTATTATTACGTCTAACACATTAATAACATTCTATGGTTAAAAAGGCTTGCATGAAAAAATAACTCAAAAATAAAAAAAAAAATTGCGGTAATTTTCGTGCCATTCAAGCCAATATGTTTTTCGGGCTAGTGACGATGTATGTATTCATACTTTCGACGGGCTTGTGTGGAAAAATCAGTTAAAATATCGATTTTTCTTTACAAGATTATGCCCTTATGTCAACCCTTTAGCCACTTGTAACATTAAAGCCTTTGGTTTTCCAAAGCTTAGTTCTATTAATTAATCATATAGTGAAAACGGTTTGCGTGGAAAAATGAGCAAAAAACACCTTTTATTTCTGTTAAGGAAAATCGAATTTTCCATATGTTATCCCCAGGGGTCAGTCGTAAATTTCCTTTCATTCTACTCAAAATCGATGTACTTTTCAACCCTCTTCGAGGCTTGTATGCGAAAATGGGGCACCTAAATCAGTCACTATCTGACGGTCTATTAGGTATGAATATATAGAATGTTATATTTTAAAAATAAACCGTTATAATCTTTATTGAATTCTAGCTCCCTGACAAGTATTATTGGATGAAGTGATTTAAGTTAAATCGCTATAAAATGAGCCATATATTTTGCAATTTTCTTTTTTAGCTGTATATAATTTCCTAAATAAGCTTGTGTTCTCTGTAGCGCGATTTTGGGTACACCGGGTACACCTCGTATAAATAAGATGGTTCAATTAATGCTACCTCGTTAATTTCAAGTTCAACGCGTTGTCAAGTGACCTCTTTTTTTGTTTATTTTTAGAAGCAAGGAGGATATGATTTTGCTTGAGGACTTTTTTTTTAGAAATGTGTGTAGGGCTCCGCTTTTCAAAAAGATTCCGTCGTCAAAAAGGTTTGAGAACCACTGCTTTATAGCATAAATATAAAAAAAAATACCTTTATACTCATACTTTTTAATTTTGTTATCAAATAGTTTTGATCAACAGAATCAAATGCATTTTGAAGAAATACAATTAATTTTTAATTGTACATATGCCGGGTTATACAATAGGCAGTTAAAATGTAGACTTAATTTAAACTGTGAATCTTGTTGTACACTAGGGTGGGCCGTAAAACGGACTTTTTAGAATAATTTAAAATTTCGTTTTGGAATAGTGTCCAAAAGTTACCTAATGTTATCCCAACCAAAATGTTTATTAACAGTTTTTTGATTGCTATGCATCTTCTGCCCCCTACTGCAACTCAAAATTCCCAAAAAAATTTGAAAATCAAAATTTAGATAGACTAAAAGTTGCCTCTTGTTATTGAAACTAACATGTTTATTTACCATTTTTTTATTATCATGCGTCTTCTGTCCCCTACCAGAACCTACAGCTTATTAAAATAAGTAGATATTATTAAGTGATTGGTCGTACAGACACCGTTGGTAAGGCGATGAGGTGTAGACGATTGTTTTCGTGATTAACGTACCAGCAACGTGTTGTGTTATTGTGACCTTAATTAGTCAGTGTTGCATACGAAAAAGTACTTCAGAATAATCGAAATATGAGTTTCTTAAAAACCTTTCACACAAGACAAGACACCGAGTGTTCTTTGGTGGGATCACCAGCAGATTTAAAGAACAGTGTTCTTCCGACACAAGAAGATATTTTGAGGTGCTTCTTATAGGTAAGGTATAGCCTAAAACAACCTGACTGCCGAAAAGAGCCAACAGTTTCAGAAATTTCAAAGATACTTGTTGATAAGATTGTAAATTTATGGCAGAAAGCGTCAATCCCGATAGTAACACACAAACGCGTTTTGCAACTCGTCAAAATTCAACATGATAGATACGCAAAGCTTTTGTGGTACCCAAAGGTTAAAAGTAATGAAAACTATGTTTTAAAAGTAAAAAGTTAAAAAACTGAAAATAAAAAACTTTTCGATATTAGTGCCTGCAAATGCAAAAATCTTGAAGAATATCTCTGTAGCAAAAAAAGGCAAATAAATAAATAAATACATTTATGGTAATTTCTTTAGTGATATAATTTCCCATTTGTCGTTTGACATATTTTCTTATTTAATAGGCGATTTCTCTTACAGGTACCTATAAATGAGCGTCCCTTTCTCCTAGATCAGCGAAGTTCCAGAAAAATGGTTATGGAAGGTGTTGATGCAAAAGAAACAACCAAATTAATAAACAAAACTGGACGGTTGGAGAAAATGCAACAAAGGAAAGAATTACACAATAAGGTTTGCTCTGAAAATGATACAAAAGTGACGCTAGACATTAAGCCAAACATTTTTTCGAAACGAACAACTAATACACTAGTTTCCTCTAGTCATTACTTAGATACAACTTGTGAACAACCGTCTACTTCAAAAGAATTAGTAATTTTCAGAAATACAATTAAGCTTCCTACTCTCGCCAAAGTGTGTGACAGATACGGATTATCGGATAGATCTGCAGCAGCAGTAACTACAGCTGCCTTACAGGATGTTGGTATCGTAACAAAAGAAAGGTCAGTGCAAATAACAGATAAAAATAAGTTAAGAAGAGCCAGGGAACATTTAGGAACTAAAATTATTAATTTGGTAGACTGTGAACCTATTACTGCAATGTATTTTAAAGGTAGAAAAGATAAAACATAATCTCTTGAAGAAATAGACGGCAAATCTCGCAGAAGAACAATAACTGAAGAACATATATCTTTAGTGCAAGAACCAGGTTCGGTGTTTCTGGGACATACAATACCCTCCTCAGGATCTGCAAAAAATCTTTGTCATAGTATAGTTGACTTTTTACAAGAAAATAACCATGATTTGTCAAGCTTATTAGCAGTGGGATCTGACGGCACAGTAGTCAACACAGGACTAAAGAATGGAGTGATTACTCTACTTGAATATAAGTTAGGACGCCCTTTACAACGATTTATCTACCAGCTGCATGCCAACGAGCTACCTTTGAGACATCGTTTTCTATACCTTGATGGCCAAACAACCGGTCCTAGTGCGTTTGTAGGTGTACTGAGCCACCTTGTAGTCCGATATAAAAATTTTCCAGTTGTGCAATATGTTATTGGCTGTAAATTACCGGAAGTACAGTGTAGCGACTTAAGTACCGATCAGAAATACCTTTACAAAATTTGCCGTGCCATATCGTCTGGTCAATGTTCTGTAGATTTAGCAAACCAGAATCCAGAAAAATTGAGCCATTCCCGATAGTTTACTTTGGCAAACTGCTTATTGCGTTTGTATATTTTCACCAAAGAACCCAGTTCCAATTTAAAAGAACTGACAAATTTCGTTCCTAAAGTCTATGCTCCAATGTGGTTTTTAATTAAACGAAACAACACTTGTACAAATGGGGCGAAACATGTATGGCAAACCATTAAGCAAAGTCGATATTTAAGAGACAATCTGAAGGTGATCATTGACCCAGTTATCCAACGAAATGCATTTTTTGCACACCCGGAAACCTACTATTATGTATGTTAAGTGACTCTCGTCCCCATATTAGAGAACTTGCTATGCGTCGTATTTTAAATGCCAAGGAAAGGGAAAGTTCAAAAAAAATTCGTGTTTTTAAAATACCAGAATTAAAGTTTGATGCAGAAGACTATAACATTTTAATAGACTGGCAAAATAATGATATTACTCCTCCTCCACACTTCAACATTTAGAATTAGGCGAACTAGAAAATATAATAAAAGAAACCCCAAATAAAGTCATTGAGATTACATCTTACCCCTGAAACACGCAAACTGTGGAGAGATGTGTAAAATTAGTGACGGAAGCATCGTTATTAGTTGTAGGTAGTAAAAAGCGAAATGGAATTATAAAAGCAAGATTAGAGTCTCGTAAATTAATGCCACAATTTGAAAGCAAAAAGAACTTTACACAATAAGCTTATTTATTTGTTTGTTTTTTATTAACTGTTTTAGTCAATGTAAAATGTGAAAAATTTAAAATAATAAAATAATTTTTAATATGATTTGACTGAAAAATAACTGCTGTCCTTAACGTTTGAATTTTCGGTAGGGGGCAGAAGACACATGACAATTAAAAAACTGTTATTAAACATTTTGGTGAGGATAACATAAGGTAACTTTTGACTACTATTCCAAATCGAAAATCCAAATTTCGATTTTCAATTTTTTTTTAAATTTTGAGTTGCGGTAGGGGACAGAAGATGCATGAAAATCAAAAAACTGTAAATAAACATTTTGGTGGGAATAACATAAGGCAACTTTTGGGCACTATTCCAAAAGAAAATTTAAAAAGTCGAACTTTCGGCCCACCCTATTGTACACTCATCGGTTATTGTTAAACATAGTTTTAAAAATGACATTTGTTTTTTGAATATAACCAGTTAAAAATAAAACTCCTGTTAGCTAAACTAGGTTTACAATATTCTTTGTACAACCTGCCCATAATGTATTTTGTAATAATTATAAATCCGTATAGTTAACTATTTTTATTTTTTTTAGTAATAGTTTCCCTGTCACTTCTGAACTATGTTTTATTATATTTTTAGTTGTAAACAAGAATCTGATGAGTACCTACATTGTACAGATTTAAATATACAAAGGGTCCTGTAAATATACAAACTTTTAGAAGTGGTAGAGGGGATATCAAAATAAACTTTTTTGCTTAATAAATATGTGTTTCAAAACGAAGCATTTTCGAAAATATTATTATGTTCATTAAGCAAAAAATGTTTATTTTGATGCACCTACCACCTTTAAAAGTTTGTCGGTATATTAAGGAGATATCCTATATAATTTTTACAAATTCTTTTTATTGACATTTGTTTGTTTTAGGTTCAATGACTCAATTGAAACATGATGATCAGCCTCACCAAGGAATATCCTTGATACTAAAAAAATACGCGAAAATAAATTTAAATCTGCATAGCCACATAAATATTCTGTATTCTGTACCACAATACGTCATGCGTGAACTCGATGAGATTTCGTCCGTTAAGTATCATACCTCTGCAATTTTTTGTATCATTAGGAATATCAACATTGTAAACAATAATTATGACCAGGGTTTTCTATCCTTTTCTCTAGGTCATTTTGCTGTGTGAACGGCAATTGAAATCCAATGGCATCGACGCATGGCAGTTTGTTGAAGAGGTGAATATAGTACGTGTGTAGTTTGAAAATGGAGTGGAATGACGCAAATGTTTTAAGGTTAATAGAATTTTACCGTGAAATGGAAATATTGTGGAACTGTAAATTAAAAGAATATAAAAATAAAAATAAGCGGCACAACGCTCTCCTGGAAATTGCTGTCAAATCACGGCCACTATATCTACTTCGACTTCGAAGGCTTGGACGATCCCAAAATCTTTTCTTTTGTCGTTTTGGGATTAGCGCATCAACTGCAATTGCCACCAATTCGTCATCTTCGACTTCGCTCATTTTTCACAAGCTTCGTCTCGCGTACACGCTACAACTACAGTAAGGACGTGATGTTCATTCATGCGGCCTTTGATGATCGGCTTTGCCTATCGGTAAAGTCGATCGGCATAATGCGGATGCGTCTTTAAGAGTTTTATTATCAGCCATAGTTTTATACCAAAAATGAAAATAAATTGAAATTATACATTAACAATAAATTCATAAATTTACCATATTTATAACTTTCATCAACTCTCGCCTGGCTAAAATATTACTTATCTATCTATTCAGCTCTGTTACGCTTATTTTTTGACTTCAGCCTCCTTTTGACACTTCCATTCGTTCTTACTCAGTGAAGTATGATGAATGGTTTTCAGAATATCAAGTGTTATATTTATCTGATACTGGGGGTCCTGCAAAGTTCATCTTCAGTACACTTGTTTATCTGACATCTATCTCGATGTCCATCTTGAATGAACATCCGTTTCTTGCCTATTAGTCTTATACTTAACCAGAAGTCGCTTAACCTCGGCAGCAAATGTCTAATTCGGCCAAAACACAACCTTGGTACACAAATATCTATTTTACCGCTGGTTTCATTACAATGATCGAGAGTTTATTACAAAAAAACTCGAGTAAAGTGTAAAATTATCTCTTGTCCAGTACACTCGTATACACTTGAGTATTAGCCTATATTATTTTTGATTAAAGACGTATACATTTCAAAATGTCGTTTACTTAAAAATAAAAATATTTAATTTTGATAATTTTTCAAACAAAACATTTTAATTATTATTTTCCATGTACATGGCTTATACCGGACCTGTATGTACTCTAGTAGCTGACAGTGTTGCCGTCAGTTGTCGCCACATATTCATTAATAACATAGGTTTTATTAAATTTATTGTGTTACATGCTTGTGGACATAAAGAGATAGAAATTTAAAATGACGTCTTACATTACTTCGAATAAAAAATTGATAATGCAAGTTTTCTAACAGAAAAAATCGAGATTATATCGCAAACAAAATTGAGTTGGGTCTTAAAATTACTGTTTTTATCTTGTGATGTTACAAAGATATCCATAAACAATCAATAGAATTTTAATTTTTGGTAGGCAAGATGTCGCAAATAATAATGGGTACCTATGACCTACAATTTAACTTTGACACATTACTATTCAGAAAAAAAACGCGAATTATAAAAATAAGAATAATAACATAACTCAAATACTTGTTTTTAATAGTATATTATTAAACGAGCAAATAATGGCCATAAATTGCGAGTCCACGACCATTATGGTTTCTTTATTAAATAAAAGTTAAGTGTAGAATGGAAAGTTTTTATTAAACATAGGTAACTAACTGTTGTTTTTTCCACTTTTCAATTTTTCGATTTTTGATTTTCGATTTTCGATTTTTTGATTTTTCCATCTAGAAAATATCGTTATGAAAAGTATCGCCTATCTTTAGTTATCTACCGGAATGTGCCAGAATTACAAAAGCGTGAATTATCATAATTCACTCCGTGATATATGGGTACTATATGCTTTTAGTTAGGAGGTAGAATATTGATTTATTATTAAGTGGTCGTGGACAAAATGTATTTTTCTAATTTTGACATATAAAGTGAAATTTTTCTAATCGCAAGTGTCAAAATGATCTACTTCTATAGTTACGAAAAATTCATTATGTCACCAGTTGCACTAAGAAATCTAATAAAATCAACATATACATTGTTATTGAAAGTTTATAACCAACGAAGGTCGACTAAATAAAAATAGATTTTGTTAGTGAACCTACAATCTAGTTATAATTATGTTTTGGTCCTAATTTTCCATTCTAAATCAAAATACAATAAACACAATATAGTGCAGGGCATATATTGGCGCATTCGTTTGCAAAATTGTTTTAATTCGTAATTATTTTTTTTAAATGTCCGGAAGGCTTTCCTGATTATAAAAGTGTAAGATGACACTCGATATTTGTTGAATATATAAAATGGTAAGCATACGAAGTTTAATCCTAGTGGGCATTTCCATGTGATTTCGCATTTGATCTATTAAGATCAATATTTTCCTTTAAAGATCTTTGTCTTTTAAGGTTGTTTGGTATCTCTTTCTTGGATGGCCTTCCAGCTTTGCGTCGCATGATAAACCACACTAATTTTTCTGCGGCTAACTGATGTTGGCTGTATAGAAATGTTCCTTTTTAGTGCGATATTTTTTGATATGTGAACAAAATTAAATAAGTCAGAGGGCGTCATAATTTTTTTTAGAGTTTTATTAAATTTAGTCATATCAACCGTTTTGTTTTTGGATGCTATTTTACTAAAGCGTTTAAAATGTTCTGATAGTTCTGTTGCAGCTGCCGAATGCTCTTTATCTAAGTTTGTATTATTGTTACCCTCGACAGTATTGATTATTTCGATATTAAAATTATCCTGTTTTTCAACTATGCTTTGTTGTTCTGCACTAATTGGCAAGTCATTTCTTATATTCACATTCTTGCTCTTGCTGACAATAATGCAAATATTCAAAATTCAACTCAAGCTCGTACAAGCTGGTGCGTCAGCGGCATAAAAACGCTCGATGTTGAGTTGGAATGCGGTAAACAATGCCTCGAGAATGGCAGCGTATCCATAATACAATAGTTACTACGTTTGAACACCTGCCAGTGCTGAGTTGCAGTAAGATTTGTCTAGGTATAGAGAGACGACTGTTCATACATTCTTTACTGCGTTGCAACAATATGTATGCGTTGCAGCATAGTAAACAATGACAATACGCATCCGGGCCTTCTTTGATGCATTATCAGCCTTATTTGTTATCCCGAGCAATTTAAATGCATTCGTAATTGCTCATTCTAATCTCTTGTAGATTCCGTACCCTTTTTTCTTATTTTTAGTTTAGTTTGCACCGCTCTTTTATTTTTCCTTTTTCACAGCTTTAATTATACAATATTGTAATGCTACAATATGGATCCATTTTTGTGATTTTTACTCTTTAATTATAATCGTAAGTGACCAACCTGGTCTTATATCGTTCCTATTAAAATAATTAAGGATTATTGTATTACAAGACTGAAGATGTCCCTGTGAGGCCGAAAATAGTCTCTTGTATTTATTTATAATAAAACTGGTGTATTAGTTTTGAGGTTTTGTTCTTTAATTGACAAAATTAGATTTTTACAGACATTTTGTTTTATTTCCTGCATCAGACGCACATATAAGACGGTATACATTTTAAAATATTCAAATAATGTCTTATGACAACAAATCACTAAAAACTCCATTAGATATTCTCAATGGATTTGCTGACTTCTTCAAACAGTGTTATATTACCTCTAGCCCGTTTATTGCTAATTCAAATTCACGACTCAATGTCAATTGTTTTACCTAAAAAGAGGTATATGAAGCTCTAAAGTCTATTAAACCTAAAAAGACAACTGGTCCAGACCATATTTCAGCTTTTATTTTAAAGGATTGTGCCTTTCAACTTGCTCCTCCGTTAGCCACCCTCATAAATAAATGCCTCAAGACATCAACAGTTCCAGATATTTGGAAGACCTCAAAAGTATGTCCAGTTTTAAAAAAGGGGGATAAAAGAGATATAACCAATTATAGATCAATATCCATAATATGCAATTTCTCCAAAATATTTGAAATTTTATTGGAGAAAACCTTATATCATTATGCTAGTAAAATGCTATCAGTCAATCAACATGGGTTTATGAAAGGTCGCTCAACAGTCACCAACCTGGTTACCGTCACACAATACATTGCTGAATCCATTGATGAGCGCGCCCAGACTGATGTCATCTACACAGATTTCTCAAAGGCATTTGACAGACTTGACCACGGTATTCTTCTTGGAAAATTTACAGGGTTTGGGTTGTCGCCTCCTTTGATAAATCTCTTTCAGTGCTATCTAGTAAATCGTACTCAGTTCATACAGCTTAATGGGTTTAAGTCTGTCAAATTTGCAACATCTGGAGTTCCTCAGGGTTCCATTCTGGGCCCGTTACTATTTAATATTTTCATCAATGATATTTCGAGTGTAATTAAAGAGCAGTTTTTACTGTATGCAGATGATTTAAAATTATACAAGCGTGTGACAAGTATTGGCGACTGTGAACAACTTCACATGAACTTAAATCTAGTGGTTGAATGGTGTAATAATAATAAACTTGAACTTAATCCAATTAAATGTAAAGTTATGTCTTTTTCTTTAAAAACCGACCAAATAAAGTATAATTATTTAATAGATAATGTCTCACTTCAGCGACCAGATACTTTTACAGATCTTGGGGTAATTTTTGATCCCGGATTGACCTTTATATGTCACATAGATAAAATGATTGAAAAATCGTATCGTATGTATGGTTTTATAACTCGCTGCACCAGAGATTTCAAAGATGTAGCCACATTAAAAACGTTATATTACTCTCTTATAAGATCAAAGCTTGAGTATGCGTCTGTCGTCCATTTTACCAACTTCACACGGATCGAATTGAAGCAGTTCAAATGCGGTTTCTAAAATTACTGTGTTTAAAGGAGGACGGTGTTTATCCGCCAATCGGAATACCAAACCAAAATCTTCTTCAAAGATATCACTTTTTAAGCCTCATAAAAAGACGTGAATACCATTGTTATGTGTTAGGATTCAAAATTGTTAACGGTTTAATTGATTCTCCTGAACTGTTGAGGAAAATTGATATCTGCATTCCGAGAGTATCCTCTAGAAATTCTAACATATTTCACATATCTGTACCTCGCATAAATGTTCTGAAAAATTCTCCATTTCATACTATTAGCCGCGTTGTGAATAGTGTGAGTAGTGACATTGATATCTTCTCATGCAAACTCAGGGAAATAAAATGTCATTTCCTAACATAAAAAAAAAATTGTATTGTATTTTACCTACTAGCTGTTTACAAATTTTTGTATATTTTGTACCACTTAGTCTATATAATGTATGTGTTCTTTTATTCCTGCTCTGTAATTGGGATTGCCTGTAGAGCATTGTAATAAATAAATAAATAAATAAAAAATAGTAAAATTAGCGAATTTTTTAGTTTTACGCCACTGAACAAGAGGGGAATTTACCTTCCCCCTTGTGTCCGCTTCCACACTTCCTCTGCAGATGTTGCGAACACAACATTCGCCTATAAACTCGTTTTATGCTCCTTCTAGTAGTAATTGCTCGGAGGAGTGTACATTTAGTTGACAGATAGCGATGTTGCCATATCGGTTAAAATCAGAAATGAGAACTTCGATCCTTATCTGTTTAAAATATTAATTATTTAATTTTTTTTACGTGTCTTTTGATAATTAAATGTTAAATAAAACTCCATAATAACAGGAATAGTTTGTATTTATTACATTAGCAAAATAATTTCAACAATTTTTAAATTGTAATGAGGTAGATAAGTGAAGTAAACATCTTTAAAAAAAATATATGTAAACATAAAAATTAGAAAAATATTAGTACAACAGGCTTTATATATTAGAAAGGCACTTTATATGGTGCTGTTTCTAAAAAAATTAAATTTCATTTTTTCTTAAATAAATTTCGTAGCAGCATTTAACAATTTCTTCTTTAGATGATTCGAGAATTTGGATAATTTTGTCGTAAACAGACTTCAAATCTTCAGTTTCTTCATCGCTAATGGGTGTTAAAAGTTGGATTACAAGTACGCAAGTAGCTGGTGTTGTTTTATAATTTATCATTGAATAAAACAAATTATACTGATCTATTTTCTTCATTTTGCCCATCAGATTTTCGAAACCTACTTTGAAAACATCAAAAACTGGCGGCCCGAATTCGTATATTAATTGTTCCAAGTAATCGACTGCAGCTGTAGCGTATTCCTCTAAAGGATGACTGGAATATTTCAGCAAAAGATTGAACGTTATATACTCGTCCAAAGCATCTACCGTGGAAAAATATTTGTTCCAATTTTCGATATAAGTATTTATGAACTTTGAATCTGGATTACTGTACACAAAATTAACAAATACTGTACAGAAACCACTGATGATTCGCTTATTTGATTTTGACAGCGTTCCAAATACCATAGCAAAGTTATTTGGTCTTTCTATAGATCTGTATTCCAAACACAACACTGCAAACTTATCAATGTTTATTAAACGATGTTCACCCTGTATAAATAAGTGACGGTTAATGACATTTTTAACGAACAATGGAGAAATTGATTTTAAAACATCTTCATCGAAACTCTGTTCTAACAATCTATCAAAATGTTTGTTAACGTTTATTTTATCATCATCGACGTTTTCAAATAGTTTCCAACAAATTTCGATGTACCGAGCTCTATAAGTTTTAGGAATTCTAATCCTAACTAAAGTTGAAAATATTTCTTTGTGACTTTTATTAATCATATCCAAGAACTTTGTAGTTAAAATGAACAGCTGCTCGCTACAATTTTTTGCAAAATACTTCAAAGCAGCCATACATAAATATTTCCGAGAAGGATGAGGACTGCAATCCGAAGATTTTAGCAAATTAAAAACATAATTATAATCGAGAAATTCGCAGGATAAAAATACGGCATGTTTTCGTATAAATATATCCCGTTCGGATAATATTTTTATAAAAGGATGCAGCTTATTCTCCGGTGATCTCGAAAACAAACTATATAACGAAGGTAAAGTATAATTCAAAAGATCTTCTTTACAAAACTTCAACAATAACGGCAAATATTTAATTGCAGTATTGGCTTTCTTCAACAATCCAGCAATATACTGCTGCATTTGTAATATCACGATATTATCATGAGAATCATCTAAATGCTTATCGGGTGAAAAATGTTGATCAACAAAATCAATATATTCTTCTTCAGATAACAAATTTTGAATTATATTCATAATATTTAATTGCAGCTGATGATCTTGTTGCATCCAATCTTTAGACAAACATTCGTAGATCTTTTTATTCAATCCTAAATGCGAATAGTGCCTTATCCATTTCTTATCGAAACACGCTAAATCTCTTGAATAAATTCTATCGAAATATTTTGCTAGATAAGCGGGATGTTGTAACAGTAAATCATCAATTATATACCCCATCATCCAATCACCAACTTTGTCGAGGTCTTGCCTTTCTAGAAAGTGAATCAGTATGACTCTTTCGGTTTCAGAAAAACGTTCTTTCTTTACAATACTCCTGACTACGTCACCGTAAACACCATTCTGGTCTTTAGTGACTGAACTAAGAACTTCACATATTTTTGTTGCGTTCAAAAACGGCAAAGAATATTTCGGAACATTCAAATGATACAATATCGCAAATTTGATGATACGTTCCTCATGGTAATCAAAAACGTTTTTATTAACGGTTCCCTCTATGGCGGATACCAAATAAGGAAACTGAAGTAAATTTAAAGGATCTTCAGGTCGTAACTGGCCTATTTTGTTAAATTCTTCTATAGTACTCGATATAGTAGATTTGAAATATTTATGATCTTCCAATAACAACTCCGGTAATAATTTGCAGAATTCCAGGAAGATTTCGCGATCCAAATCAGAATTTTGCAGGGAGTCCCCGAAGTATAAACTTGAATCCGCTGCGTCTTTGATGTATTCTTTAGCTACTACGTAGAAGAGTTGTTTGTCATTCTTATACCCATACACTAAAAGTTGATCGACGATACTTCTGTAATCGTAAAAATTGATCGTTCCTTTCGTACGAATTAAAATGACTTGTTGCCGGATGAAATCCCAATGTTTCTTGCTTAGTTCTCCATTATTAAACGTATTGCAAATGAATTCCATGATTTTTCTATAAGTATAGGCATCCTCGTTTTTGTGCCTCGACTCAACGTACTGCATGACTTCTTCTAGAGATTGTACGTCTTTATTTTCTGCACAAGTAGTGATGAGAAGCATCAACATAGCCTGTCGTTTCACTTTATCTGAAGTGACGTTTATTTTTTCTTTCAACATAGGTATCGAAATCGCTGTCTGGTAGTATTGCAGAAAGTTTTCGTCATTCGTAGCTTTATATTTGACTTCAGCCCAAGTTTTTACAATTTCTTTACCAGGATTCAATTTGAGAATGGTGGAATCGATCGCCATAAACAGTTCACTGATACTTTTTTGCGGAAAATTGATTTTAAATGTTTCGTAAAATGCTCGCCATCTTGTGTTTTTGGGTAAATGTTTGAGGATTTTAATAGAATAGCAGGTTGAGGTTATTTCTTGGAACTTTTTCGGGAAAAACGTTCTGTAAAATGTAACGAAATCCGTTTTTAGCATCGAAACGAGAGCCCGAGCATTTAAGATTTTATAATAATGTTGAGGATCTTCCAGTATTTCCTGTTTGGCCATATTTACGATTCCTGCGGTAGCTGTTTTCGGTAATTTTTTGATAACTATTTTATTGGATTTTAACAATTGTAAAAAGAGAGAAGGGTTCTTATAAGCTAATAGATTTAGTACACCTTTCTCATCGTACGGTTTTTTAAACAAATTAACACTGTAATCGATATATATTTTAAAAAGATCTTCGTTTTTCTTGAATATATGAATCACTTGGTGTGCGTGTAATAAAATTTCGTTCTCTTCGAGAATTCTCTTGATTTTGGAGGTACTGCAAACGTGTAATACATCCAAAGCGATGTAGATACCATACCTAGCAAAGAAAAAATAATATCTTTCACTATCAAATACATAAATGTGAGATAATACAGGGTGGGCCACTTAAAAGTTCCACCCCCCTTATTTTCGTTATTCATTGAGATATCGGAATAATTTTTTTTTTGTTTAAAAGAGAGGAACAAATACTTTATTTGAAGGATTCTATTAGTCTATGACGTCACGGTTTACTTGCGGTTTTTCCGGAAGTAACAGAAAATCGCAATTTATTTTTTATTTTTAAATTGAAACCCACTTTTTTTATTGTAAATTTGAATTTCTGGGACATTTTTGTATAATAATCGTGTATTGAATTATTTCTGACAGCTGTCAAAATGGCCGCCATATTGGATAATATTTTTTCTAAACATGTTACTATTAATTCGTTTATGGAAAAAAATTTAGGAATGTATGATGTTTATAAAATCTTTGAGGGCTTCAAAATTCCCGTTGAGACCCATTTTCCGTATACCAGTGGCGTATTTAAGCATTTTTATTATAAGCAAACCGTTTAATAATTCCATCCTCTTTTATCTTCGTTGTTAATTAAGATATCGGAATAAAAACTTTTTTGTTTAAAAGCTCATAATAAATACTTTCAAGATCCAATTAGTCTGTGACGTCATGGCTTACTTTCGATTTTTCCGGATATAACTGAAAATCGCCATTTATTTTTTAATTTAAAATCAAAACCCCTCTTTTATTGAAAATTTGAATTTCTGGGACATTTTTGGATAAAAAGCGTATATTAAAAATTTTCTGTCAGCTGTCAAAATGGCCGCCATATTGGATAATATTTTTTGTTCTAAACATGTTACTATTAAAAAAATATGGGAATGTATGATCTTTATAAAATCATTGTAAGCTCCAAAATTTCTATTGAGACTCACTTACAGTACACCAGTGGCGTATCTAAGCATTTTTATTATTAGCAAACCGTTTAATAATTCCACTCGCTCTTATCTTCTCTATTAATTGAGATATAGGAATAAAAACTTTTTTGTTTGAAAGCTTGGAATAAATACTGTCAAATACTTCATTCAACTGGTCTGTAACGTCATGACTTTCTTCCGGTTTTTCTAAAATAACAGTAAATCGCAATTTATTTTTTATTTTTAAATGGAAACTTACTTTTTTATTGAAAATTTTAATTTCTTAAGCGTATCAATGTTATTTTATTATTGTATGGTAGGTTTTGTATTATCATATTAATTTTTTAAAGCTTTCTGATAAAATTAAACTACTTTAAAATTTAAAATAAAAATAAACATTTTTTAAATTTAAAGATATGTTGCGTGTCGTAATAATTTATTTTTCTACTACTGTGCGTAAAGTACGCACGTTATGCACACCACGGAGTGCAGTTTTACTTTTTTCACTAGTGCGTAAAGTAAAATTTTTTACGCACTAGTGCGTAAACAAGATACAATTTTTAGTATTTTGACATGACAAATGACACATTTTATTTCAAATTTTCTTTACGCGCTAGTGCATAAAGTAAAATAGTTTACGCACTAATGAGTAAAGTAACCAATCTTGGTTCGGCAGTAAAAATATTGTATGCATTTCGTATATAAAGCCCTTTTTTGAAGGCCTCTTTATACACTTATTATTATATGTATAAATAACTATTTGATTTATCAGTAGTTGACTGATGTAGTGATTACAAGCGCTGAAATCGTATAAATTTAATTCGATGACAGATACATTTAAGAAATAACAAAAATCTTAGATACGCCACCGGTATACTATAAATGGATCTCAATGGGAACTAAGAAGCTTACAAAGATTTTATACATAAACATATTTTTTTCCATAAACGAACTAACAGCAACATATTAAAAAAAAATATTCTCCAATATGACGGTCATTTTGATAGCTGGAAGTAATCCATTATGTAACCGACCAATTAAATCAAGTAAATGATAGTAATTGTTTTAAGATTTTAAACAAAAAAGTTTTCGTTTCAATATCTCAATTAACAACGAAGATAAAAGCGGATTGAATTGTTAAAACGGTTTGCTAATAATAAAAATGCTTAGATACGCCACTGGTGTACTGTAAGTGGGTCTCAATAGGAATTTTAAAGGTTACAATGATTTTATAGAAATCATACAATCCCATATTTTTTTCCATAAACGAATTAATAGTAACATGTTTAGAAAAAATATTATCCAATATGGCGGTCATTTTGACAGCTTACAGAAATATTTCAATACAAGCTTCTTATCCAAAAATGTCCCAAAAATTCAACTTTTCAATAAAAAACGGGTTTCGATTTTAAAATCAAAAATAAATTGCGATTTTCAGTTATATCCGGAAAAATCGAAAGTAAGCCAAGACGTCACAGACCGATTGGATCCAGTATATGAAAGTATTTGTTATAAGACTTTAACCAAAAAAGTTTTCATTCCGATATCTCAATTAACAACGAAGATAAAAGCGGATGGAATTATTAAACGGTTTGCAATAATGAAAATGCTCAGATACGCCACTGGTATACGGTAAATGGGTCTCAATGGAAATTTAAAGATTCAAAGATTAAAGATACATCCCTATATTTTTTTCCATGAACGCATTAATAGTAACTTGTTTAGAAAAAATATTATCCAATATGGCGGCCATTTTGACAGCTGCCAGAAAATTTTAAATACACGATTATTATACAAAAATGTCCCAGAAATTCAAATTTACAATAAAAAAAGTGGGTTTCAATTTAAAAATAAAAAATAAATTGCGATTTTCTGTTATTTCCAGAAAAACCGGAAGTAAGCCATGACGTCACAGAATAATTGTATTCGTCATAAGAAAGTATTTGTTCCGGTCTTTCAAACAAAAAAAAATTATTCCGATATCTCAATGAATAACGAAAATAAGGGGGGGTGGAACTTTTAAGTGGCCCACCCTGTATATCTGATGCGTTAAAGTAAATGAATGTGTTAAGTAATTAAATACGTCCACAACTAGAAACAACAACCATATATTAATGAGAGCTGTACCAGAAAGTAGCGTAAACCTTAAGGATGCCACAGCACTTCCGGTTTTTGATAACATGATTTAAATTTGAATTTTTGATAATCCTTTCCTACGTAGATATAGCTACACTCTTTAACCTCCATATTTTGTCCATTAAATCGCAAAAATCGTTCAGTAAAATAATATACACAAATATACTTGTATTTTATGTTCTCAGTTAAGTTAGCTAGTGGAAAAGATTTGGCAACACCGCAAATTTGTAGATATCTATCGATAGGCAATTTACTAATTGTTTAGCAACATTTTTCTCGTTTATGGGGAATTAAATATTTAGCTGTCTAATTAGGGATAAATACTTATCGTAAGAATCTGTTAGTGGCACTGAACCCGCATAATCTATTATAAATAGGTAGGTATATTTACCCCAATTTCCAAATAATGGTTGAAATAATACATCATAGGTTTCGGTTATGAATTTATGCAATAAAATTATTGATACATCTAAGAATTACGTTTAAAAAAATAAATTACTTTTCTTTATTCCCCCAAATATTTTCGACGTTTTTTTTGGAAGTAGGTACTTGTCATATACTGTGTCTACTTAAGTTGGAATCATGTGGAAAACTTTTTTATCAGTGGTAGCAGTAAACATTAGAAACTTGAAAGGTTTTAAATAAACAATAAATTATCATTTTGCAATGTTCTTCAACATCCCTTTAATCTTAAAAGTTCAGCAAGAACTAGATTTCTGCCTTTGATTCTTGTATGTGGCTGGAATGCAATTTTGTGACTTACTGATAGGAAACCAGTTTTAATCATTCATTCTGTTTTTTTTTCGAACACAAATGAAAGTGTAAATAATAATCCTTTTGTTCATACATTTTAATTTCACGCTATTATTTAATGGCATTTTTTTATTTTGACAGAATAGGTTAATTCATTAAAGAGTTTTTTTTAGTTTAATTGATAAAAATATATAATAATAATAATAAATTAATGTTTTACAAATACATATACTTTTATTAAAACTAAATATACTTTTTAATTACGAATTCTATTAAAAATTGTATTGTCAGTATACGCAAAAATAGTCCATTAATACATAAATGATTGGCGCTGCTGTCACGCACGGAACGAATACTAAAACATAATCATAACAATGTGTTCAATTGCTAAGAGTGTCTACCAAAACCAAAGAATAGGCATATAACTTATTTTTGCTAAATATATTTAGTCCCATTCCTAATAGTGTTTCGAAAAACAATTTTTTAGTAAAGTTTTATAATATTACAAGAGTATAAAAATATAGATAGGTTATTTTTAGAAAAAATCTTTAAAAAACTGAGGTGCTCGGCTAGATTCGTTCAAAGCTATCAAATCACCCTGTATTTTTTAAAAATATATATATTTTTTTTTTTTTCGGTAATTGTTATAATATTTCAAGATCCTAAAAATGTGGAATAAGTAGTTGTTTCAGAAATAAAATAATAAACCGATGCACTGCTGACTTTGTTCCAACAAAGCACCCTGTATTATTTAAAAATTACAATTTTTTACTTTCCATCACTTTGATTGAATCTTTCCTCCTATCGATAAAGTCGCGGCTATTTATATAAGACCAGCTCTGTACCAGAACACCTAGTAGTACCCAAAAATATTTACCCAAAATGGGTAAATTTCTCGATATCTTTTAAATTTAAACAATTGGTATGAAAAATATTTATTGAAATTAAAACATTTGTTTCATAATATCTGAATTGTGTAAACACTTCTATGTGTGTTTTTCTATTTTATTCACATTTGGAAATTCAAACAGTTTATTGCAAAATTTGCACATCACTGCTTTTTCTTTTTTGTTGTAAAATTGCTAGACAACTTTTCTCCTTCTACCCATAATGATAGTGAAGATTGACTTTAAGTATTAACAAATAATATCACTTGCTTTGTAGATTGACTATGAGTATTGATAAATAATATATTATAACATTCTTGTCGCGACTGCCATGTATTATAACATAACCAACACACATTAAATCGTTTTAGGTTATGTATTTAGGTAGGTAAATATCTCTTGAAAAAAAAAAACCGGGTAAATACCTACAATTTATTTACCTACCCACTGGGTATTTACCCAACTCATATCACTACCTAAAAGCTTCGGGAAATCCCTCTATATGACCCATACGTCGGACCACGATCATTCCGACAGTTTCGAGAAGCGGTGCGTTTGTCTCTATATGGTCAGTGCTAGACTTTATACCGCGGGCAAGGAGTAAACAAAGTACAGTGACGGCCCCGCGTCACATTATATTGAAATTTATTTACTTTATAGGTAATACAATTTTTCAGTTTTTTTAATTTACCTAGAGATGGCGTATTGTTAAATTTTTGATATGTTTAATTTTTGGCAACACTTTATTTTTTCTGGATCTGTTTCTGGAGCAGAGTTGGTATTTTTGTCTAAAACACGGGATGGTGATTACCATGGTGAAATGAATAGAGAAAATTTTTGTTTTGTTTGAATATCAGCTTTAATTAAACTTAGAAGAACCTTCTATGTATTAGTATGGATAATGCTAGCTACCACAGTACCGTAGTCAATAAAGCACCAACAACTGCCAAAAAAGCTGATATAGTCCTCCTTTAGACAGGACAGTCCTTCTTTTGTAGGTTCTTTCCTTCCTCCTTTTCGATCTCTGTATGCTGATACTCTATTACCGTAGTTGCAGCGCTTAAATTCAATATACAGGACATTTCTGGCTTCGAAATTTCCAATATTCCTTTTTTTTGCTCTTCAATAAACCAAACCGTCACTACTGCAAATTCCATGTTTATGATTTGTCAGATATTGTCATGAAAATTCCTAGGCCGTCTCTGTCTAAAGCAAGCGACCACCCGACTCATGCTCGAAATGACGGAATCTTCTAGGAATGCCGCTGAGGCTCGAGAAACGGCCAGAACGGGCGATGCATGCCATTGAATCAGAGATGGGTCACAATATAGAGAACTGGTTAACTGAACATAGAATCTCTTTGGAAACAACTTTGGTCAAAACACGGTTATTAAATTTGGTCTAAAGGTATTAAGTTAACTAGTATTCAAAATTCGACCATAATCATTATTGAAAATAATAAATTAACAGTAACTCACAATTTAAGAAACCTCTATTACTGATATGATATAAAACACAATTTTTATTTTGAGGTTACTTTTGAGGCTCCTAAAGAAGTGGGGTTGGTGAGGATAACCCCCATTGCATCGCACTACTGTATCTGACCTCAGCTTGCACCCTGTCATAAACCATATCAAAAATAATCATTAACAGCCTAGAAAATGATATCCAAAAAAGGGGTGGTGGAAGGAGGTTGGCCTATTCTTCGAAATTTTCAATTTTTTCTAATTTTTTTAATATCTATACAACCAATATTGACATGTTTTCAAAAGAAAGTTGGGTTTGAGAAAATACTGTTCTCAATTTTAAAATATAATTAAAAAAAATATTTCTGAGTCTTGAACACTCTTCCCGAAGATGTGCAAAATGATAGTAATATCTAAGGTCACCTGAAGATTTGTACAGTTTATGTATTTTCTTTTTTTCAGTAATTAAATACTTAAGTTCTGAATTAAACCAGTGTGGAAAATTTGATGGTTTATATTTCTTGACCGGAATAAATGTATTTATACCCTCATAAAGAATGCTGTAAAAATGATCAACAGTCTCGTTAACATTTATATTATTTAATAGTAAATCCCAGTTTACTTGGACTAAGTAATCATTTAATCCTATATAGTTTGAAATCATGAAAATATTCCTCATAGGTTAGTTTGGAGTCCTTTAGTTTTAGATCAAAGGAAATAGCAGTGTGGTGCATACTATTATTAAAAATAGGATCTATAGTTTCTGAAACTTTTATATTGCTAAAACTGGAAAATATAAGATCAAGATAGACATTTCTGTTGTTTGCTATTGTATTTATCTGAAACAAATTATAGAATTCCAGAGCATTTGATAGTATGAGTGCTTTAGAATTATCAGGGCAATTTACTTTCAAGCAAAATTCATTATTAGACCAGGTGGCTTTAGGCAAGTTATAATCACCACAAATGATAAGCTTACTGTTCCTATAACTATCACAAATATTCTCTATGATGCTGATGTGTTCCAAAAATTTTTCCTCACCAGACAAAGGAGGCAAATGGTTATTAATAATCTAATTAATGTAAAGATGTTCAATAGAACTTGGAATTACTGTGACTGCTTTCGCAGACAACTTACTTTTGACAGCTATTAAAATACCACCACCTCTCGACTTTCCCTTCCCCACGAGGTCCCTATCTAATCTAAAAATATCAAAGTCATGCAAATGTAATTCAGAATCTTTAAAATCTTCATTTAACCATGTTTCAACAATTATTATAACATCATATACAGAACACATTGCCATTTGACTAAAGTTTAATATTTTTGTTCGAAGACCACCCACATTATAATAATACACTGAAATAGAGTTTGAAATATCATTTAGTTTTTTGAATTGAATTGGTTAACCAATATACAGAAAGTGTCAATTTTGTTGATGTATTGAATTGGTTTTGGCAGGATTTACAGCTGTTCATAGCCAGCCAGGATGGAATAATCCTTAGAATGGTCTTTATTTTATGTTCTAAGGTATAATGGGATGATATGTGTCAGGAGAGGATGATGAATAATAAAACATAATCAATCAAGCAACCAAACAATAACTTTTAAGATAACCAGCAAATAAGATTGTCTATTGCTAGAATTTTGACATTCTTGCTTTGAATATTTTGTATTATTCTTAGCTGTCTACAAAATGTGAATATTTTTTTTTAGTCCACTTATAATATTGATATACAATACAATGGAGGCATTTTATTTTTAAGTTACTAACCTTTTCTGTACAGCATCAAACAATTCGTCTACTTTCTCCTCACTCCAACAATTCGGAATTCTTCTTAATAACTTCAGTCTAGTACTATAAGACACACATGGAAAGAACTGATTAACCAGTTCTAAAGCACTCATATCTTTAAACGCATCTTCAATGAACCATTTCTGCCTTACGATTATCTTCACATATTCTCTATTTCCTTCTTTAAGCAGCTCTATTAGGGGAGCAGTTTTTTTGAAATAAACTAATGTTTCCACCCAAAATAATTTTTCTTGGTATGATTTTGGGCGAAGATTTTCAATTGCCTGGTTTATATCAGACTGGGTGGAATTTAAAGCAGTCTCTTTTAATAATTTGAAGAAGCTCTTCTTTCTGTCGCGTATCAAGTCTCCTTCGAGGTTGTGGAATTTCGTGGCAAAGTCCGTCATTATGCCCCTAAAAGATCAATAATTAACAACTAATGATATGGATGAGTATAATATTTCATAATAATGGGTAATCTATGTTTCTTTTTTGTAAATACATTATAATTATTTAAAATAATTGTACTTACTTTTTGAGTGAGTTTATGATTTTTTGCTACCTTATTTAATTTTACAAAAAAGCTGTTATGTCCAAGTTTTTCCTTATTTTTTTAACCAACTACTACTGTCCTTGAATCTGAATAGTAGGTAATATTTACAAATTTCTGAAATTTCCAATGAATCATATTCATAAATAAAAATAAACAGT
The DNA here is from genome assembly GCA_927349885.1 of Psylliodes chrysocephalus. Lineage (NCBI taxonomy): Eukaryota > Metazoa > Arthropoda > Insecta > Coleoptera > Chrysomelidae > Psylliodes > Psylliodes chrysocephalus. The sequence continues at coordinate 2,774,384 of OV651813.1, forward strand.
AAACAGGGCGACAGTGTTGCCAATAGGTGACATATGAAAGTCTCAATTTAAAAGTTGATAATCGCCAGATAGAAAAAAATACGAGCTTAGCAAGAAAACAGGATTTTTTAAAAATATGGTGAATTTTTTGAAAATCTGGCGACTTTTGCGCGTAACTACAAAAAAAACAATTTGATAAAAAAAAAGAAAATTTTAATATATTTTTTTTTAAATCATAAAGTTTGGTGCAAAAGGAACTTGTTTAAGAAACATGCATATTTATTTCATATACAAGCATATTTTTTAATAAACATCTAACAATACAAAATTACAAATCTTCATCATTCCTGACAGTGGCGTAGCCACGGGGGGCTTTGGGGGTCAGAACCCTCCCCCCATGGAGGGTCACCATTTTCGCTGACCGCTATTGACTATTTGTTTTTATTAACTTTCTTAATGGAACCCCCCCCCCATAGTTCTCAAAACCCTTCCCCCCATGAAAAATGGCTGACTACACCGCCACTGATTCCTGATATATAAAAGTCGCCTGATATCTATAAATTATTTATAATAAAAAAAATTATATAGATCCTTAGCCATTCAGCCAGTTTTAAATTAAATACAATGCATACAAATAATTATAATATTTTTATATATTTTGTAATTTTATATTTTAATTGACTAACACCCAGTTGGAAGAACAATTATATAAATCTTTCAATATCTAATGATTGTATAATTTTATTAGACTGAACGTAATTTGATGTTCATATTATTAAGACAGATCATATTCTCAAACTCTGTCAAAGTTTGTCGTACCTATAAATTTTAATGAATATTGTTGCAATTGGTTGTTTGTATCTGAGGTACGATATACATTTATATTATGTATGTACACACTTTTTTTTAATTTTAAATATGTATATATCGTCGATCTAAAGCACACATATTGTAACTCCAAATTTAATGTTACAACGATCTTGGTACCAATTCGCATTTTAGCCGTCTTTTTTTGGGCACAAATATTGTTGCTCCAACACCCACTAAACTACAATAACACCTCGCTGAAGTTTAAATTTGCGATTGTCACAAAATGGGTTTTTGGAGATACGATAAGTGTGCTTTAGACCGACGATATTTGTTTTCTGTCTTTGTCAATAAGATGTATTTTTTCAACAATAAAGCAATTTGAATTAGGAACCTGCGCATATCAGGCAGAGACTCCTGTCACTCGTAGCATCTAAATCTGTGTCGATGTATGTACAGGAAAGTTCATAAGTTGAAACCATATCGATGCTTTCTGACAGTGGTCTCCCTTTGTTATCTGCATGTTCCTATTAAACTTTGTTAAACTCATTGTAAGTTATACCTTCTGTGTTGAAAATTCCGTACCTGTCTAGTATCCTAAAGATTTTTTAATACTAAGTAGTTTTCTTTGAATTAAATGTTATATATTCTTTGTATTTCTTAATGTCCTGAAGATTTTATTTGAACAAAATATTATTCAATTCTTATAATTTATACCCTAATACACTAGTATTAAAATAACTTCTTGCAATATATGTTTTTTTTTTCAAGGATTTTCAAATGTTGGGTAATTTTTTTTGAATTAAGTGTCTCATTTATGTTTTAATAATTTCGACACCTGATACTATTATTAAAATACTTGCAATGTTTGTTAAATATTTTTGTATTCTGTAACATCTTGCAAGATTTTCAAATAAAAGAAATAGTTCAAATAACAAGTACCTAGTTTTGTTTTCTTCATTGGTCCCCAGCCTAAACTTAAATTTGCCTTTATTTCCAAGATTAAGTTTTGATAGATATAATAATTTAATAAATATTTCACTCGTTGTCTACAATATTCGACTCGATAGTGGAGTCGGTAAGCATCTGGTATTCATTTGTGGTCAGGAGATAACAATGGTTGTAATTCTATAGCAAAAATGGTTTACTCTCTACAGGAAAGAATCGAAATAATTATCCTTTCTGAAGAGGTTGGAAAATGCGCACGAAGGGCAGCATTAAAATGAAATACATCCTAATCGTAATGTAAGTCATAGAGGTATATTCTCGATTTGGTAGCAACGTTTTTGGAAACTGGTTCGGTGAAAAATAGGAAAAGAAATAACCGACGAGTACTAAATGAAGAAGCTCTAATTGAGGTTTTGGGAACATTTATTGCCGAGCCAACTAGTTCCATACGAATAGTAGCAGAACAGACGGGAATATCACGCGAGACTGTAAGAAGAGCACTGAAAATGCATAAAATTGCTATTAAATGCAGATACTTCAAGAGCTCTACGAAGATGATTTTGATAAAAGAATAGAGTTTTGTAAAACCATGTCTGGTTAAGTCAACGCCAACCCTAATCTTCTCCTGAATATATGTTTCAGTGATGAATCTTCATTTTTTTCTAAATGACAACGTTTATTAATTAATAAACACAAATGTTGATACTGGAGTGACGAACACCCGCATATTATTCAAGAAGGGCATACGCAATTATTGGTTCTTTATTTAATGAAGGAAACTTGCCAGGCGATCTGTCCCTTAATATGCTTGAAGAGATTATTGATCCTCTTATAAACTCACGAGCTAGAAACAAACTGATTCAGAAGGTAATTTAGTTTTACAGGAGGATGTGTTAAATTTCCAGCAGGACGCTGCTACACCTCATTTTTTCTTATCTTTCCAGGCCCTTGGATTAGCAGAAAGGGAGCAATTGAATGGCCCCCCAAGATCACCTGATTTAACTCCCTTAGACTTTTTTCTTTGGGGACACCTTAAATCCGTTGTTTATGAAACACAACCTGTTGATATTGATGATCTTAAAAGGAAAATTACAGAAGCATGCCGGTCTATTTCCGGTAAAAGTTTTCCGAAATGTTAGAGAGGAGTTGGGAAACAGACTTTTTACTGTTTACAGTACAATGGACATTTTTAAAATAGTGTACAAGTAGGTCCTATGTGTTCTATTTTTAAAATTTCTTGTGCAAATTAAGTTATTTATTTTGTAAAAGTCACCCTACCAAAAAAATAAAAAGTTAAACGTGTAGACTTGATATTCCTCCTGTTATTCAACTCGATAGAATAATTTTTGTTTAATAAATAACTAATAAATTAAGGTACCATTGGAAAGAGAATTAAACGCCCTTTAAAATGATGTGCCTCTTGACCCCTTTTCCCATTTAAGATTTTAAGGGTAACAACTACCCCTCCTAGGAGGTTGAGCCACGAGTGTTAATAGTATTCATTAGTAGGTGTCCTCCTTGAAAATAAAATCGACGGGATTTTGCGATTTTTCACATTATTTAATGGAAGAAAGATATTTAGTTTGGGAAGTTTTCGGTGTCACCCTGTATGTATATCACTTTTTACATAAGCACTTATAAAGAAAAAAATAAATACAAAAATTTAAATAGTACCTGAAGGGTCTTTTAATTGATGAATTAAATAATTTTTAATATTTCAATATATTTTTACGTACCTATATATTGTATTTCATTTATCTATGATGTGATGAATGGTTTTTTGAATGCCTATGTTGTATTCAATTAACCTTATGAAATTTAGTTAGTTATTAATGTAAAACTAATTTTGTAACCTGTCTCATGTCATCGGAAGATGATCTAAAGAGAATAATATAAATTTATGTATAGTTGCCCCTTAACGCCAACGCAAATAATTTGCCGTCCCTCGCCGCACTAGCTATACTTAAATTATCTCAACTAATACACAATCTGGTTTAATTATTTATTCCTCTTATTAAAAAAGTATTAGTAATTTGCATTTAATTATATGTATATTTTTATTGAATTAGTAAAAAACTGAGTACAATCCTGGAAACACTCAACTGCGCAGACTCTCCGCACCCGGGAGGTTCTCCTTTATAGCGTTCGGCCTGCCAAGTTCCTGTAACACTTTTTACTCCAAACGACCCTTTTAGCGTTCGGTTTAGTCCGATTAGTAACAGCAGTTTAACACGCTTAAATGTCATTTAAAAGCATCCTAAAAAACTCCGCTTTTGTCCCGCTCCAGTCCCCGAACTCGCCTCTTGTGTAAACGTTTTCTGAAATGACAGTTTCTATCTCCCCTCCTCAATTGCTGCGTTTGAGAATCCACATCGGATGCATTTTTTACATCTCGAGCGTTTTTTTATCCACATCGGACACATCTGTCTCATTACATTTACGTATACTGAATCACGTGATCAAAGATTTTTTACATCTCAGATGCATCCGATGTGGATTCTCAAACGCAGCACTTATCTATGGTAAACGCTAGGTTTGAAACACGTCTCAAATTCAAAGACGCAACAGACCCTCTGAAATCGCCAATCTAGCTACAAAATCTCTAAATCGGCAACCCTGCAGGACGATCCAGTCAAATGTCAAATATATTTCTCTGCTTCTTTTTCATGGTATGTGTACTAGCAGACAATTAGTCAGTGCCTACGTCAGCCAGGCACTTGGAATTTTAATTTTTAATTAAAAATTTCAGTTTTGGACGAGGCTTCCTGTCGAGCCGTCGAAATCAAGCTTTTTTATTTCAATAAAAATATATATATATATATATATACATATATTTTTTAAAACATCAGGTTTATTATTGTTAAAAAGTATATACAAAAAAAAAACTATTTTACATCACTTTTTGTACAACAGGTACTTGTTTACAATACTAAGGCATACATTTTCATCTTAAATCTATCAAACATTTTATCTGCGACGTCTTCTTGTACTTGGACCTCTTGTACTTGGACCCGGTTCATTAGGGTCTTCTTCAGAGGAACTGTCGTCACTCGTAATATTTCTTGTAGGTACAGGTTGCCTTCTTTTTTGTTTTTGCATAGGAACTTCTTCATTAACATCTAAAAATATCAGGCGTTAATATTTTTAACACGTTAAGCGCTTTGTGTATACATATTAAACACATCTTATTGTTCCAGGGTGACATGTACCTATATAGATATTGCAAATTCTAAACCTGCTCATGTTAATTTATTTTTTTTAACCTACCTTCTCTGCAATTTTGAGTAGTTCTCGAATCATCAACTTCATCTACTTCCATGATTCTTTCTAAGGTAGCCTGGCAACTAGGACACTTACTTTCCATCTCTAAATATTTTGTAAGGCAGTGGGAATGTGCAGTTTGGCGACAGGAATGGCAGATATTTCCCTTAAAAGAATTTGTTAAATTCAATATGTTCAAAAAATTCGTTTCTAAAATGGTTATAATAAAAATTACTTACACAAAAAACCAATTCCGAACACAGAGTACAAACTGACTCTGGACAGTGTGTTTTGAGGTAAATGGTAAACTCTAAAATAAGTCTGGGTCCAAGATAGATATATGCACCTTTAACAACAAAATAACCATTTTTTAAAAATATGTTCAGTAATTTTTGACCGTTTTCTCTAGTCAAATGTGAGGTAAGTGTAGAAGTTATATTAATACAAACAATGGTTGTTAAGCGATGTTCTTCATTATGGATAAGTTCTTGAAGTATAGCATGAAAATATTCCAATTCCACTGGTGAGAATTTTATTTGCAATTTAGATATATCATCGTTCTTTGTGTTCAACCACACCAACACTTTTTGATTTGTCACTTCACAAACGAAAAATTTTAATTTAAACGATTGTTTCGATATTGTCCCATTTATTTCTGCTACCAGCCTCTCCAACATATTAATGTCCTCAATTTCTCCTAAAAATAATAGTTTAGAACTGGAATATTGTTTTGAAAGCTTTCCACTAGTTTTTACCTTTGCTAACAAATTTGCAGTATTCCTGTGCATTGTCTACAGTTGTTACACCATTTTTTAACATGAATTGGATTAAATAACGATGGTTATCTGTCATTGTTGCCATTTTCTTTAAAAATATTAAAATAAAAAAATTGTATCACATTTTAAAAAGCAAAAACTTTTTTCCCTCTAAAATCTAAATTTAAACACAACCGACAACAACAACTTTAAAAAGACTATTATAATCTTCTGTTTCTTTTTTTTATAACATGGAGTGTACAGTTGTTAGCACGTTGTTAGTAATATTAACAAATTACATGTAGTGTAAAAGGCACAGATAGTTCCTTTTACTTTAAGAGGTATGCAGTTCATTACAAAATGTTTTGAAACTTTATATGGCACTTACTTCAGGTTGTTTTGACTACTAATTTAAAAATAAAGATTACATTATTAGAAAATTTTAATCACATTTTAATTATCTTTTGGAATTGATTGTGGAGAGAAAATGTCTCTAAAAAGCACGTTTTTTATTTTTATCACACTTTTTCTAACTATTTCTGTTGACAAAGGTAAGAATGCAAAACCTCTATCTTAATTTGTATCTGTAATTATTATTTTTAAATTCAGGTTTTTCTATAAAATGCTGGGACTGTAGATCGGATCTGGACCCAAATTGTGGGGATCAGTTTACCAATGTATCGGTTGTCTTGTCAGATTGCTCGCTGGTGAGTTCTTATGATTGGCAAGGGAATGAAGTAGATCCACATACTTGTTTAAAAATTGTTCAAAAAGGTAATAAACAACAAATATGGATAAAATTTTATTGTTTGAAAATACAATATACTTTCAGGTAATGGGAAAACAGTGACAATTAGAAGATGTGCATTTTTAAATGAATTTAATAATACCAATAATGGAGAATGTACATGGAAAGAAGGCACTGATTTTGTTGCATTGGAAACCTGTAGGCCAAACGAATGTAATGTCAAGACTTGTAGTAGCTGTAGCACAGAATATTGTTCATGCAATAGCAAAGACGCTTGTAATTCATCTATGAATTTAAATGTGTCTTGTTATGTTAAAGTTAGCATTATTTTTTTCATTTGCAGCTGTTATTTTTCATATTTTATATAACACAGATTTTCGTTTTGTAAATTATAGGGTAAAAAATTGTTTTAATATTATTTTTGAGATTTTATACCAAATAATTTAAAAGTAATTTTTGATATTTGTTTATTTTTAGAGATTTTCTATTTTTATATACCCACACTTGTGATGTAGCTGTAACACATAATATTGTTCTTGCAATAACAAAGAGGCTTGTAATTCATCTATGAATTTAAATGTGTCTTGTTATGTTAAAATTAGCATTATTTTTTTCATTTGCAGCTGTTATTTTTCATATTTTATATAGATTTTAATTTTGTAAATTACAGGTTAAAAAAATTGTTTTGATATTATTTTTGGGATTTTATGACAAAAAATTTAAATGTAATTTTTGATATTTGTTTAATTTTAGAGATTTTCTATTTTTATATACCAAGACTTGTAATGCAGCTGTAGCACAGAATATTGTTCTTGCAATGACCAAGACGCTTGTAATTCATCTATAAATTTAAATGTGTCTTGTTATGTTAAAGTTAGCATGTGTTTTTTTATTTGCAGCTGTTGTTTTTCATATTTTATATAATGCAGATTTTAGTTTTGTAAATTAGGTTAAACAATTTGTTTTTATATTATTTTTGGGATTTTATTCCAAAAAATTTAAATGTAATTTTTGATATTTGTTTATTTTTAGAGATTTTCTATTTTTATATACCAACACTTGTAATGTAGCTGTAGCACAGAATATTGTTCTTGCAATGACAAAGACGCTTGTAATTCATCTATGAATTTAAAATGTGTCTTGTTATGTTAAAGTTAGCATTATTTTTTTCATTCGCAGCTGTTATTTTTCATATTTTATATAACGCAGATTTTAGTTTTGTAAATTATAGGGTAAAAAATTGTTTTGATATTATTTTTGAGATTTTATAACAAAAAATTTAAATGTAATTTTTGATATTTGTTTATTTTAGAGATTTTCTATTTTTATATACGATAACACATTATTATACTTATAGAAGGAAGCTAAATTGCTCAATTATAATTACAACCCTCTATAAACATTTCTAGATTTTGTGTAAGCTCTTTTTTGAATAAATAATTAATTCCATTTAATCGATGTTTCTAAGCATATGCCAAATGGCTTGTGTGGGAAAATGGTGGAAATTTCTAGATTTTTTTTGTCAGTTTTTTGTTAAATAAATTATATATAATTAATATATCGATGACCATGTCAGACACCAAGCCTTTTGTCATGTAGTCTTATAAAGAAGAAAAGTAAAATCGTTAATAAACGTCGAACATAAGAAATACTTACAGCAAATCGAACAAAGTATAGATTCAAATATAAATAATTTCTGGACTTTTGTTAATAAAAAAAAGGGCAATGGTAACCAATTAGATAAATTTAAATGGGATGGTAACGATATACCTGAGGGAGAAGTAGCTAATAAGTTTGCAGAATATTTTGCAGCCACTCACTGCGCTGAAAAGGCAAATTATAATATTGATTTATTGAATTTAGTAAACACTACTATATTAAATATTCCTAACATAGATGAGAACGATTATAAAATGGCTTTAAAAAAATTAAAACCGTAAAAAAGCTGCTGGACATGATGCCATATATTATAAAAGGTTGTAATGAGTATTTAAAAATACCGTTAATTCATATATTTAACTTAATTTTACGGTCTGCATCTTTTCCAGAAATGTGGAAACTGTCAACTTACACTCCAATTCACAAATCGGGCAGTAAGAGTGACATAGAAAATTACAGAGGTGTAGCAATTTTGTGTGCTCCTTCTAAGATTTTTGAGCAGGTTCTACATTCATATTTATATAATCACATTAAAAACAAAGTCATAGACCAACAACATGGATTTGTTTCAGGCAGATCGATCGATACAAATTTATTATTGTTCACGGAATCGGTAACTAATGTATTTGACCATAAATCACAGTTAGATGTCATTTACACGGACTTTAAAAAAGCTTTTGATAAGGTTAATCACACAATATTACTAGAAAAATTGCACAATTTTGGTTTATCCGCTAATTTATTAAAACTTTTGAGTAGCTATCTGCAAAATAGAAAATTTTTGGTGAAATTTAATGGAAACACTTCAGGGAAATTCTATGCGAACTCAGGGGTTCCACAAGGCTCTAATTTAGGCCCAATTTTATTTATTATGTTTATTAATGATATTTCTTCTTTGTCTCATACTCTAAATTTTTATTGTTTGCAGATGACTAAGATATTTAGAAAGATTCAAACTGTTAGGGAGTGTGTGTTGTTACAAAAGGATATGATTAATGTATTTAATTGGAGTATAGAAAATAAGTTAAGTTTTAATGTGAGCAAATGTTGTGTTATGTCCATTTCTCGAAAAAAGAATTTGATAAATTTTGATTATACCATTGGTCAGGAGACTTTAATTAGATCTGCTGAAGTTAAGGATTTGGGAATAATCTATACCAACGAGCTTTCTTTTATTAAGCACATCCAAAAATCAGTGTTAAGTGCTAATCGTACACTAGAATTCATCCTTAGGCAGTCGTTTAATTTTTCAAAAATAAAAACAATAAATATGTTGTACAATACCTTAAGACCAAAACTTGAGTTTGGATGTGTTATTTGGGGTAATCAATCGCAGGTGCATTTGGATTCGATAGAAAAGGTGCAAAATAAGTATATCGGTTATTTGTATTTTAAAAAATATCATCGTTGGTCGGATTATACAACTGTAAGGACAGCTAGACTACGCAAAGAATTTGAAATTATATCACTGATAAGTCGACGTAAGTTAACGATGATGATGTTTCTATACAAATTAATTAATAATATAGCATCATCTGCTGATTTACTGTACTTAGTACCATTTAAAGTCCCATCAGTAAGCACTCGTTTTAAATTATTTGGAAAAATGAGAGTGGGTTACTGTTCTCCTCTGGAAGCCATGTTGCAACTAGCTAATATTATTAACACAACTACTGATATTGACTTTACGATACCTCTGAAGCAATATAAGAAAACAATATTTATTTACATAAGTATTTTTGGCGTAGACTGAAAAATTTCTGTAAAATTCTTGCATTTCTACATTTTTATTAATTTGATTAATTTTTATATATTTATTTATAACATTTAATATTAGGCTTTTATTTACTAGAATGTGAGTGAGGATCATACATAGGTAATTATTTAAATATAATGTAAACTATTAATTATAAATAAGTATTCCTGTAATTAGGTTGTAAAACCTGTTGGAATATTCAATAAATAAATAAATAATCACTTTTTCTAAACATGACAGACGACAAATTTTAATAACGTAAAGAGAGTCCTCTCCAAAATAGATTGGAATCACTTTTTTAGAAGTACTGTATTAGTAGAAGATGTGGACACTATTTCATACAAAGATATCTGAAATTGTGAAGGCCAACACAAAAACAAAAAATGGCCTCAAAACAAATTAAAACCCTGGATCAATGGATAACTTTTAACTTTAATTTAAAGCAACCAAAAGACATGATGATTTTGTTAACCATCGACGTTTCACAATCGATTTAATCAATGTTATTGATAACGCAGCAAGAAGAGAATACGAAGAATATCCCAGATAGCACAGGACGTCCCATGGACGTCCTGATTTGGTCCCTTGTTGGTCCCGGACCTTAATAGGACGTCCACTGGACTTCCGATTACAGTGAACACTAGGACGTCCTTAGAAGGACGTCCTATTTTGGTCCCGTTTCGACAAAGCGTTTAGTTTTCGGTCCGAGTCCGGGACGTTAATGGGACGTCCAAGGGACGTCTATGGAACTTTCTATGTACTAGCATCGTTGGTCTTTGAATCGATAACTTGAAATTCAACGTTTTGTTTTTGCAAGAGTATGACAACAGAAATCCTAACCTATCATTTATTTTTAAATGAACAACACAGCTACAATTTTCGGCACTCAATAATTAACTTATATAAGTGAGGTAGATCAACGAAGAAAAAAGAAGGTTATATAGTGTTATTTGTTATTTTTTTGATGTTGGTGGTAAAGTGGTTATAAAGTGCTGTGAGTGTTTTGTGTTGAGATGACAATAAGTGATGTGTATTGGCGGTAGCCGCTGGCGGAAAGAAAATACCTTAATGGCGGAAAGTTGGAACAAAACTAATTTTGACAAAATTATAATACTCAGTTATGTCGACACAAGCTATAAGTAGGACCCAAAGTTTCATCTTGCCAGCGCTGTGTGTTAAATTTAATTCATTCCTGTTTTTTTTTTTTGATGATGTCCTTCTGGGATGTCCCTACCCAAACAGCACAGTACGTCTTAAGTACGTACAGTTTTGGTACTGTACGTACAGGACGTAAAATGTACGTTTTAAGTACGTACACAACAGTACGTACCAGTACGTACAGAAAAGTACGTACTAAGTACGTACCTAAGGGTACGTAATCCTGGTTGCATACCTATTTTATTAAAAAACCTATGTTTTTACCAAATTTCTGTTGACCGTAGGCCAAAAAATGCAAAAAAAAGACGAAACCCAATTTATTTAACCTAACCTAAACTCTAAACTAAACACGCTCGTTTTTGTTAGTTTTTCATGTTTAAGATTTAACTATTAAGTGTTTCATTAAATAAATAGTTGTGTATAATTTATTATAATTGAACAAGACAATTATTTAGACTTTTTAGTGCGTGTGATAAGTACGTAGTTTCGTCATTTTATTCTGGTGAGTGGTTTCATTTTAATTTTAAAAAATTATGTGTAATAAATATAATTTATAGATATGTCATCCCATCCCATAGTAAACATTACAAAAATGCTACAAAACAATTAAAAAAGTTTAAGGAAATGAATAAACAGGAGGTATCTAATATTTTAGACAAAAGAAGTGATATTTTACAGACCCTAATAATTTAATTTTGGATTTTGTCAAAAGGACTATTGCTGGTGCCTTAATAACTAATAAGCTGGCAACAAATTATAATTGGCTGGCAACAAATTATAATTGGCTGCAGTTGAAGTGGGTAAGATGTTTTATTTTTTTATTTTTGCATGCCAGTTTTCATAAAGTCGTTGCATTAAAACCCATCTATCTAGTCACAATTATTTTTGTATCTAATGAAATTGTGTACTTCCAACCATTGGACTTCAAAACTGATGGAGATCTAGCTTAACAAAAAGAAATATAGGAGTTCCGATATTATAGAACAGTGGCAGGAACGAATTGGATTTCAAAGGCATAAGGCAGGTGGATACAAATAAGAGAGGTTTGGATCCAGGAGTATATTGACAATGATAACTTTGAGCTGTAGAAACTATCGCTTACTTTACTCTACATCTTTTTGTTGTATTGTTTTTATTATATTGTTTATTATAAAAAGTACCAAAGTTAAGTTTCTAATTTGATATTATTTCTTTGCAGAAGGTGCTATAAAAAGTAACAAATATAAAGAGAAGAAGTTTGTAGAACAGGAAATTGTGAGATGGCTAAGAGGAGCTGATGATAGCCTAAAAACTTTCAAAAAGATAGCAAAACATTTTAAATTATTCTTATAATGTAAAAAATTAAATAAATACAAATTAACTTGTTTACTTTTCTTTTTATTGCACTAATACGTACATTATACATCATAAGTAAGTACCAATAAGGATGTAAAGTACGTCTAAAATATATACTCTATTGGAATAAGTACAAACATAGTACGTACATTAAGTACGTACACAGTACGTACAGAGTACGTACATTATGTACGTACAGAGTACGTACATTAGGTACGTACAGAGTACGTACTAGGTACGTACCGTCTTTTGGAAAATGTACGTATTATGTACGTACTATGTACGTACTTCGTACAGTAAAGTACGTACATGGTACGTACTTTACGTCCCATCAGTACGTACATAGTACGTCTTATGTACGTAAGTGTGTTTGCTGGGTAAGATGGACGGAAACGGGACATTAGGACGTCCATGGGACGTCCGATTGACGTCCCGGTACCAAAATAGGACGTCCCTCGGACGTCCTTTATGTCCCCAAAGGACGTCTTTTAGACGTCTATAAGACGTCCGTGTGCTATGTGGGATATCGCTAGTAACTATAAACCTAAGAAGTTATTTAAACACATAAGATGCTCTCTATATCTTCCAAAGTATTAGTCCCGCTTCTTAAAAAAAACGGATGGAATCTTATGTAATAATGATCAAGAAACAGCTAGCTCTGGCCAACCATTTTTCACAAGTGTTTTCCTTAGAACCCACAGGCGACTTCCCAGTTAGTCACAGCAACCTCTTTATTAATGTCGAGTTCTCATCTGCAAATAATGAAAATCTCAAAAAAAATTCAATCAAATTCCTCACCTGGAATTGACAATTTATCCACAATGCTTTTAAAAGAATGCGCATCTTTTTTGGCTTTACCTTTATCCATTATTATGACATCTTCCTTTACATCTCACACTCTTTCTTCAATGTGGAAAATTCACATACTTTGGAAAATTACTTCGGTGACACCTATTTTTAAAAAGGGCGACAAACTCACTCCATCCAACTATCGTCCAATAAGCCTCGTCCCAATTGCCTGTAAAATAATGGAATCCATCTTAACCAATTATATGTCTGATTTTCTCAAGAGCCATGACGTCTTGCCAAAAAAAACAATGCGGTTTTATCAAAGGCCGATCCACATTGACAAACTTAATGACCTGTTTAAATGATTGGACTACGTCTTTGGACAATAAAAAGCCTATCGATGTCGTATATCTTGATAGCGAAGCCTTTGACCGTGTTCCCAAAAAGTCGTAATAAAAGCGGATAACAAATACACACCCTTAGACCTATTGCATGATACTAGAGAATTAGCCTCGGATGAGATGTATATATAAGGGAAGAAACAAGACCTCCTCAGCCAACCGTATGTCGACTTGAAGGCCTCGAATGGATGGTTAGGACGAGCCGACATATTTTCAGAGACAGAGGGATTCATGATAGCGATTCAAGACCAAGTTATAGCCACCAAAAACTACATTAAGTACATAATAAGGTAGCTAAGATTGTCCATCAAAGTCTAGCCTGCTTATATGGCCTCCTGAGCGAAGAGATACCATATTACAAGTACGAGCCTAGTCCGGTCTTGGAAAACTCAATGCACAAATTGTACTGGGATAGGTCGGTACTAACAGACCGTACTATAGTCCACAATAGGCCAGACATCATCATCGTTGATAAAACAAGAAAAAGAGTTTTGTTAATTGACATAGGAATCCCAAATGATCACAACATCTTGACTTACTATGCTGAGAAGGAAGCAAAGTACCAGAGACTTGGGCAAGAAATTCAACAAATGTGGCGCCAGAAGAGTGTGTCTGTAGTTCCGTTGATTATATCTTCGACTGGTGTAGTACCAAAATCACTGATTAACAACTTGAGGATGCTGGAAATTGCCAACAAAATAGCGATTATCCAGAAGGCAGTGATACTATATCCACTACCTCTATTGTACGCACATTCTTAAACGTTTCTACATAAATAAAATACAAGAATCTTGCCGTGGCCAATCTTGCATTTGTCCCACCTATCCTAGAGATAGTGATACCAAAACATAATAATAATTACACATTCTGTGGTTACAAAGGCTTGAATGAAAAATAAAAAACAAAAATTGCAGTAATTTTTCCGACTCCAAAATGCACTTATCCATTCTGTAGGAAAAATGGATTTGTTTCAGTAGAAGATCCCAAAGAATTATTAGATTCTTAACTTTTATAAATTATACAACTTGACAATATATTTTATTTACTCATCAATTAATAATAACAACTTGTTTATTTTACATAAACAATAAAGATCATAAGTAATAAACTAGCTAGTGGATTAGGTCATTTGATAACTTCCAACACATTCGCACCATTCAAGCCAATATGTTTTTCGGGCTAGTGGGCTTATGTGGAAAAATCGGTTAAAATATCGATTTTTCTTTACAAGATTTCACTCTAATTTCAACCCTTAAGCCACTTGCAACACACACTTAGTTTTCCGTAGCCAAGTTCTATTAATTAATCATTCATTGATCACGACTTGCGTGGAAATATGAGCAAAAAACACCTATCGAATTTTCCATATATATTATCCCCAGAGAAGCCACTCGTAAATTTTTTTTCATTCTACTTAACATCAATGTACTTTTCAACCCTCTTCGAGGCTTGCATGCGATTTAGGGGCACCTAAATTAGTCACTATCTGACGGTCTAAAAATATTACTGGCAAAAGTGGGTATATCCTGCTGGCAGAAGAAATTAAAAATATAATTTAT
The DNA here is from genome assembly GCA_927349885.1 of Psylliodes chrysocephalus. NCBI lineage: Eukaryota > Metazoa > Arthropoda > Insecta > Coleoptera > Chrysomelidae > Psylliodes > Psylliodes chrysocephalus. The sequence continues at coordinate 2,789,539 of OV651813.1, forward strand.
TTAATGACTAATAGATAACGCTGTGAATATAATGGTTTGTAAATGACTGTAAACTTTGATTTAAATCCTATAAACAACAAATATGTACTCGGAAAATAAAATATACTATTTTTTTGTCCTATAGATCACATCAATTTAAAATTGTATCGCCCACATTGCCTCGAATTTCAAAAGTGTATTGTTTGTTGCCTACCCTTTTCCTTTACTTCAGGTTGTAGATACGTGGTAGATACCACTCAGATATTTTAATCAGTATGTGGTGGTATCAATGAAGTGGAGAGGGGTAGAATGGTAACTGTCAATGAAAAAGTCTGGACACTATGCACAATTTCGTTTTGCACATTTTGTAAACAAAATTCAGGGACGGTTTAACAACATTTTGTGCAACAATTATAAAATAGTGCATCGAAAAATAATTAACAAGTATAATTTAATACTAAATCGGAATAAAAGCATAAAAAATCATAAATATAAGCAAGATAACAAAGAATTGACGCCAAAAAAGCTTACAACAGCCAAAACACAAACAAAAAACAGAACTGAACATGAACATAATCGCTGAATAAAGTCGATCCTGGAATTTGTTTACAGTGCTTTAGGGCAACCTCTCCTTGTCATTTACGTGTGTAAGAGTGGAAGGCCGAATCACGCATAATTTCTACACTCGTGATGGATGCGCAGACGGTACCTTATCGTTCTACCCTCTCTACTTCTTTGGGTGGTATGCGAGTTATTAGATTAGTTCAAATTCAGGCGCGGGAAGTCAATTAAAACGACGCCGCGCCGGTCTAGCAAAAAGCGTTCAGTTTTATTAATAAATTAACCAATAATTATTTTTTATATAATCGCTATCCAAAGTAGGCTTTTGCGTTTCGAAATTAATTATACATAGGTACACATACCTACTTTTAGGTATAATGTATATAATTAGACACTACACTATGATTTGAGTATGTTTTCTTTTAGAGTTATTTAGAATTCTATAATTTATATAGTAATTAGACACTAATGATATGATTAATGTTTTTCATTTTAAAGTTATTTAGATAAGATAGAAGCCCAAATTCTAGTTAGGTACTAGTTCTAAAATGTATAAAAGGCTTGCTCGGGTTTTTCAAAAAAACGTTGAGAACTATCAAACACGGAGGAAGGATAAGGACTAGTTGACCAGTGAACAATTTAAAAGTTGTACATGACGAATAATTTGATATTCAGCTGTTCAACTGGATATCGGACGGTCTGTATCAAATTTTAAAGAAACTCGAACAAAATAGTAATATTTGCTGCTCAGCAGTGGGATTCTCATCTTTCAATTCGGCAGGTGTTGAGAAGCTTCTATCTTCGTTCAATAGAATGTGATTGTTATGTAATGTCTCTCTCTATTCAACACGTAACGTGTTGAGTTCGCACCACGTTCGCACATAAGAATCCCTGTCCTGTTCTGACTTCTGACAGGTGGTATCAGTGGCATAGTGGCATAACACATTATAGTTCAATGTTGCCAGACCTACTGATTATTCAGGAGATCTATTGCACTTAGGAGGGTATTTCTCTTTTATAATAGGGTTTTCCCCGAATGGTGTCACTTATAATTTTTTTTATACTTTTTTATAAATATTTTTCCAAATAATAGCATGATTTGCAGAAAATTTGGTATTTGAGGATTTTTTTAGGTTTAGAAATCGAAATCTTTTATAACTAATGATACTTTTCATTCGTTTAATTTCAGTATGCAATAAAACATTTTTTCTACGCCCATGTCAGTAAACGTTAAAAATCGCACTGTCAACATTCCTTGTAAATGACATTTAACAACAATATGCACGTAATGAGAACTCATAACATATACGCGTGCATTTTGATAAGGAAACATAAAAACTTTTAGCATTTTTTTTTTCTCCTGGGCTCGTCTTACTATGTATCTCCGAATAACACTGAAGCCTATTGGCTTATTGTGTTTTACCCCATGTTAGTTCATAGCACCCACTCTATATCACCTTTGTACCTTGTACAAGTTTGTACAGATCCTTGGGTGAGTGGGTTCTATACGTTGTTGGATCAACCTGGGGTTGTCCAAAAAGAGCCTGTCTTTTGCGATCTAGAGCTTCGCATTCGCACAGTATGTGTTTGGCCGTTTCTGGTTTCTTGTGACATAGTCGGCACATGAGTTCCCCATTGTACATGCCAATTTTGTTCAAGTGTCCCTTTACTGGGGCGTGCCCAGTCATGGACCCTGTTATCACTTTCAACTGGTTCCTATTCATTAAGAGTAGTTCTCCAGTTCTTTTGGGACATGGTCTGCCTATGAGGGCTTTTCCATGTGCCTGTTTTGGGGTGCTTCCCCAATAGTTGATATGTTGTTCCCGAATCCAGTCATTTATAAAACCCCGGACTGTATTTTTTGGTATTCCTGGGTTTGTGTCTGGTTCCGGTGTTTCTTCTGACCCTCTTTTTGCAAGTTCGTCAGCCTTTTCGTTATGCCTTCGATCCCTTTGTGACCTGGCACCCAAAATAGTTTTACTCTATTTCGGTCTGCCAGTGTTCTTAGTTCTTCTATGCATTCCCATACCAGCCTGGACGTAACTTTCTGACTCGATATGGCCTTAAGTGCCGCTTGGCTGTCTGACATTATTTGAATATGCTGATTTTCGACAACTCTTTCATTGTTCGTTTTTGCACATTGCAAAATTGCGTATACCTTGGCTTGAAATACCGAGGAATGTATTCCTATATCATAGCTATGGTTAGTATCAGGGTTTTTGGAGAATACTCCTGCCCCAGTGCCTTCCGCAGTCTTAGACTCGTCTGTATACCAGGTTTGTTCCTGTCGTTGGGCATTGGGCTCCCTTATGGTGATCTCCGCTCTTTCCTGTATTAAAACCTCAAAGGGAGTATTAAAAGAGTACCTCTTGGTTAAGTGGTCTGATATCATGTCTAGCACGTCTCCTGTCACTAACCTTGAGATACTCATGTGACCTGGCCTAATGTCAAGATTTCCCAGTGTATTCCCCAATCTGTAAGCACCTAATCTTGCCTCCCCTTGTATCACATAGTGAAGAGGTGGGAGTCCTATTAGTGCTTCCATTGCAGCAGTGGGGGTTGTTTTCATTGCCCCCGTTATTCCGAGGCAGGCAAGTCTTTGTACCTTACACCAAAGCTGCGTATATGTTATTATGGGTCTCACCACCATGTTATAAAGCCAGTATACCATGTCTGGTTTTAACCCCCATTTTTTTTCCAAAGGATCGCCTTGCCATCATTAATGAGGTTTCCGCTCTCCTTATGGATCATTTTTTACAATGTATTATGATTCGTCAAAAATAAAACAATAATAATATCTATATACTAGTAATTATAAACAATATTTAAAATTCAAAATAAATCCTCTACATAAAGAATAGACATTATATGTTTTTAAAAACTCTTTGAGCTTATTCATAAATAAAATATATCTTTTACAGTTTTTTATTAAGACCGGAAGTTCATTGTATAAAATAAGTCCCATACATTTAAGATACTGTCACGTTATGCGTGATTTTAATTAAAGAATGTCACGTTATGCGTGTTTTTAAGCTATTGCATAGCTTTTATCGCGGGCTTTGAGCGCGGCGACCGAATCAAGAAAAAAAAACGAAACCGTAACGAAAAAAAACCTAACCCCCCCCCCACTCCGACCGGCAAAGCGGGCGGCGTTAAACAATATTAACTTCTCATTACGCCATTGTGCTCGCCATTGTGGCTAATAGAACCATTCAGATTTTTAAAATTAATTTTTTTAAGGTGTATTCAATATCCCATGAACATCCACTAAATATATCAAAGTCTAGGCGCGAACGCAAACCAACGTGGATATCCACTAGATGTTATTTGATTCTGCTTACTAAGTATAGATGGCGATACCACTATCGCATCTACTCATGCTCGACCCGCCGTAATTGAGTTCGATCGAAATGTGTCTCCTAATCACTCCATTAGAGACTGGAGTCGAGAATGTTCATTTATTGCTGAAGAGTCCTAATAAGGATGACTTTCTCCTTAGTGGGCAAAATCAAAGGCAGAGTGTTGAAAATATTTTTTATCTCTGCTATTTTCTACTAAAGATACCCATAAAATATTTTGCTGAATATCCAAATATCTTCTATACCCTGGGATATAGACGAACATTTGGTTGGATATCCATATTGGATATATTGAATATCCACAAAATATATTCTGTGGATATATCTGTGATTTCTTGTATTTTCTGGAAGATACCCATTAGATATTTTGCTGAATATCCATTAGAATATCTTCTATATCCTGGATATAGACGGACATTTGGATATCCATATTAGATCCTCGGAATATTTCTGATATCCCGTGGATATATTGGATATCCACAATAGATATTCTGCGGATATCTCTGGGATTTGGTGTGTTGTCTGGGTTGTGGTTCTTTCTAGATGCTGGTTCCAGGTAAGTCTCGAGTCAATCATAACCCCGAGATATTTTACCTCCCCCTTAAGCTGGATGCTTGCACCTCTTAGGTTTAGAGGCCCTAGTCCCTCCAATTTCCTCCTGCGGGTGAATGCAATTATGTCAGATTTGTTTGGGCTAATGTTTAGTCCTTCCGCCTCTGTCCATTTTGTTACTATATTTAGAGCCTCTTGCATTCGATCTCTTACTATAGTGTTGTATTTTCCCTGTGCCATGATCACTATATCATCGGCATATCCCAGGGTTCTATGTCCCTTATCTTTGAGAGCCCTAAGCAGCCCGTCCACTACAAGGTTCTACAGGAGACTTTTAGCATTAGCGAGATACATTTTGGATTAAAAAAGTGATGCCCCTAAATGTCGGCAACACATTATACAATTTTTCAAAAAATGAGTCGCGTTTTCTTAGCATGCTGCGCGGCTTCGTGCGTAAACTTTTTCACTGTTGATTTCTCATCCTAATAAACGTTTAATTACTAAATTTCGTGCAAACCATGCTACCTCTATTAAATATTTCCGAAAAAATATAAAAAAATGATAACTAAAACTTTTTCACTAGGGTAAATTGGGCTAGATTCTCATATTTTAGCCTAATGAATTTCTGCTAGTATTCGGTATAGACCTTTCAATGGTTTTTCGAAAAAAATTTCAAAATAAACTATACAAATCTGAAAGTGACGCATTTAGTTTTTTTTTTTATATTTGATAAGGTTTTGTTTTAATTTCGTCTTATACTTTGTTTTTGAAAAATATTTAAAGTAGAAAATTCAAATAAAAACTTTTTCAAATTTTTTATAGCTTTAAACTTATTCTTGTATAAAATTAATTTTCCATTTGTTGTATAGAGAAAGTAAAAGTTGAAAAGTCTTTTGGTAGGTAGAGAGGGGGTAAACGTCAAACCTAGTCGGGCGGCTCCGAGAATTTCACAGTAATGTTTACCTGCCAGTGTCGTTTCATAGAATAAGTAATTTTAAATTGTTATCAGCGGAACCGGACAATCGCATGTATTTATGGATTATAAATAATTATTAAACATGTATTATAATATTCAAATTATAATTTTACAAAATTTCAACAGCTATTCACAATTTATTAAAGTATTTACTCGAAATTGTTATTAACATCTAAAAAATAAATTTGTACGCCAATGTATCGCGTCCACTTCGGTGAGATCCGCTGGCAACATGTCAATTTATGTGTATAAAGTGGGAGAACTGGCAAAAGCATTTCCAACTTTTACTTCTGTTCTATAACTAGAAATACTGAATAATTAAAAAAAAATCATTTGGCAACACTGCACATTACACATTCACAAAACACAAAACATTGGGTTCGTTTCTTGTTTAGTTTAGATTGTGGTTTAGAATTGGGTGTTGTTTTTAATCTTGTTTACCTTTATTTTATTTAAATTTTAAATAAACAGCATTTCAAAATTATGGTACTTCTCAGAGTTACCCTACCAGTTTTAGTGATAGCAACAGTTTTAATGCAAACAGGTGAGTTATTTATAAAATAATGTCTTCAAAGCCTCACCCAGTATGTATCACTCATTATCATTAATCAAATTTAAAAAATTAACGATTATGCCAACTACTATTAAGTAGTTTTTTGTTGTTTTTAATTACACACTTAAAGGGCCTGTATTTATGCAAAAACTTTAATTTTATTTTGTTATTACAGTAATAGTTTTTAGGTTAGGTTACACCCATTTAAACAAAAATAGTATAATTCCTTTCCCTGGATAAGGTCGGCTTTAAGGCGGCAAATTATTAGAAGAATATATAATTTATAAATATTGATAAATGAAATAAATATATAATATTTTTATAGGTTATTCGATAAAATGCTGGGACTGCAGGTCAGATGCTGACCCTAAGTGTTCTGACCCATTTGATAACACCACGTTTGCTATAACAGATTGTGCAACCCTGAAAGAATTAGACTATTTAAAGGGCGTACTTCCTACCATGTGTAGGAAAATCAGACAGAAAGGTAAAGAGAGCATTTTATAAAAAAAAGAGTAATTTTAATTAGATACATTTTTAGTTAATGGAGTGTGGAAATACATAAGAAGTTGCGCCTACCTTGGAGAACCCGGTATAGCAGGTGATGAGCGATTTTGTTTGATGCGTACTGGCACTTACAATATATTTATGGAATATTGTACTTGCAATACGAAAGATGGCTGCAACACTTCCTCACATTTACGAATTTCGCCCCTTCTTTTGTGGGGAGCTATATCTGCCTTCTTATTGTTTCTGATGGTGCGATAAGTTGGATGTGGGTTTAAAGTCATTTAATTTTGTACAAAGTTTTGAAAATCGATGCTGCGAGTCGAACAATCTCTGATTGAATCTCATTGTTTTAAGTTTTCTTATTTTTTGAACAATTCTACATTTCACTATGGGTTGCCAACACTCATTTTGGCCCAAAGACTTTGGGTTTGGAGATCATTCTCCAGACTCTGTAAATTAAAATTCTCAAAGGGACTGTGAATGTAAAATAAATGCAGTTTCATATAAGTTTAAATTTTTTGAGGATAGATACTAGGACATTTGGACCAGCAAGTAGATTTGAAGGAAATGAATAACTAACAAAAAACAAGTAAGGTCAGAAAAGGCCTTTTGTATATATCCAACAAAATTATTTTTTTCTCTGGGTCAGCAATATCGCAATGTTGGCTATATTTTAAATGCATTTTAAATATTGCACAGCTTATAGGAAATATTGTATCTATATTTTAAATCCATCTGCTGATTTATATTTTAAATGTTCATTTTTATACCTACTCGTGCCTTTACTATAAAAAAAAGTTCTTTTACATTTTTTATAATTTTGAATAGGTATATATTAATAATTCTTTATATTTAATAAAATTGATACAAATAGTACTATCTATTATAATATTAAAGTTCATTATGCAATAATAAATATTTAAATATGCCTATAATACTTCAATTAATTTTATAGAAATATGACTGTAATACATAATATATTATTTACTAAAAAAATAGGGGTGTTCAAAATGTCTTTGGTTGTTGAGTTTACTATATATTTCTCCATAGCCAATCTGTACTAAGTAGTGGGAAAATTTCAGGAATATGTAGTGGAATGCTGACAACTGTTATCACTCCAAAATTTGTAGGGCAATTTTAATGTATGACAAATATGCATTTTAATTTAATACAAAAATTATTTTCACATTTTTTAATTAAAGCAAAGTTTATTATTCTTGGTACATTTCCAAACTACCTCTGAGGTATTAGAAATAGAAATATTTTATTCTCAGTAATACATATATAAACATGTTTACATAGTCGTCAGTACAGATAAATAGTAAAATACACCACATTTTACATATATTAACATACAGCATACTCGTATAAAATTTAAAATAAAATAGGATTTTAAAAGATCATGGTAATAGTAATAAAAAATATAAAAAATACAATATTAAAAATATTAGGTGACATGTTTCACTCTTACAAAATAATCGTTAGTGTTATATAGACACATGTCCAGTAATATCTTTTTAATTTGATGTTTAAACTTTTTTCCTGGTAGATTACGGATGTGGGGTGAAAGTGCATTATAGAATCAAATGCCTATTGTTCGGAACTTGGTTTATTCTAATTTTCGTTTAGATTAGCTGATTTTTCCCTCTGGTATCGTATGAAGTTTCCCAAATTCCCATATGTTAAATTGGAATGGAATAAACCATAATAAGTAGTTATTCCTGCTTCTGTATTACTTATATTTGATATTCTACGTAGAGCAAACGTGAATTTTGCCAACTTGTTGCATACGTTATTTATTTGATAGTTCCATGTAAGTTGTGTGTCAAAATATATACCGAGAAATTTAGTGTTCATTGTTTCACTAGTAGTTTGGTTCAACCTGAAAACACATGTTTCAGTTTTATTGTGATTTAAAAATAATTCGTTGCTATCAAACCATTGTTTAGCTTCAGTCATAATCTTAGTGTTTTTGATAACTATGTCAGATGTGTTATTGCAGTGATATGAGAAATTTGTATCATCTGCATACATGGTAGTTAGTAATTCGTCATTATTTGAATTCATATATGATGGAAGATCATTGGTATATATTAAAAATAATAGAGGGCCTAGTACGGATCCTTGTAGAACACCTCTTTTTATTAATAAAGGTTTACTAAGTTTATTTCTGTAATATGCACTTTGTTGTCTGTTTTGCAAATAAGAAGCAATCATCTTATTTGCAATGCCTCTAATGCCATATTTATCTAGTTTGTTGATTAACAATGTGTGACTTACACAGTCAAATGCTTTAGACAGATCAGTGAATACAGCTATGCATTGTGATTTGTTTTCTAAAGACTCCTGAAGGTTATTCATTAAAGCAAGCATGGCATTTGTAGTTGTTCTCCCATGTCTAAAACCATATTGTTCCGCAGAAAACAGGTTGTTGTTTTCAAAGAAATGCACAATTTGTTTTACTATAACACTTTCAAGTATTTTAGAAAAACATGGTAAAATATGTATTTGACGAAAATTTTCAGGTACTGAGTCATCTCCTTTTTTGTGGTATGGTAAAACTTTTGACGTATTAAAAATATCTGGAAAGGTACCTTCAGTTAAACAACAGTTTATCAATTCAGTAATAGGAACAACAATATTTTGGGCGCAGTTTTTTAATAAATAGGTATTTAATTTCATATATATCTTGAGTTCTTTTTGATTTGATGTTTTGTATTATATCTATGGTGTCAGATTCAGTAAAAGGAGCTAAAAAAAGTGATTGATGTTTTCGGTTATAACAAGTATAACAAGTCAATTTTATTGTTATTGAGGATGCCTTCTACTATATCAGATGAATGATTTACAAAATATTTTTTAAAGGTTTCTATATCGATTTCAGATTCTACTTTATTTTTATTATTACGTCCTGTTTCATTATTTATTATTTGCCATAATGTTTTAGATTTATTGTCTCAATTATTAATTTGTTAAAGTAAGTTAAGTTATTTTGTTTTGCATTTTTTAGCAATACATTGTATTTAGTTTTCTCTTCTTTATATAATTTTTTATTGTAGTCGGTTGGTTTGTTTTTAATGATGTCCTGTAAAAATGAGATTAGTTCTTTTTGTATTTTTATTTCATCTGTATTCATATAACTCAAGTTTTTATTACATTTTCTTTTAGGTTGGGATATATTTGGAATTGAGGCATTAAAATGTTTCATGAAGTGCTTCAGCTTTTTTATTTGCATTGGTTGCTTTTCTCATGTCATGCCAGGTTTCATTTTGCAGAAGAATATTTATATTATTTTGAGAGAAGGATCTAAAATGAGTTATATCTCCTAATATGGAGAGCTCATGATTTAGGAAAGTTAATAATTGAGGGTCATGCTCTGACTCTGTGGTCCTTAACATGGATGTCTGAGCAAAAGGAAAGTTAGCAAATATGTTGTCTGGACATGTTTGAGAGCTCTCTGTAATACGAGTATATGTAAATATTGTTTGTTCAAAATTAAATTGAAGTAACAAGTCGGTGAGTTGTCTTGTTTTGCTATCAGGTTCTAAAAATTTTACATTAAAATCCCCACATATAATGATTCTACTATTTTTGTGTTTAGCTTTTAATAGTAATAAAACTTTTGTTAAAATTGTAAGAAATATTTCAAAATTGGAATATTGCGAATTGGACCTATATATAACAATGAGCACCAGATTAAGCTTTTTAATAAACGCCCCAGTTATTTCACAGTGGATTTCTTTTGACATATTCTTAATTTCTGGAATCTCAGCGCTTTGTAAAGTGTTGTGAATATACAGGGTGTTAAAAAAAAGTGTCACAAAATGAAATGGTGAATAGTATGACCCAAAATAAGCAGAAAAGTCTTAATAAATATATGACCGCAAATTAACGGTTTCGGAGATACGGATCATTTTGTGTTTATAACAATTTTTTATTATTATAAAAAAACAATGATATTTATAAACAATCAATAACAACATAGAGTTAAATGAGATGTTCAAATACAGACGTAGCGCTTCCCTCGCATTGCCATTTGCACGACCGTACATAAAATGCATGTCAGCTAATTCAATATTAGTGTAAACAGGCATAACGAAAATTTATAAAATTATTCACCCACAACAAAATAATAACTGCAAATAGTATCTATGAAAAAACATCGGTAGACTCCGATAAGAAAAGCAAGTTTTTGAGAATGAAAAAAGATAATCAAAAAATGATACAAAACACTCCGTATTTCTGAAACCATTCATTTGCGGACATATGTTTATTAAGACTTTTCTGCATATTTTGGCCCATACTACCCCCCGTTTTATTTTGTGACACTTTTTTTTTAACACCCTGTATACAGGGTGTACCAACAAAAACTCCCAGGCCGGATATTTTGGTAAGTAATAGAGATATTTTAATTCTGTAAAAGCCAGTTCACAAGGCACTAAGAGAGCTTCAGTTTTAGATATAAATTGATTTTAAATAGGTCAATATGTAGATGGCGCTGCGCTCAATAATTATTTTTCGATGGGAGGATCTTTCTTATGTAGCGCATCTTGTAAAAAATGCATTTTTAGGTTAATTTTGTTCTATGAACTAATTCGATAAATCTAGCCATTTTTGATATACAGAGTGGGTCATTCAAAACAGTTTCATCCTGTTTTTCGGAATTATTCATTGTATTTTTGCAAAATGCTAAAACAGGTCGATTTTTATTCTAAATTAAAGACATTTATACAATATAGACATATGTCATGTGTCAACCCCCTCCCTTATACTTCTCCACACCTTAATTTTAAATAGGTAATGTATCATGTATGGCTCATCATTGAAAAGGTAATTTAATGGGGGATTCAGAAATATTTCTGTAAATTACGTTACTTAAATTTTATCGCCCTCTAGCGGGATAAAAAACTACTACGTATTGTAGAGTGTGATACTACAATGTGTAGTACATCATTAAAAAGGTAATTTTATGGGGAATTTAGAAATATGACTGTCCATTGTGATACTTTTAATTGTACTGCCCTCTATCGAGAAAAAAACTACGTATTTTTAAGTGTGACACCTTATTTGAAAGCAAATTTAATTACTAATTCAATGTACCACATAACATTAATTAATAACAATATTATTATAAATATCCACATTGCACTTGCAATAGTTTAAAAATTAGTCATGCATTATTTTAAACATTATTGCTAACTTTATTTTGTTGCAAGTGCAATATGGAAATATTTATATTAATGTTATGTGGCGCATTGAATTAGTATTTAAATTAGCTTTCAAATGAAGTGTCACACTTTAAAATACGTTACAGATTTTTTATCCCGATAGAGGGCGCTAAAATTAAAAGTTTCGCAATAAACTGTCATATTTATGACTTCCCCATAAAATTACCTTTTTAATGATGTGCCGTACATGGTACATTCCTTATTTAAAATTAAGGGGTTGGAGAAGTGGAAGGGAGGAGGTTGACACATGACAGATGTCTGTATTGCAAAAATGTGTTTAATTTAGAATAAAAATCGACCTGTTTTAGCATTTTGCAAAAATACAATGAATAATTCCGAAAAACAGGATGAAACTGTTTTGAATGACCCACTCTGTATATCAAAAATGGCTAGATTTATCGAATTAGTTCATAGAACAAAATTAACTTAAAAATGCATTTTTTACAAGATGCGCTACATAAGAAAGATCCTCCCATCGAAAAATAATTATTGAGCGCAGCGCCATCTACATATTGACCTATTTAAAATCAATTTATATCTAAAACTGAAGATCTCTTAGCGCTCTATGAACTGGCTTTTACAGAATTAAAATATCTATTACTTACCAAAATATCCGGCCTGGGAGTTTTTATTGGTACACCCTGTATACTTACCCCACCATGGATATGTGTTTCTTTACAAAAGGTTATTAAAATTTGTAAGATTGAAACATGTCGCCTGGTTAGAAAACAGCCAATGTTCTGAAAAGCAAACAATTTTTACGTTTGTCATGTTATTAACTAGGTTGTCTAATTGAAGTATTTTGTTTCTAATACATTGTACATTTTGATGGAGAATGGAAATTTCTGTTTCGTCGGTATTGGTAACTTCTAAATTTTGATTCATTTATTCCTTGTCTCGTGATTATTGGTGTTTATTCCATGATGATGTGGTTTGGAGTTGAAAGGCATTACCGTGATCCCGTTTGGCCAAATGTTTTCTTGCCATAAACCGTTTTCTGTTTCTTGGTTTGCAGTGATCTTAAAAGATTTGTAAGTTTTTGTTTTTGAATCTGGATTTAGTTCTTCACAGGTAATGTCGGTGCATTCAAGTGTATCTCTAAGGTATTTTTGAATTTCTAAAACATTAGTATCTAAAGAGAATGGTTTTATAAACAGATTGGCTTTAGAAGTCAAGTCTTTTGAGTATGCTTTGATTGTATCAGGTAATTTATCATTTGTCCCTCTGATTGATTTAAATTTATCTTGATGTTTTAAGTTGTTATTATTGGCACACGAATTGGTGCCATCTTGTTTCGTTTGGGCTTGGGAGATTAGAGAGTTTGTGTTTTTGTCTAGGTTTGTTTTAATAATTTTATTATGAAATCTTTTGAATGAACTATTGGTACATTTTGTCTTTTTTCGGCATGTTTTTCTTGTACCGAGATTGTTGTTGAAACATTTTTTGGAGCTTCGTTGAATAGCCTAACTGGATCTACATTTGATTTTCGTAAGTTTACCATTTCATTTTTAAGTTGTTTTATTTCCGTTCCCAATTTTATAATTATTTTCAATTTATTCTTATTTTGATCTTTTCTTCTAACTTTTCATCACTTCAAAATTTTTAGGGCTAATTTAATGTTTAACTTTCGTTAATTTACCGCAAAATTTTACTGCTTCATCTACTGTATAATCTGAAAAATGTTCGCTTTCGTAAAATAATGCCATTTCGCACAAGGATTGGTACAGCTAGGAACTCCTAATTAATTTTAAATGACGTTTAAAGAATTTCAAAAGAAAATAAACAAAATAATTTACCTGGAATTATATTTATCTGCAAAAAATGTGACTCAAACGTCGCCGTTTTATTGCATGGTAAAAAATGCGAGAGAAAACAAATTCCCAAGCACATGGCAACTGATCGACAGCTAGTAGATGGCCTAGCTGTGTTGTCAATGTGAAGCAAATTGCGTATAATTTATTAAGTTTTAAAGTGGTCTCTATATTTTTGTTTTTACATTCAAATAAGAATAAAATAATTTTAAGTACGATACATTATTGTGATAAGTTACAATTATGTATTTTAAACATTTTTTTTGCATAATTTTTATAACGCAAGAAATTCTTCTTTCGAGTTGCCATAACTCTATTAGAAATTCCTGAAATTGTCCCACTGTCTATTATTTTGAAATCGTAGTATAATAATTAAAGGACTTTTGGACAGGGGTTAGAAATTATGTTATGATTAATTTAGAAATTAAAAAAATGTTTATTTTTACTTTTATCAACTATTAAGACTTTATATCGACTAATGGAAATGTGTTCCGTCCAAAACCAAATTCGTCCATTTTGTAGATTTTTTTATATATTTATAAAAGTAATTTGTGTTTTTTTTTATTAAAATATTTTGTTGAAATCGTTTTGTTTTATTAAATTCTTCATTTTAACGTTTTTCCAAGTCCAATTTGACGATACAATTTCAGGTAAGTATCCAGATCGAGTTACTGTGTTTATGCAAAGTTGTATCCTATTAGTTGCGCATATAGCTAACAGGCAGATTTCTAGGCAATTTGTTATTTATTTGAGTAAAGTAACAACAAGGTATATAACATATTTTTCAAGACCTATAAATTTGACTATTAGGTATCTACATTAAATTGTTTAAATCGTTATTCATCATTGACTTTTTGAAAATTTTTGATGTCAAGGTGAAACTTAATAACAAGTGGAGAGAAAGGTTTCAGCTTAGATTATAGAAAGTAATCTGAGGGTGAAAAATCTATAAATGTGACTATAATTGTATTAAAAATGTAAATGGGATAAATCCTTGTATTATAGAAATCTATAATCTATAAATTTACAATATAAAGCACTCTTTATTGGTACACCTTGTATACCTATGTTGAATTATTGTTGATTAATTGTATACATTGAAGAATTTTTACTTTAAAACATCGGTGACTTACTTATTTTTTTTTTAATTCAAACTATTTCAATCATAGTTCATTATAAACTATTATAATTAATAATAATAATCGCATTTGTTTTTTTTTAATTCGAGGACGTTTCGTCTTCTATTTTTTAGTTTCATTACAATCGCTGCATGTGTAGGTACGACAATGTGGGAAAAGGTATGCACTGAACTTTATTTACAATTTATTTATAAAGTGCTAATTAATTTATATAATACTAAGGACCGATTCCACCGTTGTGTTAAACGAAGTTTAAAATGACATTTTTACATTAACAATGTCATTTTAATCTCCGTTTAACACAACGGTGGAATCGACCCTTAGGCACTAACTCACAATTCCAACTTATTTATTACCATTTGTCTTTACTGTCCAACACTTAAATTGAATCTTATCTTCCGTCGACAAACTCGTGCTATTTATATAAAGCCAGCTCTGTTCCAGAACACTCTTAGTTTCCAGATCGATCGGGAACTGCCTGTTCTATGACTGCAGAGCACCTCGATTTTTAAAGATTTTTTTTTAATGACCACACCGTATTTTAAGCTATTTTTTTAAGCACTTGAAATATTAAACAACTTTCCATTAAAATTTAGTATTTTTGAAATATTCTGGAACAAAGTCAGCTGAGCACCTCGGTTTTTTAGTTCCACTTCACATTTTTAAGTTTTGAATTATTGTAAAACGTTTCTAAAAGAATTGATATTTTTAATTATTATAAGGGGCTTTGCTAGAAACAAAGTCATCTGACCAACTCGATATTTTTTTTTTATTAAAAACAACTACACCATATTTGTAAGCTCTTGAAATATTATAAAACATTTCGAAAAAAAAATGCTATTTTTTGGTATCCGAGAACCTTGGTTTTTTAAAACTTATTATTATTATTATTCACTGACAGTGAGCTGAGAACCGAAGTCCTATAAAGTTCATATTATTCAAAAAAAATTTAGTTAAACATAAACAATTTAAAAAAAAATTAAAGTATAAAGAAAGATAATAAATTACGTTAAGTTACATTACTAATTTGTTGTGATTATAATTTATTGTCTCTATATACAGATATATACATACTGAGCCTAAGAAATCAAATTTGAATTTAAACTGAAGGTGCACAATCAACGTTATCATGTAAATTGTTCCATACAGAGAAAACTCAGTTTGAAAGAAAATTTTGCCTAACTCTAGAGTTAAAATTTTTCTTTTTTAATTTGAACATGTGCCCACGTAGGCGCAGGTCATTATTTAATACAAATAAATCCGAAAGATCGACACCGAACATATACCTAATTGCGCGAAAACAAACGATTAATGCCGCGTTTGAATATCCACATCGGATGCATCTGAGATATAGTAAATCTTTGATCACGTGATTCAATATACGTATATTGCCGCGTTTGAGAATCCACATCGGATGCATTTTTTACATCTCGAGCGTTTTTTTATCCACATCGGATACATCTATAGTCTATTTTTATGTATGAGTATTAAAATAATAAAGCGTTCGTAATCCATAGGCGTATCACTTCTTTTAGTAGACAGTTAAAATATTTTTTGAAGTTATTCCTCAAGTATATACTTATATTTTCACCTAATTAACCTGCTTATAACTTCTAAACAGCTGAAGGTAAAAAAGTGCAATTTTTTCTATAATGTTTTATTTTTCCACAAGGTACATTGTGTCAAACGGGTTATGTAGGTATAAGGGTTTAAACTTTGACTTTTAAACAACGTTACGTTCATAAATAATAATTTTAATATAAAAACTACTTCTTACCTACAAATCGAAATCAGAAGATGAACTGTCGCAACCAATATTTACAATGAGTGGCTCGATCATTTCATCAGTAATATTGTCCAACTTCCACATTTTCTCTTCTTCTTTAATGGTATTATTTACTGCCTTTTCCTAGTTTTCAGGCTTCACATTATTTACAGCCTCCAAAAACAACTGTTTAACATCACTCATTTTAAAAGAATTATTTTTTCTTGAAACTTCTCCCTTTATCTGTGCCCATATCAGTTCAATCGGGTTTACTTCGCAATGATATGGTGGTGATCTAACCACCGTCATCCCACGATTTTTTGCAATTTCATCAATTTCATATTTTTTGAATTTCTCTTTATGAAGGGAACACAAATGATACAGTTCTTTACTCACAGAACCGGGATGGAACTTAATATTCTTTGAATTTAGCCAATTCTGTAAATCTTTTTTTAACCACTTGGTTGTGGGCATTTTTTCTATAAGTCTCGAGTGATAACTTGCATTATCCAGTACTATTATACAGTTCTGAGGAAGAAAATCTATAATTTGTTCGAACCACTCTTTAAAGACATCAGCATTCATGTCCTCGTGGTAGTCACCGGTACGAGTGGATTCAAAAGTTAATAAACCACCTTTAACAAAACCGTTTGAACTACCGATGTGTACTATTATTAGTCTGCGCCCTTTTTCTGATGGTGGATTTAAACCAGTAGATAAATTATTTAAAAAAGCCTGTCTTCGACTTGTAACAGTTTCATCTTGCCAAAATTTATTTGGTTTATGTCCCTCGTTAATCCATGTTTCATCTAAATAATATACATTTCTTCTTTGGTTTCTCATTTCTTTTATAGTCCTTAGGTAATTTCTTCTCCATATTACAATATCGCTTCTTTCTATTAAAATAGACTTTCTGGAATGCTTTTTCCATAGAAAACCTATTTGTTTTAAAAGTTTCCATAGTGTGCTTCGACTCATTTCAGGGTAATCCTTATCATCTCGAACCGTGGCAAGAACTTTGTCTACTGTCGGAAATTCTTTTCTAAAGAAGAACGCATGCACTTTCCTTCGAAGTCTTTCTTTCAAAAGATTTTCTAATTGAAATTTTGGTTTTCCTGGAGCTTTACGTGCTGTTTGAAACTCGCCACATTTCTCTTCTTTAACAACTCTGTAAATCGTAGATTTCCCAACACCAAGCGTACTACTAACTATTTTCTACTGTGTCATCAACACTTTTACATAAATGTTTGTCTGTAAATGATTTAAAACAATTAAATATTAATGTTTTTTCATTAACTGTTAAAGGACCGATTTTTTGTCGTTTACGCGGCCCTTCCAAATTTTCCATGATCACACTAGAATTCACACTGCACCTTGCAAGTTGCAACTAAACGACATTTAGTAAACTGTCAAGAATACACAACTTTTACCCCCTTACTAAATGAAAAACCTATAATCGCATTTTCGGTGAAATTTGTTGGGAAGGTATTTATCTACTTATAATTCGATTACTGTAAGAAATTCTTGGAATTAAAATAAAACAAAATTGGTAAATAGGTACTTATTAAAAATAATCTTAAGATACGGCTATGTAATCTTTAATACACAGGGCTTTTGGCCTGTCCAAACCTTTTTCTACTGTTCTGTACAGCTTATGTTTATAAAGGACCAATAAAAGACCCAAAACTTGTAATAGCTCAGGTACATTTATTACAATTTTAGGAAATATTTAGATTATTCTGTAAAAATATTTAAAATGACCGATGCATTAGAAATGCTGTTTTATTACTCTCTCATACATAAAAATAGACTATACTACATCTACATCTGCGTTTGTTTATCCCAGATGTACCTGTTCAGATTATATTTTTTACATCTCGATTTGAAATGAGATGTGAATGAGATGTTCGTTCCATGCTAGAAAGTAAGTGTTCGGTGAAGCCTTGTTTGTCAATTTTTCCTTTGTTTATGCTAGCATGAATATAAAAGTGATTAGTTTGTTTAATTTTTGTATATATTTCAAATTTAGGTTGATTTGTAGTCTCAAAAGTCAAATGTAATAAGTATAAACTTCTAACTTGTCATTGACATTTTATCACGTGACCAAATAAAGTCTAGAGCGTTTGTTTATTACATCTACATTCAGATCTAATTCTTTATCACGTGATAAAAAATTCACAACATCTCAGATGCATCCGATGTGGATTCTCAAACGCGGCATATGTAATGGGACAGATGTGTCCGATGTGGATAAAAAAACGCTCGAGATGTAAAAAATGCATCCGATGTGGATTCTCAAACGCGGCATATGTAATGGGACAGATGTGTCCGATGTGGATAAAAAAACGCTCGAGATGTAAAAAATGCATCCGATGTGGATTCTCAAACGCGGCAAATGTACTGGGACAGATGTGTCCGATGTGGATAAACAAACGCTCGAAATGTAAAAAAATGCATCGGATGTGGATTTTCAAACGCGGCATAAGCCCTCTTTCAAACGAAGATACAGTATGTATCCGAGATACAGAATCGCAGTCGAAAACTTGGGCTGCTGTATCGAATTCACGAATATCTTCAATCAGTACTAAAATAGTCGCAGTGCCGTGCGTAGATTTTTGAATTATCATTTGAAGCAACAAATGATGGCAAAGTAAAAATTTATCAACATAATTTAGAAAAGAAACATCCCATATGACGCGCACTTTATTTGTGACATTGTATATTAAGAAAAAGTTATCTGTGTGTCCTTGATCCCATAAACAGGGATTAGGCTACACCAAACTAATAAATTTTTCGGTGTCTAAAACTATATTCTCCATAACTACTTTATGGCGCTTAGTAATGAAAGTATAACCAATTAATCAGAATGTCTTTTAAAATTATTTAGTTCTGACGTTTATATTAAATTTATTTACAAAAAGCGTACAATATTCTAGTAGACCGGACCTTTAAACAAACCTGAGTGTTTTACATCTGTCAACTTTAATTTTATTTGAAAAATAAACATATGCAAAACGCACAGGCTTGGAGGTTTTTCGACGGATAGTGTAGATAATAGATAATAATAAACAATATTCCAATTAATAAAGTCAAAACTCATAAATCGATTTGGAACCAATTCATGTAATTTAATCAAGAAAAATGTACGAGTTTGACGCAAAGGCTTCTGGAGAGTACATTACTTTAATATTAAAAGACTGGACTATAACATGCGTCATTATACGGGAAATAGGATAACAGAGAGTGTCAGCACAAGATTATAAAAGAAAAAAGGAGATACCATCTAAGCCTGGCGAAGAGTTGGACTTAAGCATCTTAAGTTTGTTTTTTATTATGTCTGGGTCAAATGATACGTTGAAAATAGAGGCCTGTATTCTGTTTAGTGAAATATCCGGAAGTGGTGATGTCATATCTTCAAGGGTGAAGACATTACAGAAGGTGTCAGAAAGAAGTTGAGCAAATTCAGTATTGTTGGCACACTTATCTCCGTTTTCTTTTTGTAGAAAAGGTACGGACACTTTGGATGTCAGATTTGTTCTAACATATTTATAGAACTTTTTGCTATCAGCACAGTTAACGATATACTCCTGATAGTTATATTTTGCTTCAATAACTGCGGCCTTTAGTTGATTGGAGAATAGTCGATGAGCAGAGAAATCGTTCATATTGGTGGTTCGCTTAAATGTTTTCATAGTGTTTCTTATGTTTTACCATAGACAGCAGTTGATTATTTATCCAGGGTTGCAGATTTGTTCTTCTGTTTATTTTGGTTTTAGTATGAGATTTTACACAATCATTAACTGTATTTTGAAAGATATTCCACATGCAATAATATTAATTCAGTCTAATTGGTCTAGATAGGAAAAAACTTCAGCAAAGTTTGTGAATGAGAAGATAGTGTGATTGGATGTGCAAGAAGAGAATGATTGAAATTGTAAACGACACACGTTATGACTGCATGATCAGATATTCCAACTGATGGGAGATACACAGATGGGGGGGTTAAGAGTTGTTCATCATTGGTAAGTAGTAGATCAAGGGTAGAAGGTTCCCTATTTTTTTTTAATACGGGATGCTCTGCTAACTTCTAATGAAGCCAGAAGGGCACCTCGTCTTTTAAAAATATTCTCCAAAAACAAATGTGACACATTTTTAGGCTCTTAAGACATTCCGAGAAACTTTGCCACTTTTTGCAGACTTTAAAGCTAGTTTTAGGCTTTTGAAATATTTAGAAAAAAAAATTATAATTTTAGAAAATTAATAGAGCACCTCGTTTTTTTTAAACAGCAATTTTTTTGAGATATTTTATATTATTTCAAGAGCCTAAAATTGTTGATTCTAAATAATACAGGGTGACGATTTCATTATGATTTTCACATAAAAGTTGCCATTTCTTTAAAAATACCCTGTAGAACCTGATAAAACCCTATATTGCCGGAATAGGGAAAATGAGCAAAATTCAAATTCGAGATAACATATAGGGTGTTCCACTAAAAAAACATAACTTTGTTATGCTGTGGACTTTATGAAACACCCTGTATATTACGAAATAATTTTAAAATATGTAGCTGGACTATATATCTATAATTTGTTATTAAAACTTTTGTTCGTATCTCTCAAAACAACGGAGATATAAAATTCCGGAGTATAAGTTGATCACTCTGTATAGGTAGGTACCTTTTTATTTAAACTAGACGAGGTCACTTTGATCATGATTAAAGTTGCCCCATAAGGGCGATCAAAATTACCCCAAGAAACATTTATTCATTGTAGTAAATGAGCTTGCGCGTCAATATACAAATTAATATCTCACTTATGATGATTCCAACATAAACACATATTTTAACTATTACAGATGTTAACTAACAGCACAGAACTAGACATCCTTCTCTTACTGTCATCTATAATATTTTTTCTACTATACATTTTCTTCACGAGGAACTTCAATTACTGGAAACGACGCGGCGTACCTTACAAAAAACCACTTCCTCTCGTTGGAAACTTTCTACAAGTCGTACGACTCAAGAAAAACTTCGCCGAGGTGTTAGCCGAGTTATATTTCGAAACAAACGTACCTTATTTGGGCATCTTTATAGGGGATAAACCGGCCTTGCTGATCAAAGATTTGGAATTAAGCAGAAACATTTTGGTGAGAGATTTTCAACATTTTACCGACAACTCTTTCGCCAACCGAGCCGGAAATATCAGCGAGTACATGGTGCCTTTTATGAAGGGCAAAGATTGGAAGTTGTACAGGAAATTTAATACTCCCGCTTTTAGCAGAGCTACTTTGAAATCCGCTTATTTTGAACTAATAATCGAAGCATCAAACGAACTGATCGAATATTTGGATACGAGATTGAACAATAATGAGAATTTGATTAATGGTAAAAAACTGACTGAAGGTTATTCGGCTGAAATGTTGACGTCTATCGCTTTGGGTGCAAAGGGAAACTGTTTTAGGTATGCAATTTTTAATTTCTACCATTATTAAAAAAAAAAGTTCCGACTTTGCAGGATTTTGTAGTTTTTTGATCAGGTTTTATTTTATTTTGTTGTATAATTTTATATGTATAAATAAACTTTTATTATTATTATTACCATAATAGGCTGCGGTGTTCTGAGCTAAATCTAAACCTACCTGCTTATAATCAACAATGATATAGGTACGTACGTAGTGCCTATGTTATAGTCTATTTTTATGTAGGAGAGAGTATTAAAACAACATTTCTAATGCAAAACTTACGGTACGGTCATTTTAAATATTTTTACAGAATAATCTAAATATTTCCTAAAATTGTAATAAATGTACCTGAGCTATTACAAGTTTTGGGTCTTTTATTGGTCCTTTATAAACATAAGCTGTACAGAACAATAGAAAAAGGTTTGGACAGGCCAAAAGCCGTGTGTATTAAAGATTACATAGCCGTATCTTAAGATTATTTTCAATAAGTACCTATTTGCCAATTTTGTTTTATTTTAATTCCAAGAATTTCTTACAGTAATCGAATTATAAGTAGATAAATACCTTCCCAACAAACACCGAAAATGCGATTATAGGTTTTCCATTTAGTAAGGAGGTCCAAGTTGTGTATTCTTGACAGTTTACTAAATGTCGTTTAGTTGCAACTTGCAAGGTGCAGTGTGAATTCTAGTGTGATCATGGAAAATTTGGAAGGGCCGCGTAAACGACAAAAAATCGGTCCTTTAACAGTTAATGAAAAAACATTAATATTTAATTGTTTTAAATCATTTACAGACAAACATTTATGTAAAAGTGTTGATGACACAATGGAATTAGTTAGTAGTACGCTTGGTGTTGGGAAATCTACGATTTACAGAGTTGTTAAAGAAGATAAATGTGGCGAGTTTCAAACAGCACGTAAAGCTCCAGGAAAACCAAAATTTCAATTAGAAAATCTTTTGAAAGAAAGACTTCGAAGGAAAGTGCATGCGTTCTTCTTTAGAAAAGAAAAGTCTATTTTAATAGAAAGAAGCGATATTGTAGTATGGAGAAGAAATTACCCAAGGACTATAAAAGAAATGAGAAACCAAAGAAGAAATATATTTTATTTAGATGAAACATGGATCAACGAGGGACATAAACCAAATAAATTTTGGCAAGATGAAATTGTTACAAGTCGAAGACAGGCTTTTTTAAATAATTTATCTACTGGTTTAAATCCACCATCAGGAAAGGGGTGCAGACTAATAATAGTACACATCGGTAGTTCAAACGGTTTTGTTAAAGGTGGTTTATTGACTTTTGAATCTACTCGTACCGGTGACTACCATGAGGACATGAATGCTGATGTCTTTAAAGAGTGGTTCGAACAAATTATAGATCTTCTTCCTCAGAACTGTATAATAGTAATGGATAATGCAAGTTATCACTCGAGACATAGAAAAAATGCCCACAACCAAGTGGTTAAAAAAAGATTTACGGAATTGGCTAAATTCAAAGAATATTAAGTTCCATCCCGGTTCTGTGAGAAAAGAACTGTATCATTTGTGTTCCCTTCATAAAGAGAAATTCAAAAAATATGAAATTGATGAAATTGCAAAAAATCGTGGGATGACGGTGGTTAGATCACCACCGTATCATTGCGAAGTAAACCCGATTGAACTGATATGGGCACAGATAAAGGGAGAAGTTTCAAGAAAAATAATTCTTTTAAAATGAGTGATGTTAAACAGTTGTTTTTGGAGGCTGTAAATAATGTGAAGCCTGAAAACTGGGAAAAGGCAGTAAATCATACGATTAAAGAAGAAGAGAAAATGTGGAAGTTGGACAATATTACTGATGAAATGATCGAGCTACTCATTGTAAATATTGGTTGCGACAGTTCATCTTCTGATTTCGATTCTGATTTGGATTTGTAGGTAAGAAGTAGTTTTTATATTAAAATTATTATTTATGAACGTAACGTTGTTTAAAAGTCAAAGTTTAAACCCTTATACCTACATAACCCGTTTGACACAATGTTCTTAACATACCTTGTGGAAAAATAAAACATTTTAGAAAAAATTGCTCTTTTTTACCTTCAGCTGTTTAGAAGTTATAAGCAGGTTAATTAGGTGAAAATATAAGTGTATACTCGAGGAATAACTTCAAAAATATTTTAACTGTCTACTAAAAGAAGTGTTACGCCTATGGATTACGAACGCTTTATTATTTTAATACTCTCTCATACATAAAAATAGACATAGTGCATCTCGCGGCTTTTGCTATTCTTGCCGATCTGCAATCATAAATTATATACAGGGTGTTTCAGAAATAAATGAATTTCAACCGGTTCTTTTTTAAGGAACGAAAATTCGAAAATTTTGAAAATGGCTCACGATTTGTTCAATTTCATCAATTTGAAAAGAGGCATTTCGTTAGCAGCGTACTTGTTGTACCCGAAATTGGTGAATTTGTTAAAACTGAAGCTAATCGATCCAATATCTGAATCAGAATTTAAGAAAGTGTTCTTCCAATCGGTATTAAAAAGAAAAGAAAACGAAAACACTAGACAGGATTTGGTTGGAATTTTGATGAAATGGAGAAGAGAGGAAAGAGAACATATTGAATTAGGCATGTTTAAGAATTTTGTTATAAAAAATAGTTCTATATAAGAGAAGTGCAACTAACTTAGGGCCGATTCCACCGTTGTGTTAAACGGAGATTAAAATGACTTTGTTAATGTAAAAATGTCATTTTAAACTTCGTTTAACACAACGGTGGAATCGGTCCTTAACAAAATAAAATTGACACTAATGACATAAGAAATCGGGTCACTTTGGGTGTGTTCGGAAATGCTCTAGCTCTAGCTGAAAATGGCGGCAAACCGAAAGCTTTTTAGCTAGAGCTAGAGCATTTCCGAATGCACCCATAAAGAGGCTGTTTTTTTAGTTTACTTTTTCGTTTTTCTTATATACTTTAATGCCATTTATATATCATGTTGTACCCGTAAGGGTAAAAAAGACTTTTTAGTTTAAGGTATTTTACATTTATAGGTTGAAAAAATTTGTCAGTGTCAGCTGTCAGTTATGTTGATGGTAGAAAACAGACGTAACCATAAATGGGCATAACGTAACTGGTATTGTATATGGTTGTATAGTGTATGTAACTTGTATTTGTAGCAGCAGCATTTTTGCATTTGACATAAATATATAAAACCAAATGAAAAAAAATGTTTAAAGAAATCGGGAGAAACACAAACAGACTATTAACAGTAAAAAAATAAATCGCAATGCTACGCTTGTGTTTTGACATTATCGACAGCTACTGATATTGATAAATGTTTTCAACCTTCATAGATGTAAAATACCCTAAACTAAAAGTCTTTTTTGCCTTACGGGTACAACGTACAACATGATATGTAAATGGCATAAAAGTAGATAAGAAAAACAAAAATTAAACAAAAAAACAGCCTCTTTATGTAACACGATTTCTTAAGTCTTTTCTTTTGCATCGAAAGTGTAGCACTGAGCTACACCACTTCTGAAAATATCGTTCCATTTATACAAATTGTATGGCTAGAATGATATTTTCAGAAGTGACGTAGCTCAGGGCTACACTTTCGATGCAAAGGAAAATACCATGGAGGAAGGATAATTAGAAAATACCTCTTATGTCATTAGTGTTAATTTTATTTTGTCAACCCAGACAGCACACCAAATCCTTTGGATATCTACTGAACATCCCAATATCCACTGAATGTCCAGTCCATGGTAGATATCTATTTTATATCCATGAAATGTAATTTATAGACATGCAAATGTCCATAAATAATAGTAATTATATAGCAAATTATTAAAAAATTACGCCATTGTGCTCGCCATTGTGCTCGCCATTGTGGCTAATAGTACCGTTCAGATATTTAAAATTAATTTTTTTAAGGTGTATTCAATATGAACATCCACTAAATATATCAAAGTCTAGGCGCGAACGCAAACCATCGTGGATATCCACTAGATGTTATTTGATTCTGCTTACTAAGTATAGATGGCGATACCACTATCGCTTCTACTCATGCTCGACCCGCCGTAATTGAGTTCGATCGAAATGTTTGTCCTAATCACTCCATTAGAGTCGAGAATTTTCATTTATTGCTGAAGAGTCCTAATAAGGATGACTCTCTCCTTAGTGGGCAAAATCAAATTATGTGGGACAGCGCCCTGCTTGTGACGTATAATCCATCGCATGTGTTCATCTCTTGCTAAGCGATAATGTCGTTGTCTTTTTTTTTCGCATCATAATGAGAGAGAAAACAACAGAGGCACACATTCACTGTGTCTATCTTCCACTTAATTTCGGAATTCTCGGAATGTCGCTCAACGTCCGGTCGTCCAGTGTCGTGCCAACGCGGTTTGCGCTGAATATTAGATAAAATAACAATAGGCATTGAGGAAAATATAAATTAATTTTTTTTTGTTTATTATACTAGGACACGTTCCCAAGTGCCCTTACGGGCAAAGCGCCACTGGTCCTAATAAGGACGACTTTCTCATTAGTGGGCAAAATCAAAGGCAGAGTGTTGAAAATATTTTTTATCTCTGCTATTTTCTTTCGACGTTATTCAATAATTATTGGTTACTTATGAACCTCTACTAAAGATACCCATAAAATATTTTGCTGAATATCCGAATATCTTCTATATTTCTTGTATTTTCTGGAAGATACCCATTAGATATTTTGATATATTAGATCCACGGAATATTTCTCTGTGGATATATTGGATATCCACAAAAGATATTCTGTGGATATCTCTGGGATTTGGTGTGCTGTCTGGGAAGTTTGTTGTACTTCCCTTGTATAGAAGTCCTCTTGATTATTTGACCAAAATGTACACTTTCCCCACAACTGTGTCTTTTACATAATATTTCCTAATTTTCAGATGACGAAAAGATGGTGGCTCAAGCTATAACATTTTTTTTAGCTGCGTTCGAAGGAATAACTAATGTAACCGTAATGGCTCTATATGAATTGGCGGCAAATTTGAAAATCCAAACCAAATTGCGAGAAGAAATTCGCGAATACTTAAATAACAGCAATCTCACTTTCGAAGCGGTGTTTTCCGAATTGAAGTATTTGGATATGGTTATAAAAGGTATATGCCTATGAACCACAGATGGGCACATTAGTTTGTTGTTTAAAAATAACTTATAACACCCTATCATGTTGACAGAATATATATCACACTCATGAGACAGCTATATTACTGATGACGTAATTTTTGTGCTACACTAACAAATGAAAGTGGTAGAATAGAGATTTTATATAGAGAGGTTATAGTGGCTCTATAAAGCCCACGAGATTGAAAATATAACTTCAAACCCTTTGAATATCGAGAAATTTCGATGTTACTGAGCCTCTTTGCGAAACCGCAATTTTAGTCCCGTTTGTGTATGACGCCATTCCTAATGCATATATATTACTAGACCCGCAACGTTGCCAGATTTATCAGCAGGCTCAAAAGGCATTAACGAATAAATCCGCCATTATTATCACTTACTTATTCTTTATGACTTACAAACAATATAAAAAATTAAAAACGTTTATGTCAAATTCAATGACAGAATGGTTTATTTTGGTTAAAAGTTAACTGTCATTGGAACACAATATTACGTCACACTAATAGTGTATTTTGAAGGTGTAAAAAGTCGTTATTTATATTTATGAACAAACTATATATACTTACTATTTTAAATCACTTTTATTTTAGAGACATTACGCGAATATCCCCCAGTAGCAGTATTCAACAGAGAATGTACGATAGATTATAGAGTGCCAACTACAAACTTTTTAATAGAAAAAGGTACTACTTTGTTTATTCCATCATTCGCCATTCAGAATGATCCAGAATACTTTCCAAATCCGGATGTATTCGATCCAGAAAGATTTTCGGAATTCAATAGCCACAAAATCAAAGCAGGAACCTACATGCCGTTTTCGGATGGATCTAGAAGTTGCATGGGTAACGAATCTAGTCTATTTAAGTTCCTTTGTTATTTTTTTTTTAATTTTAACGTTATAGGTGAAAAGATTGGTCTGACTTCCGTCAAGGTGGCTGTAGCTAGGATAATTCAAAATTACCAAGTTGATTTGAGAGATGACAGTCAAAGAAAAATGAAAATTGATCCCAAGGCTTATGTTTTGGGTCCTGATGAGGAAAAAGTTACTTTCAAATTTAAAAGAGTTTAGAAAAAAATGATTTTTATATTTCATCTAGGAACTAAATATTTTATAAAAGTAATCAAATTACCTAGTTCATTTATACCTATAATCCTTAATTATTTTAACACAATGCGTCCAAGAAAGGCATTGTGTATGCAGGGCTGGGCAAAATTGGCGGAACACCTCCCAGACAACATACCAAATCCTAGAGATATCCATAGAATATATTTTGTGGATATCCAATATATCCACAGGATATTAGAAATATCCCGTGGATCTAATATGGATATCCAAATGTCCGTCTATATCCAGAATATAGGAGATATCCTATGGATATCCAGCAAAATATCTAATGGGTATCTTCCAGACCCAGACAATACAAGAAATCCCAGAGATATCCACAGAATATGTTTTGTGGATATCCAATATATCCAGTGGATCTAATATGGATATCCAAATGCCCGTCTATATCCCAGGATATAGAAGATATTCGGATATTCAGCAAAATATTTTATGGGTATCTTTAGTAGAAGTTCATAAGTAACCAATGATTATTGAATAACTTTGAAAGAAAATAGCAGAGATAAAAAAATATTTTCAACACTCTGCCTTTGATTTTGCCCACTAATAAGAAAGTCGTCCTTATTAGGAGTATTAGGACTCTTCAGCAATAAATGGAAATTCTCGACTCCAGTCTTTAATGAAGTCTGATTGCGATACCAATTTTGATCGAACTCAATTACGGCGGGTTGAGCATGAGTAGATAGTCAACGAGCGAAAGTGATATCGCCATCTATACTTACAATTAGTAAGCAAAATCAAAAATTAAATCTATTGGATATCCACCATGGTTTGCGATCGCGCCTAGACTTTGATATATTTAGTGGATGTCCATGGGATATTGAATACATCTTAAAAAATTAATTTTAAATATCTGAACGGTACTATTAGCCACAATGGCGAGCACAATGGGGTAATTTTTTAATGATTTGCTATATAATTACTATTATTTATGAACATTTGCATGTCTATTAATTACATCTCATGGATATAAAATAGATATCCACCATAGACTGGACATTCAGTGGATATTGGGATAATAATAATATAATAATAAACTTTATTTGCAACTTCCAGTTTTTTATACATATAAAAATATTCAGAAAAAAAGTGCCAAAGAAGGCTGCAAAAAGGACTGGTGAACAGTGGATACTGATCAAAGCACCAGCCCTGAGTATTACCAACGCCACAGGACATCGTACAAAAAACAATATAAAAATAAACACAAATGATAGTGAGAAAAAAAAGTATAAACATTCTAAAAAGTAGCTATCACTCTGCTGTGTTAAGAAGAAACTTTTTGTAAAATTTTTTAAATTTACTTACAGACATTTCTTTAAAATGTTGTGGGATAACCTTGTACATTGCATAAATATTATAAGTGAAAGACCGTCTGAAAATAGCAGTATTATGTATTGGAGGTGAGATACGACCACAAAAACGTAGATTGAGGTTATGAACATCAGAACGATACATTATTTTATTAAAAAGATATGGAGGGGATTTATGTAAAATAACAGAATGAAACAAATTAGCCGAGTGTAAGTTTCGTCTGGATTGCATATCTAGCCAGTTTGAATCCTTGAGTTTATGAGAGACTCTATCAAATTTCCGTATTCCATAAGAAAATCTTAAACAAGATTTCTGTACTCTCTGAATTCTAATTATGTCTGCGTTATCTAAACAGGGCCCATAAACTGAATCACAAAAGTTAAAATTACTCAGAACCAGGGAATCTGTTAATAACAATTTTGTTGTAGTTGGAAGAACATGTCGATGTGGGTAAAGCATTTTTAAATTCATGTATGCTGTTTGGATGCACTTGTTAGCGTGAAGTTTAAACCTCAAGTCATTATCAATTACTAAACCTAAATTGCGAGCAGATGTGGAAAATGATAAAATATTCCCATCAACTAGAATCTGCATTTCATTTTGTAGTTGATGTCGGTATTTACCAAATAACATTACTACACTCTTAGCTGGATTAATATTAAGTTGATGAATATTTGAAAGTTTAACTAGTCTGTCAAGATCTTCATTAATATGATTATTAGCTTCTAAGGAATCATTATGATTAAAAGAAAATTTAACTTGAGTATCGTCAGCATAAAAAAATGGCTTACCATTCCTAATGCTATTCTCAAAGTTGGAGGTATATAGTGAAAATAATAATGGCCCAAGTATTGATCCCTGAGGAACTCCACAGGAAATCTACTTAGTATTTGATGAACCTGCATCAGTAACCACAAATTGTTTCCTGTTATACAGGTAGCTATTAAAAAGTCTGATAACATCATTAGAGCAACCAATAAAATGTAATATTGAGAGTAAAATTTTATGATTAATAGTATCAAATGCTTTGGAATAATCTAGCATAACAAGTGCTGCCGTTTTTTTGACATCAATATCCCTGAAGAGATCATCAGTGACATCCAGTAAAGCTGTAGCACAACTATAGCCAGAACGAAAACCTGACTGTCGCAGTGGAAGTATTTGATTATTTTTTAAATGAATATTTAATTGAAATTTCATGATTTTTTCAATCACTTTTGATAACACTGGTAGGATAGAGATGGGACGCAAATCGTTCACACTAGTAACGTTCTTTTTCTTGGGCAAGGGAAAGACTTTTGATAGCTTCCAAGATTCCGGAAAGATGCAATCGGTGAGGCAAACGTTTATGATATGTGTAATTATAGGTAAAATTTCAGGACAGCAAAGAAGTAGCATGTGAATATTTAACTGATCCGCTCCCGAAGCTACAGACTTTATTTCGACCAAATACTTATATACGACTGGAGTACTGACAACACTGAATGAAATTATAGAACATAAATTATCCTTTAGGTTATTACTATAGAATTCAATTAGATCAGTGTCTGGTTCTTTATTACGTGCCGACGGACCTAAAAAATGATTATTAATTTCATCTGGCTTATTAAGGTTAATAGGAATCGAATTCATGGGATATTTCGCAGATATATTAAATTCTTTAATTTTTTTCCAAAAAAGTTTACCATTACCTTTGGATTTGGGATGTCCAGTAGATATATATCCAAAGGATTTGGTCTGTCTGGGCTGATTTGTGGTTCAATTATGGATTGTATTGAAAATTAACCAGAATAAAGTTTTTTGTATATTTTGTGCACTATTTAATGACGCCTGGGGATTTTCATCACCTGTTATATTTATCAAGATATGACGTTATCGGATGAAATTTTAAGTGAATCACCCTATATTTATATGTTTTTCAGATAGATATTTTTTTCTGAATCCAATAATATAGAGTTAGACACCCGAGTTTATAATAAAATAAAAAGTAAACATTTATTTTATAAAAAATAATTACTTTACATCAATCGAAGTACCTACATAAATCTTTCGTTCGAAGTGAAAGGCTCCAACTGACTGACAATATCATCGTCTATTAAAAAATGATCTTAATGAATTTTGATAAACCTCAGATGTTATTTCTTAAACAGCAATTCCTATTTTATTTTCTAATTCTTCCAGCGAATGTGGCAGGTTCTTGTCCAGCTAGCACAAAAACATCCCATCTACGTTAATAAGCTCTGCAATTTTAGGCTCTTTAAGCTCACATGCAATGTATTTTTAATGTTACCCTAATATCCATGCAACCACCGAATGTCCGCAACGGCAAGACTTGCATAGCACATCTCATAGAGGTTACAAAGTGAAGTTCGGAAAACATTACACTAGCACTTTTACGGTACTTTCCCCGAAAGTTGCTTTGAAACGTTTTATAGATGTTATAATGTGAATTCATTCTACAGCATTATACAGTGTGTCCACGAATGAACTTAACAATACTTGTAAAAATATGTATTTTATTTTAAATTAAAAAAAAAGTAATTCTTCATAATTTCTTTTGCTTTTTAAATAAATACGATTAACGTTGAGAAATGATGAAAAATTACTTTTTTGAAAAATTTAAAATAAATATTTTTACATTCTTGGACACAATATGTAAAATAGTATATTGAGGATATGGTAAAATCTGAATAAAACAAAATAAAAAAATTGTATAAATTTATTATTAAAAAGCTTTTGAAATCAAGTACCTACCAATATCACACAAGTAGAGGTATAGGTATATCACAAGGTAACACCACAGCTTATACAATACAGCTCCACAACTCCGTGTCGGCGTCTTTGATCTGGCGGTCGAGAACCAAGCAAGACGGAATGGTGCTATCTCTGTTAGATTCAAGGGAAAAGTCGGGCCCGGATTAAACAATTTTTTTATTATTGAAAAAATTGAAAACCTTGGCGTAATAAGGTTGGTCACATGCCATATTAAGTAAGTTTTGGGAAATTACATTTTTAATTTGTTTTAAATCTTTCAAATATAATTAAAAAATTATTTAAATATAAATATTACGAAAAATAGCACATCTTTCGGATTAGAGGTAAAATAATTTATATATGGCTAGTAAAATCCTCGTTAACAAATGTTTTGAGCTAAAACAGTCACTTCACGACAAATTGTGGCTTGGATCCATTTTACACCAAGGGCTTCAATTGTTAAAGAATTGTGTCACGCTCGTGGATGCAAATCAAGTGGTACCCCCGTGTCTCTGGCAAGTGTTACTCTTCGCGCAAAGGGTTTATACCTAGATAAACCAATGCTTCGACTGAGGTCTGGGAACTCTATGGTATTTTGGAATTATAAAGAATGTGTGCTTTTGTTTTAACAATATTGGTTATATTTAGATGTATTCTTATTATTTGAAATACAGATTTGTAGAAGTTATACTTTGACAGTTTTTATTAATATAATATATTCAATTTTTATCTGACCATACCGAAGTAGGAAATTTTAAAACTTTATAGTAATGTGAAATTTGAATTACAATATTACAAGATATAACATAATTAGTACTTATTTTAGGTAGGTACTAAATTTGTACTTGGAGAAAGTAATATCGATTTTTACAAGAAAACTTGAAAAGTAAATTAATTTAATTCCTATTTCTGATGTAAAACTTAAACCAAGAAAACAAATAAATTGTAGTTTGTTCAACAAGGGTGGATATGATAGCCATATCACACAAAGTTTGAGCACGACGTCGTAGGCGGAGAACTCAATCGTCTGATTGTGATATGAACAATCTACTCGATATGGTCAGTATATTTTTTCTACGACCCACTAACGAAAATCTACAAATTAAAAAAAATATTTTAAGTTATTTAGACAAAATAACTAATTTTAAAATAATTTACGAAGTTGACTAATTTATAAAATAAAATAAACATGAAAAATTAATTAGTCCTCGGCCTAGATTCGATCCCGGACTTTTCGCGTGGAAGGCAGATGCTCTGTCTTCATCTTCACCGAAACTTTCAGGACTTTAGTTTTAATACTCGTAATTAAATTAGTATCATGTAGTTTAATTAAAATTTATTTTTTTTAAATGTGGACACAATAGAAACAAAAATGCTATTATTTATCGAGTCTGCACAAAAATTTTAATGTATATTTAATATCAATAACTAAAATATATATTGACAATTAGTTTAACAGAATTGTCACTTATTTAAAAAATTTTAAATAATAGGAGTTGGGTGACCAAAATATGAACTGTGATTTGTAGATTTTATTTTGTTAAAGTGTTCTTACTACCTAAAATGGATATGAAATATATTCGTAGTTGAACACAATAACATACTTTTTCGTTTTGTAGTATGTGCGTAGATTGGCTAATATCCATGCACAGATTACAAAACGAAAAAGTATGCTATTGCCTTCAATTGAACGAATATATTTCATATCCATTCTAGGTAGTGAGAACACTGCAAAAAAAATAAATTCGCCAATCACCGTTCATATTTTGATCAACCGACTGCTATTATTTTTAAAATTTTAAATAAATGACAATTCTGTCAAACTAATTGTCAGTATATTTTTTAGTTATTGAGATTAAACATACAATAAAATAAGTTATTCTTTTGAAAAACGTTAGCATGGATGACTAAAGGGTATTGGGTTAATTAATTCTAAAAGTGTGGTACAAATGTTATTTTTTGTAGCCAATTCTTCAAAATTATTTTGAAATATCTTTTCAATATTGAATATTAGTTCTACAAATTCATCATTTGACAGTTGCAGATTTCCAAATGTATCTGAATTGGCGTTATCATATGCCTTTAAAAAGCAATAAAGAGAAAAATCATCTATTTCAACGTGATCTTTGTTATATTTAAGACAGGTATCGCAGGAGTGGATCCGCAAGGCTTTTATTAAAAGGTAACCACACACATACCTGATAAAAAATTTCTGTAGCAATTCGTCTTTACAATAATTTAGGGTGTTAATAATTTCATCATAAAATAAAATACAAGGTGTTCCATTTAAAAAACATACATTTTAATTTGCCAGGCAAAAACGTGACACCCTGTATATCCAAAGATATTTTTAAAATATGTAGGTATTTTTCAAATCCATATAACTTTTATTTAAAACTTTCTTGGGTGTCTACAACAAAATAATGAACAATAACGCACTAATGGGACACCCTGTATAAATTATATTTTTAACAATGAAAATTTCTTATAATGTGGTACTTATCGGTTTGGGTCCTTGGGAAAACTAAAGAATGTTTTCTTGCAGGTATAACCCTTATTAAAACAGCTTTTGACTGCACAAACAGAATGATGTCTTTTTTTTTCATTCATTCTACTCACAGCTAAAGAGTCACCAAAATAATAACAGTACCTTTAACTCAAGCAAAATCTACGAAATTATAGGCTCCACGAAATTATACAATCAACGAAATTATACGCACGACTCAACACCTTACCTAAGTACACTTCTGAACGCCAAAACCGTCTTTTCCCTTCGAAGGCGGAGCTTAAGCGATGCGCGACGAAATCGACGCAAACCGTTGCCGCCAAGAGAGTGTTTTAGCTGTATTGTTAAGCTGTGGTAACACAATTAGGCATTCCAACGACCTGTCCAAATGGCTACCAGTGGGTAATGACAGTTTAGATATGGCAACCCTGTTGTCATTAACAGGGTCAATGATACATATATAGTTATATAGATTGCTCAAAGCTGGTCGTTTACGAGCGGCCATATTGCCTGGCAAATATTTATTAATTTGAATCGGTTTAGAAAAAATGTGTTTTAAAACTAATTTTTAGCCTTTAGACATTAAAAAAAAAATAATTGCTTACATTTTTACTTCAAGGCATAAGCTTATGTTTATTTTGAAAAATATGGATGATCAATCTATGTAACTATCTATTTCATTGACCTTGTGAAATCACCAGGCCTACAGGGTTGCCATAATTTTGCTATATCAAAACCCGTCAAAACCCACTAGTAGCCATTCGGTTTGGAATGCCTAATTACACATGTGTGATACCATAAAACACTGAACAGTAGTTAAAAAGTGTATTTATATAAGGTATATTTCAAAGGTCACTAGATTTTTATTAAGATGACAGTTGTACGATGTTAAAATTTTAAACAATGACTTCTAGGACTTTACTGTAATTTTAGGTATTTACTTCAGAAGGTACTAATCATAGTTTTAATATAAATTGAACTTAATTATAGTTTAATTCTGTCAAAAATAACTTTGGATATAATACACTTACTTGTTTAACTATTTATTATTAAAGCAAATAATATGTATATAGAAATTGAAAAATATGCTCGTTTAAATGGTTACACTTATTTTTAGTTGATTTTTACTTACTTTGTTGTTTTAAATAAATAATGAAATTTATTTTGAATTTTAAAAATTTGATACTTAATAATGGATGTTCTAGTTATGCAGAGCTTTTTATAAAAAACAATGTTTTTTAGCACGATATTCGGCTATGAAATAAAAAGTAATAATTTCCGATGTTATATATTCTTCTTCATCCAATTGTGTATTAGATTTTTACTAGAATTATATTCCAGCACAAAAGAAACCTACAACATAATATTTTTAAAATGTACTTTTAGTGATTAAGAATATTACACTAGGGCGACCCTAGGTACAGCATTTTTAATAACTGTCCAGCATTTGATATTGTGTAGCACAGGGCCGCCGAGAGCCAGATCGAGCACCGTGATAATTTTATAAAAAAAATTAAGCCCTTTCAGTATCACATTTCTAAAAACAAGGTATTCAAGCAAAAACTTCTCTAATAAAATCTCTAAAAAAAAGCTTCAAGCAAAAACTCTTTAGTAAAATATCTCTATAAAAAAGGTCTTCAAGTGGTTTTCAAGCAAAAACTTTTGTCCTCTCTCTTGTGCTCTTGTGGGGAACTTCTAAAAAATAAAAGACGCCATGCTGTCGGACCCCCTTTTGCCGCTGCCGGGTCCCCACTTGAGCTCGGGCCCTGGGAATTTGTCCCTGCTCCCCCCTCTCTCGTCGGCCCTGTGCATCTAAACAACTAGGTATATGTCCAGTGAAATGCTATATTTATCCAGCAAAATTCCCACTACTGTCCATCAATGGTAATACTTAATTTACTGAAACGTAACAAATTAACATGTTATTTATCTTTAGTTGAGCTACATGAGCACATTTATACTGCCGTCCTAGCAAGAAGGGATCTATCTGCAAAATTAGATTTTTTTTAAAATTTATACCCAGACAGCACACCCTTTGGATATCTACTGGACATCCCAATATCCACTGAATGTCCAGTCCATGGTGGATATCTATTTTATATCCATGAGATGTAATTTATAGACATGCAAATGTACATAAATAATAGTAATTATATAGCAAATTATTAAAAAATTACGCCATTGTGGCTAATAGTACCGTTCAGATATTTAAAATTATTTTTTTAAGGTGTATTTAATATCCCATGGACATCCACTAAATATATTAAAGTCTAGACGCGAACGCAAACCATGGTGGATATCCACTAGATGTAATTTTTGATTTTGTTTACTAAGTATAGATGGCGATACCACTTTCGCTCGTTGAATATCTACTCATGCTCAACCCGCCGTAACTGAGTTCGATCGAAATTGGTATCGCAATTAGGCTCCATAAGAGACTGGAGTCGAGAATTTCCATTTATTGCTGAAGAGTCCTAATAAGGATGACTTTTTCCTTAGTGGGCAAAATCAAAGGCAGAGTGTTGAAAACATTTTGAGTGTTGAAAATATTTTTCATCTCTGCTATTTTCTTTAGACGTTATTCAATAATCATTGGTTACTTATGAACCTCTAATAAAGTTACCTATAAAATAATTTGCTGAATATCCGAATATCTTCTATATCTATATAGACGGACATTTGGATATACACAAAATATATTCTGTGGATATCTCTGGGATTTATTGTATTGTCTGGAAGATACCCATTAGATATTTTGCTGGATATCCATAGGACATTTTCTATATTCTGGATATAGACGGATATTTGGATATACATATTAGATCCACGGAATATTTCAGATATCCTGTGGATATATTGGATATCCACAAAAGATATTCTGTGGACATCTCTGGGATTTGGTGTGTTGTCTGGGTATGCATTTGTTTACCTTTTATCTTTCTTGATGCCGAAACGGAATATCCTATTTGCCTCGTAAATGTACAAACATGTTAAAAAGTATATAACTTCTCCGTTTTTTTATTTTTATACCTAGTTGGGAGCTAAAAAAATGTTCACCTGCGAAAGTTTATCAACAATGTTTTCGTGTTCAGCGTCAAGCATTGGATCAAAATAAATATGGTCACCTTATATTTATTACCTAGAAGTTAGTATGAATGGATTTAGGCATATATATGGAAGACACCAAAAAAATAAATTCTATTAGCAAAAAAATTAATTAAACACAAAAAGGACTAAGCATATTTTATATCAGTACAAAATACAAACAAATCATGTAAAAATAACATTTATTTGTTCTTAGCGTTATTTTTCTGAAACC
The DNA here is from genome assembly GCA_927349885.1 of Psylliodes chrysocephalus. Taxonomy (NCBI): domain Eukaryota; kingdom Metazoa; phylum Arthropoda; class Insecta; order Coleoptera; family Chrysomelidae; genus Psylliodes; species Psylliodes chrysocephalus. The sequence continues at coordinate 2,827,605 of OV651813.1, forward strand.
TTGGCACGTAACGTGTTAATTATTCTAACACATGAAACTGATACCGCCATCTAGTAATAAAACGTTCAACTGTAAGAGTACGGTTATAGGGCACTATTTTGAATAAAATTGAAATTGCTGCCATCTACTAATTAAGTATGTCAACATTGCCATTTTTTGAATAAGGATAATTTCTTGACCGTGTAGTCAATTTTATATAAATAAGAAGTTCCTTGGTTATTCGCTAAATAGTTTTTATTTTTTATAATAAGCACTACATATATGTTTCGGAAAAAAATATTTTTCGAATATACCTTCACACGCTGTGAAACAGAAAGATGGCGTTTCTATCGTTTTAAAAAAAATTTAAACTGTATTCGTTTTGTAATTTAATAAATATTGAAATTTTTTTCCGAAACATAATATGTAGTGCTTACATTATAAAAAATAAAAACTATTGACCGAATAACCAATAAACTTTTTATTTATATAAAATCGCCATTTTTAGTCCAATATTTCGTAATACTGGTTGCATACCTAACAGTGGTATGGCAGCAAAATATTTTTTCAAATAATCTCTTTATAGTCCCTGATTTGACTGCAAAAATTGGCATGTCGTGTTTTTGCTGGCTATTTGTAGTTTGGTACAGGGGAGGGGATGAATAATATGTACTGTCCCGATGTAAAGTTGCTTCTCGATGTTTTTTTTTCGATTTTGCTGACAATGAAATAATATATAATCTATAACAATAAAAAAATCCCTTTCTTTGCAAGTACTTTCTGTCGTTCGGTTCTGCTACTTCCGGTGTAGGGATTTCGGCCACGTGACCGGATATTTGTGATTTTCAACGAAATTCCTGATATAGCTTAAACGTGTTTTTCCTAAATCTGAGATACTATTGCAATAGTGTAAAAGTTATAGCGACAAGAAAGAAGCAGATATTACGTTTCACAGGTAAATAATTAACATCAATCGTTTTTACTTTGTATATTTTCTTATATTTTTCGTTTTATTTGGTCTTATACAACTTGGTATTTTATATATTGTACATGTACATTGTACAAGGTGGGTAATAAATTTTACCCACCAAGTTTATTTTATGATTTTCATTGATATTTAAGCAATTAATGATATTAAAATGGCAAAACAAGTAATTTTTCCAGTGGCGTGTCGTACAATTCTAAATATTAACTTTTAATAAATTCTAATTTAATTTTGCATTTTATTTAATTGCAGCAATGTTTATTTGTTGTTTTATTTTAGATTTCCTGTGGATCCAGCAAAAAAATATTTAGATTCAGGCAACGAAAATTGCAAATTGGATGCCTATGACAAATGATAGATTGTGTTCAAAACATTTTGAAAGACTTTTTTTATGGGACGGACTGTAAAAGACGTTTACTAAATGGAGCAGTTCCCACTATATTTCCCAAATTCCCTAAATACATGCAGCCGAAGAAGATGCGTATACTAATAAACATAATTAAACATAGGTATATATTTTTTTAATTACTTTTCATTATTATGTTATGCACTTAGCAACCCTTTTGTATATAATTCAAAACATTACCGTAATAATAGATTGTTTGTAGGACTTAAAAAGAAGAGCATTTCATTTGGAAGTTGAGCCAGGCCCTTCAAATAGAACTGCAAATAAGGAATCTATGCTAGAAACAGGTAGAAAAGAATAAAGAAAAAAACAAGACAAATCAAAGTTCTTAAACAAAAACTTAAAAGATATAAAAAAGAGTTGTTTCGCTAAAACTTCTTGTTATTATACCAAATTTCATTCAGTTTATTTCAATATATTTTTTTTCTTGTGTCTTACTTATTTTTTTTTTTAATTTTGCTCTTTGCACTTGCTTTATACCTAAAAGGATCAATTAAGTACTAATAACATAAATACGAGTTCGTTTTTTTTTTATTTCCAACATGTTATTACACCTTTGGTCGAATATCGTTGGTGTCAGAATGGAACAAGATTTTCAGCTAGTCTATGTTCAATGCCTGTTGCATACGGATGGCAACGATGTATCGATGTTTTGTAAATATGGATATATTTCACAAATATATAGATACATTTTAATCGATATTTTACTACCGATATATCGAAAAAATATCGTCATAATATTTTCGATATATCAAAAACACTAGTCACACAGAACTGAAATTAGGAGAATGAATTTGACAGTTTACAAAAACGTTCCTACAAGGCGAATAAAATTGAGGTTTTTGAGTTTGCGCAGTAGGTGTCAAACAAGGTCATAATTTGAAAAAATATATATAACAATGTTTTCAGAAAAAAATTAACGGCGGGTTATATAATACGCGGTTAATCGTCCCAAATTTTTATGTAAATGAATAAAATTAACATTTATTTTCAAATCACTTTCACAAATGCCAATTGACATGTCTGACAGATACCCACTGCGCAAACTCAAACCTCCATTTTGAATCTCTTTAACGGAACGTAAATTTTGAGCAAGAATTGACATCAAAGCCATTCTCCTAATTTCAGTTCTGTGATTAGTCAGTAAGTGTCCGCAGTGTGCGACGGTGATTGACGTTCTTTTATTTTTATGTTTGGTTTGATGTATGAATTTCATATTTTTAGTTTTATTTTCGGTGTTAAGAGTGGTTAATAATAGTTATTTATGCAACAAGTGCAAAAAGTAAGTATTTATTGCACGCGACGTGAAATTGTCGTCAGACAGAGTTGGACAACACGTCGAGTGCAATAAACACTTTTTGCACGAGTTACATACAATATTTTTTCTACATTCATGCAAAAACCAAAAACTGTTTTATAGAACTGCAGTTGTATTATCCAAATCACAGTAGCCATGATCGTGTACCTTTATTTGAAGCATTTATTTATGTTTGTGTTTATAATTTGTAATGACATTTTTAATAAAATACATTTTTTTATTAATTTATTTATTAAATGATTGAAAATAATATAAAATATGCAATTGTTTTTAAAACGTAACACAGAAAATGAAAATGGACTAAATATTTGGCATTGATTTGAATATTTGTGTTTGTCATGATCATAAAACGCTATAGTAAAATGACAGATGAGTGCAATAAAATTTTTATTGCACTAGTGCAATAAAGAACCAATTTTTTCACTAAATATAGTTCAATAAAGTTTTGTTTTTGCATGAACGTAGAAAAAAATATTTTTTTGCAGTAGTAACTTGTGGTCCAAGTGAAGACTATTTTCGGAAGCTGGTTTGACAGCAACAAAAAGCCAAATCCGTCTATCTGGTAAGAGATTGTCAAATTTATTATTTTTGAGTTCTCTTCTCAAAAAGCTTTCAAATAATAATGTAGCATAAAGACTTTTAAGTAAATATTTAAGTTTGAGTTAATTTGGTTCGTCTCTATATTAAAAAAAATGGATATTATACGCCGACACTCGAACTGCGGATATAACTAACTATTGAAATGTTATAAAGAGTTTCTAGACACTTTGAAACATACTATACATAACAATTTTGAGTCTGCTAACACTTATTTACAAAAAAAGTTTTACCTTAAAATCCTTAAAATTTGTTGTCGGGTCTCCATCATAAAACAAATGTGAAACAAACCATTTTCACTGATTTCTTGTTGTAGAAACGGCTAAATATCAATATAAGACCATTCATAGAGAGCAATAAACCGTTCCAAATTTTTTCATAAACGATCAAATTTTCTTATTTTTCATTTTTAGTTTGTTAGAAAAACAAGAGTGCGTTTAGAAACCTCGCACGGCGCGTCTGGACCCTATTCTAATCTATGTGGTCAGACACGATGGACGAGGTTTCTAAACGCACTCCAGATAATATTAAATTATTTTCAATGACAATTGATGTGTCTAGTTTCTATAAATGCGGTGTTGCCAAATCGAGTAAGAAAACATATGTCAGGAAATAATTCAATTGAAAAATTACATAGTGTCTGGCCAGCAGGTAAATTTGGATCTCGAAGTGAAAACATTTGTAGTAATCACAGACAACCGTCTATTTATTTCATTTCATGATGATTGTACGTTAATTACGGCATGTCGGTACTTATCTAATATTTAACAAAAAAAAATTTGTCCAGGCCTTTGGAGTTTATGCCGGTCGGCGTAGCCAGGTATGGTTTAAAAATTTTCTGGTGGCGGCGAAGCCGTCACCCTACAAGAAGTCGTTGCTTCATTTTCTTATTGTATATTTTCATATTATTAGATACCCACGATACAAGACACGTTCGTTAAAAGTTGGGATCGAGGTTCACTGGCCAGACGCTAATGAGGGTTGGTTAGGTTAGGTTTTTTTTTTCAATTTGAGCTGTGTCCAGGCCGTTGGAGTCTATGTTGGTCGGCGTAGCCAGGTATGGGTTAAAATTTACAAGAAATCGTTGCTTCATCTTCTTATTGTATATTGTTAGTTTAGGTTAAGTCGTCGAAGAGTACTCTGCCGATGAGGGTGAGGAAGAAGATCTTGATATGGGTATTTTTTAAATCGTTAGTTTTATATAACTTTTCTGATACTGAAGTCAATTGGTTGGCCTGGTACAACGCAGGGCATAGGTAAAAATTACCATTGATATGTAATAGATAATTGATATGGCAACATTGTATTTCTTTTAGACATATGTCACACTGCAAATCTTATTGTCATAGTCTTTACGAAAATTAAAAAATTCCGACGAACCTAAACATGGGCTTAAATTAAAAAAATAAACTGTTTACGAAAAAATTTGGATGGTTTATTGCATTATGAATGGTCTAGTGTTATTATTTAGCAGTTTCTATAACAAGAAATTAATCAAAATGATGTAGTTCAAATTTTTTTAACATCGAATTTGGAGGACACATTTTAATAGTTTTAAGGTAAGAAAAAATATTTTATAGCGTTTGCAGGGCAAAAAAAGTATTTTGAAATGTGTTTCAGAAGGTATAAAATCGTTAAAAAAAAAATAGCCCGTTCGACTGTCGGCGGATTTTTCCAAAAAATGTATTGTGTGTTTTATTACTTATCTGAATAAACAAATCGTATTTAAACTGTTAAAAAAATGTATTTTTGTACATTTCATTAAAAATATATCGATATATTCAAAATATGGATATTTTTTATTCGATATAGTGAATATATTGATATATTATTTCAATATATTGATATATTTTCTTATTTTGCCATCTCTACTGTTGCGGTATTAGCCAAAGTAGTTTTTTTTTGAAAACGGTCGCTGGTATTTATGTGCCACTGACTTTGAGGTTATTTCCATTTTATTTTATTAAAAAACTTACCAATTTAGTTAACCTGAGTGGCCTGGAGCCATTGTAGATTGCTTTAATTTCAAACATTTTTAGTTTCGAAGTTTTGTCATTCGAATTTTTAAAGTTCAAACTATTGCATTCGAAATTTTCTAATTCTCATTTAGGAAAATAAAACAAACCGTTTAAAAAATAAGATTTTTTTTTTTAATTAAATATTCAAATAAATATTCTCGTATAAATCTATGTACAACGTAAATGTACTGTAAGTACAAAATATATTTTGGCAGCATCCACATTCTGGAATAAATTCAAACATTCTTTTAGGAACTAATGAAAAACACAACACAAAAAGTGACTCAGTCGTTATCGTCCTTCTTTTTCCTCAATTTTCCTTCGCGTTGGATGGTTCTCGTCACCAAATCGACGCATTCGTCTACAGGAGGATCATTCGATTCGGTACCATCCTCGTTTAACACGGAAGACAACGTCATGATATAGGAGCACGCTATTCGTAACACCGATAGCTTTGATAGTTTCTGATTGTGGGAATACGAGGGTATCGAACGTCTTAAAGTGTCGAAAGCCGCGCTAATTGTATGAACTCTCGTTCTTTCTCTAGCATTCGCTTCGATCCTCCTCTCTCGCGTCATATTTTTGTAATTTCGTTGTTCTCTACGAGGAATATCCGAACATTTGCTACTACTAGACGAACTCTGTAAATTAGGAAACATTTCAGTGGACTTGAGTATTATCCTTTCAGTTTCAGCGGTGGATAGACTTTGAATTTGTGGATGTACCGGTACTCTAATATCTTCGTTGAGATCATTATCGCGTTTCTTTAGCAACGGTTCGGGTTCCGATTGCGTGTAATAATCGACGGGGGAGGGCGGCCTGAAATAGGGCGCAAATTGCGGTTCTATCTTAGGCTGCATCCTATTTTGGCACTCGATTTTTGGTAACTGAAAACTGACGGGTTCTTCTATCTTCACTTTAATTTGATTACTTTCGTCGGGCTTTTTCGGCGCCGGGCTCCACGGTCTGAACGGGTGACTTTCGTTGATTTCCGCTTTGACTTTTAGGCACATTCGTTTTTTGAGCGGTCCCGTGAACGTTTCTGCGGTCTTGGGCGATTCTAAACGTTTCCTTTTGTTGGTTAGGGAGATGGCGGACACTTTTACTTCCACGCTGTCTTCGGAGCTGTCCGTGGGAGAGTGGAGCTCGTTCTCTAGGTAGTCCTCGCTCGAGCAGAAGCCCATGTCTTCCGATGATACCGCCATTTTCATATCTGCAACAAAAAAAATATATTTAGTATACTTTATTGTTTGGAAAACCTAGTTGTTTAGGAAAGTCATTATGGAATTAAGTGCAAAAATGTAACAATAATCTATAGTTGAATGCCGAAATAATAGACAGTAATTTAATGCCAAGAATGTGTAAAGAATGCTACAATATATGCATTTGCAATATGTGTCACCAGCAGCCTATGTGAGCAACAGAGATGGGGACATTTTACATGTATTTAAACGGTAAAATCAAGGAATGTTCGTGCCAGGCACAGCGCCGATAGCTGTTCAGATAATCGCGGTTTCTCGATAATGTCGATTGTTGACTGAATTAACCGAATTTCTTTACGCGCTTTTAAGTTTTTCGTTACGTTACGAAGTATTTGACGTTAATGTGTGTCTTTTTGTTTTCGATAAACTTGTTTAAATATCTTATTTCCTAGTTTTTAATTTATTGTGTCAATGAATAAAATTGGCGTCTTAAAAAACTCTTTTAGTTATTTTTCGCCAGAAGAAAAACTACAAATTAAAGAATTTAAAAATTGAAAAACAAAGTTGAATTGGGAAAAAATCGCGGTGTCGTAAATTTAATAAAACTATTTATGATAAAAATAATTGGTTGTGTAGTTGCGAAGAAACTAATAAACTGTTTTGTTTTGTATGTGTTTTGTTTGGAGGTGACGAGACTTGGTCAAAAAAGGGCACAGACGATCTTGTCCATATATGGGATAAAACGAAATCCCATGAAAAATTTGAAGTGCACATGAATAATGTTTTTAGCTTTTCCATGCTTGGTAAGTTAAATATAAAAACCCAGTTAAATTCGGCTTATCGTGATGCTCTAATTAAACATAATCAACAAGTTGATAAGAATCGATATTTTAAATTAAATTATAAATTGTATAAGGTTTTGTGAAGCCTTTGAGAAAGATAATTCGGAAAATAGAGGCATATTTAAGGAGCTGGTGAATTTTAGGGCCGAATTAGACAAAAGCTTTCAAAGGTACCTCAAAAACAACCCAAAATGAACTTCTTGAGTGCGTGTTAGATGTTTATCACGTAGAAGTTAGAAAAGAAATAGAAAATTCTCCTTTTGTTGCAGTGATTGCCGATGAAACGACGGACGTTGCTTGTGAATTTCAATTAGTTATAGTTTTCAGATATTTGTGTAAAGGACGACCAGTTGAGAGATTTTGGAGGTTATACATGCTCGATGAACACGACGCCAAATCAAACTATTTTAATTACGAGTTAAATTTAAAAATTTAAAACTAGTTTCTTCTAGTTCAAAATAATAATTTAACCAATGAGCCTTTTATCAAAAAAATATCCTCCCTAATAAAAAATTGATCTATATTTTTGTTTAACACGATTATGTATAGATAAAAATCAGCCACATACCACAGGCGTGTTTTCAATGCAATATTTAAATTATTTTTTTTTTATTGAGAACATTTTAAGTACTTATGTACCTACTTATAGATATTAAAGACTCGTCAATACATTAAATCACTAAATTATATAAAATAATTATTATCATAGTCGATTAAAATTCGCAAATTAATCTGAACATACACAAAGATACATTATAACGTAAAATCCCGGAAGTCGATTACTTTGTTTTCGACCAATTTTAAATTATCCAAAGCAAAAATTCACTCAAACACCTCTCTACATAAACATATATAAAGAAGTTTATTTTTAACGAAATTAAACATTTCTGTTTATTTTTAAACAGTTCTAGCCCATTTGTGTGTTTGCTTTGACTAACCAACGGTCTAAAATAGATTTCATTCAATAGATAGATGCGTAAATGAGTGCGAAAACCTGATATATACCTGTGAAATCTGAATGAAAATATTTATAGGAGCGGTATTTTTTGTATAATCAATCAATATTTTATATTCTATATTGCAGTAAAATGATTTAGCTACTGTTAAATATGTTTCTGCTTTATTTGGTAACTTTTAGATCTGCACATCACAATAGCCTTGCCTGTCACTGTTAGTGATTGACATAAAACAAAGAGGAGATGCTTAGGCATTCCAACGACCTGTCAAACAATAGGTGCCAGTGGGAAATTCTTGTATATTTAAGGGAGTAGCGACATAGTCTTGCAACTTAGACGCTATTTTTATTCGAAGTAGTACTCGCCAAGCCTGCCAATTTATGAAGAAATGTATAGGTAGGTTTTTTAAATATTATTTTTATTGTGTTTGACATAAAATATTTAAATGTAATCCATTATTCATGATTTTACGTAAAGTAGATAGAATACACCATATGTCGCCACCCTTAGATATACTAAACCTGCCCACTGGTAATTCATTTGTTTGGAATGCCTAATAGATTTATTTTGGTTCACGTTTTAGAATTGTTCCAGAACCATGCGCAGAACTGTTTCGCAATTGTCCTTAATTCTGAACTGCATTAGGATTCTGATCTTTCAATACGGAACGTGTTGAGACGACTATCTTCGTTCCACAGAATGCGATTTGTATGTAATGTCTCTCTCTATTTGATTCGTTACGTTTTGAATACGCACATAAGAATCCCTGTCCAATTCTGTAACCATTCCATTTTTACTCAAACTGTCAGAATAGTTAAATGTCAAAAAGTAAATTATAAACAAAAAAGAAGAAATAACACAGTGAACTTGTGTCTAAGTAAGAAAGAGGCCATATAATATTGAAAACGTAGATAAATTAAATACATTTATTCATAAAACATGGCCAGGATCAATGAACTGGAGGGGGGTAGAATGCCATTGTACATGTTGTACTATTAGAACAAGGTGCGACTCGATGGGCGCAGCCATTTTTATTGTTCATCTCACTCGGGACTATTTATAATACCCATTTCCTGTTTCACATTGTTATTGTTCAATCCACAAGCTGGTGGATCAGACAATAACAATGTGAAATAGAAAATGGATATTTTAAATACTCCCGAGTGAGATGAAAAATAACCTATCTTCGCCCATAGAGTCGCACATCAAGTCTATTGACAAGCATTTTACCCCACTCCAGTTCATTGGCCAGGATGCCAAAAACAAAACTAATTGCAAAAAGCGCAAGCGCAATAAATCAATTCTGAAACTGTTCGAGAATGGTTATGGGACCATTCCAAAGGAAAAACCAAAACACATAACTTACAGGTTCGGAACTAGTTCTGGCGAAATCAAAACAGCGAATATCTACTGCGCATGTTCCGAAGGTTCTGGAACAGTTACGAAAGCGAACCAAAACAAAGCTCATGACATTAGGTTTGTTCCAACTCGATACCAAACCATTCAGTAACCGTACAACGCATGCGTATTAAATTCCTAGCGTTCCAACTTGATTTGTACGACGTCCGGGTTGATATAGAAATAATTCCAGCTAAAAAATGGATGATTTCGGAATCGTTTCTGTACCGTCATACCGATTCACGTATTTTTTGTGGTACTGTAAAACTTGCGCAGAACGATCGATATATGTTGATAGAGGTTAGTTTTAGTTAACTTAACCTACAAATTTATTAGGCATTCCCACCTAACTGAAATTAGGAGAATGGATTTGACAGTTTACAAAAACGTTCCTACAAGGGGAATAAAATTGAGGTTTTTTGAGTTTGCGCAGTAGGTACCAAACAAGGTCATAATTTGAAAAAATATATATAACAATGTTTTCAGAAAAAAATTAACGGCGGGTTGTACAATACGCGGTTAATCGTCCCAAAATCGTCCCCAAATCAACGGTTTTAAAAGTGTTCCAGCTCATTTCCGATTCCAAAACCATTCGGAGATGCGCTTGCGCAGTACATCGTTCATGAACCGATATTGGTACGATACAAGAACGGTACCAAACACCATGTTGAAACAAACCTAATACCACAGAAAAGAGTTACAATACAGAAAAGAAACATAGGGCTAATTCCACCACAGATATACGCTGAGAAAACGTAACTATTCACAGTACATCACAGAGCTAGGTGTACTATGTTTCTTTTCTGTAATATTCTTTCTTCTGTGCTAATACTAAAAGTGTCCACCATAGATATGAAATCTATGGTGTCCACACCTTTGCATTCCACTTTTGCGTCATATGTCAAACTCGAACTGGTGGAGGTAGTCAGATTTCGTGAGAATAAATATTTTTCTTTTGAATAGTTTCAGTTAAATGATATAAAAATATAATATCAAATAAAAACTATTACAAATTATCCACAATATCGGTATTTATTTAAAGTATTATTATTATTTAGTTGTTTCAAAGTACATCTGACTATTAATAATTGATAACTTTAAAACTACAGCATATTTTAAGTGTGCATGGCTCATTGTATGCCTACATAAGTGTTTTTGTCTAGTGCTAGTGTATAAAAAATAGTGTACTAAACTTCAACAGTGATTTTTTTAGACATTTAAAAAGTTCTTGTACTTATAAAAATCGCATATCAATCTATTACAATTGAATTATAATCTCATACGCACATCTGTTTATAAAAATTAATTATTAGGTATATATCTTGCCAAGCATTATATATTTTTATTATGGTTTTCATTATATATTTTTATCTCAGTCGACTTTACTCAAACTCATTTATTATATTATAAATATATTTTGGACTTTTTCTATTAAAGTAAAGCTTTGGTTGGGAATTCCAAATTGGAATTGATTGAAGAATGAAGATAATGAAGATACACGAAAGACAGATGATGGTATCTTAAATTTTGGTGTACAGCCATAATATTTTTTATTTATTTTTTTATAATGAGAATTTGCTCTAACAAGACCTCATTTATTTGATTTCAGTCAACTTTAAAAAATCATTCTCTTTATCTGGTGGTAAATACCAAGTTCATCACAAATATCATCAGACTAATAGCTCTGATGACAAAACTTATCACCATTTAATTTTTATTTTTAAAATCATTAGAGCTAGTGATAAATCACCTGCTCTAGATCAAGAAATAATTTGAAAAATTACGCCTACGGTAAAGTGTCGACGACCACCCTGGCACATTATTTCTTGATATATCTCGAACTGTGTTCCAACTAATTTGAAATAAACCAAACTTCGTCGTGTAAATATTAAAAAAATACGTGTCAACCCACATTTTTTCGATGTATACACAAATCGCCAGCTGTTCGAAACATAAATTCTTATGAAATGATTCAATTTCGAACGAACTATATTTTTTTATTTTTACAGAGATTTTACTGTCCCGCTGTTTATATATCCCAGTAAAATAGTTCGACCAACTGGTTCTCAGGATCTATTAAAAGAAAAGTAACGGAGTTTTTCACGTGTTTTTTAGCTTTTCCACGTTTAAAAATAGTCGAAATTATATTCGGTTTACATTCGGTGGGCGGACCAACGATTTGTTTAGGTATTTGTGAAAAATGTTGTAAACATGCTCAAATGATCTACGAGAAAACGGTTATGAAATTTTCTGCTAGTATTTATTACTTCCGGAAATAATAAGGTGATGTTTACAAGGAGTTTCGGAAAACTGTATGAAAAATACAAAAATGTAACCTCATTGCAACCATGTGTATCTTTAGGGTTGCCAGACGTCACGCTTTAGGCGTATTTTCCACGCTTTTTGATTTGCTTGTACGCTTAACGCCACAGTACGAAAATGTCGCGCTTTTGACAAAAATGCCAAAACAGCTTATGCCAATTACCGGGTGACGGTAAAATGTACAAAAAAGCATCAAAATATATTGTACATAAGCTACAAGCATACTGAGAATTATCTAATATATCATTAATAAAAATGTTAAAGAGAAGTGGTCCTAATATTGAACCTTGGGGTACACCGGACTTTTGTAAAAATAGAGCTGATTTGAAACCTTTATATTATTATTCTTGCTTTTCTTCCTCAGAATCACTATTTAAGTTCCATCAGCCATCTGATTACTTGTTATTGTCTTGCATAAATAAATATATTCAATTTGTGAAGCTTGTGTTATTAATTTTAATTTCTCTATCTTTTAAAATACGCCTGTATTTGTTTAATAAATGATTGAGGTATATTGATAATCTTTCATCATATGATTGAGTGATAATTCATAACAAATACTGTTGTTGTAACTTCCGGTGTTCTACAAGTATCGGTTCTAGGCCCTTAGTTTACTTAAATTATATACTTATCTAACATCACCTGTTTCGGATTATCTTTTTATTACCTGCATACTCTAAGCAGTTTAATTCGTTGTTAAATACGCTTTTATTGGCCAAATAAGTACAAGTAGGTATATACCTAGTTGAAATGTAAAAACATTGAGTCAGGCTTAGCACTAATTGCATTTTCAAGGAAAGAATAATCCCTGCAATTCTTGAAAAGATTGCAGTACTTATGATATTGAAATTTTCCGTTGAATATTGTTGCAAATTAAAATATTTACATTTTTGCTACCATTACTTTTTGATTTATTCTCAAAAAGGATATCAAAATAAGGAAACAAGGGTGCAAGGAACCCCAAAAACTGATGTTTTGGCCACAATTTTGCTATCTATATAGCTCTATACCTTTACTTTTTGACTTATTCTCAAAAAGGATATCAAAATAAGGAAACAAGGGTGCAAGAAACACCAAAAACTGATGTTTTGGCCACAATTTTGCTATCTATATAGGTCTATACCTTTACTGTTTGACTTATTCTCAAAAAGGTTATCAAAATAAGGAAACAAGGGTGGAAGGAACCCCAAAAACTGATGTTTTGACCACAATTTTGCTACTTATGTAAGTCTATACCATTACTTTTTGACTTATTCTCAAAAAGGATACCAAAATAAGGAAACAATTGTGCAAGGAACCCCAAAAACTGATGTTTTGGCCACAATTTTGCTACCTATGTAGGTCTAGACCTTTAATTTTTGACTTATTCTCAAAAAGAATACTAAAATAAAGAAAAACAAGGGTGCAAGAAACCCCAAAACTGATGTTTTGGCCACAATTTTGCTACCTGTGTACGTCTACACATTTCCTTTTTGACTTATTCTCAAAAAGGATACCAAAATAAGGACACAATTGTGCAAGGAACCCCAAAAACTGATGTTTAGGCTACAAATTTCTCTATAATATACTTATATATTATAAAAAACAGTGTTTTGAGAAATACCTACCAGAAATTCGTCTATAATTAGAATTATTTAAGAAATTTATATAATAAAGCCTAAAACTTTTATAATATACTGTATCAGCTATCGAACATCTTCTAATACGGTTAGCAAGTATCGAAGCGAAAACTACAGAGTTAGCATTAGTCGAGCAGGAAACGAATAATATCAACGTTGCCTAATGCGCTGTGTAATGTGAACAGGCAGGCTTACGGCGAGATATATACCTCACGCGGCCAGCTACATTGATATTATTCGTTTTCCAAGTAGCACATGATGGGTTTATAAGAGAATAAGATTTATAATTTTACTTGTAGATATTCTTACAGGCTTTATACCACTCTTATGAGCTTAAATTGGGAACCAAATTAAAAATCAGAAAATTTTTTTAGTTCCGTTATAAATGCTTTATTAATGTGCCGCAAAATATAATAAATCTTATTTGTAAATACTTACAAGGGTTTAATAAAGCAATCTCAAATAGTATTTTAAAGACACATTTATAGTTACTGTATTTGCAACCAATTTGGAACCGTAAACACTTTGACGCTACATTTATAAGAAACCTTTATTCAAAACCTTTAAAAAGCAATACGACTTATTTTCTTTTTAATTTTTGACCTTCTTGTATTTTACATTTCAAATATGGCGAAAGTTTTAGTTGCACAAAAAACAATTATAAAACATTTATGCATTAAAAACAGCAACAACAAAGCGATTTGCCTAACTTTTCCATAATTTGCAAGAAATTATTGCCAGTTGTCTACGAGGGTACTTTCAAATATGGTACATATACCTAATCCTGTACTATATAATATAATTACCAGACTAGGAACTAATAATTTCTATTGTAGTCAAAATTTGCTGTTCGACAAATATTATTTTGATATTATCTGTTAATAATTAATATTAATAACATTATTAAATCAATATAAATGAATACAAATTAATTTATATAATAATAGTGATGGTGGGTGAGGTTTTTCTCACCTGCAAGCCAAATGGCACCATCAATCATCTTTAAGTCGCCACGGCAAATAACAATAATAGCCGTCCCTTCCCCTACACAAGTCGTTCAGTCGTAAGGAGGTGAATTAGAGAGAGTATTAGTATTATTATTAATATTGTTATTTGTGAAACGTTTTTTTTTTAATTTTACTGCACTACTATGTCTATCAATAGTATATGCCTTTTGTTCTCAGTCTTATTTTCTGTGGGCTCATTTCTGGTAAATTTTTTAATTTGCAATTATGGTTCTTTTTACCAACACCTCGTATAAATGTTTAACTATACTCGGACAAAATATTGGAGAAGGTGAGTCATATGCATGATCGACACTGTTGTCTATGAATGACAATCGGAAGTGAGAGTGGATTTTTAGAAAATAGCGCTCTTGTGTTTATATCGAAAAAAACAGGAGACTACCACGAGGACATGAATGCGGAATGCTTTGAAAAATGGTTTACTGAAGTATTACAGCGTGTAGAACGAAATTTAGTTATTGTGCTAGATAACGCTTCATATCACAGTCGACGAGTTGAACGCATTCCGATAATGCCCAGTAGGAAAGCGGATATGCAAACCTGGCTGCGGGATAAAGCAATAACATTTACTGAGGAGATGCTTAAAGTGGAATTAATGGACCTAATAAAGGAACACCGCCATAAATATATTCAATATGTTGTCGACACAATGGCTCGTGATCGTGGTATTACGGTACTAAGACTGCCCCCTTATAACTGCGAATTCAATCCTATTGAACTAATTTGGGCGCAAGTGAAAGGGTTTGTAGCTCGAGAAAATAAAACTTTTAAAATAGCCGACGTTCAAAGTTTATTAAAAACCAGTATAGAACGTATAAAACCTGAAGATTGGCAGAATGCTATTTCCCATGTAATTAAGGAAGAAAATAATGTGTGGCGCTTGGACGGTATGATCGAAACGGTAGTTGAACCTTTAGTCATAACTTTAAGTTCCGACGATAAAGACAATTCCAGTGATAGTTCTGCAGAATCAATGGATTACGAAACTTCATAGATTTAGAATTCAAGTAAGTGATACCAAGCTTAATTTACATATTTTTTTATAATAAACAAAATACAATTATAAACATTGATGAATTATTATAACAAAAATAGATAACCAACCTACTTGCAATTAGTGATATTCACAAATACCCATTTAATTTGCCAATATAATATTTCTGCGACACTGGAAGAGTGCGTTTTGATATGATAACAATACCTTTTGTAGTTTTAAGGCGCACCTTCTTCAATATTTTGTTCTAGTGTATTACCCCATTTAATTTTCCAATAGTGTTTCTACGCCACTGGCATATTTACATATTTTAACAATAAACAAAACAAAATTATAAACATAAATGATTATTAGTACAAAAATAGATAACCAACCTACTTGCATATAATATTATTTACTATTACCGCATTTAATTTGCCAATAGTTTTTATACGCCACTGGCGTAATTCATTTTGGCAATAAACATGCATTTATGACTAGTTGGCACGTGATACCGATAATTTCTGCAGTTTTAAGCGCGTGATTCCATTCATTATGCTCTGGTATAGTATTATTGTTGTACGTGAACAGGGAGGAATCACCTTCTTCAATATTTTGTCAGAGTATAGAGGATGCTGACATAATGAATTTCCTACATAATAAAAATCTTATTGTCTAATTTTGTCTAATTGTCGTCAAAAATGGCAAAAGGATTTACAGTTGCTCGCAATAACATCACTATAAATCTATTTTGCTTTCTTGAAACTATTATACAGCAGAAATTGCTCTGTACTAGTGCTAATAGTTCTTGTAAATGCCAAATGGTCTTATAATTGTTCACAATAACACTAAAATAGTCATTTTGCTCTGTACTAGTGCTAATAGTTTTTGTAAATGCCAAATGGTTTTATACTTGTTCGCAATAACACCATAATAAAGCCATTTTGCTCTCCCGAGAACTATATAATGTGTCGATTTACTAATATATTTACTTTTACGAGCTTAAGGTTAGATTTAATCCAGCATTTTTATTACAATTTGTACCAAATAATACAGAATACAAAATTAATAACATCAAGTTAGTTTTATAACCCAGGGTTAATTTTAACCAAATTTTTACAGAATAGACCCCACAGAAGAATTGCAAAATAAAGATTGTAACTAATGCAATTAGTTCATTAAACTGTAAAGAACAGTAGTAGCCCCAAGCAAGTGTTTTGAGGAATACCAAGTTTTACTGGAATCGATTCTTATATAGGGCAGGGCAGCTAAACTGATTGTTTATGATACTAAAAAAATTCTTCACTTTTAAAATTACCATACTCTATAATTTATTAAATGGTTTATCGGATATAAATTATTTTTTCTACTACCGTGCGTAAAATTGAACTTTTTTTCACTAGTTATGTTAGTGAAAAAAAATAACTTATATATTCCTAAAATTAGTGGATAATGTGTACGGTAGTAGAAAAAAGATTATATGCAACTCGTGTGTAAAGTTCTTTTTTTAACTCATGTGATTGTCGCACTTGCCTACGGCTCGTGCGATAACATTCACATTCGTCAAAAAATTTAATTTACAAATTTGTTGCATAAATGACTATTTTATACAATGATGTCTTCAAAGATATTGACAACTTATATGCAAACTGTTATTTTAAGAGATGTTACTTTCACGCTGTTCATGAAACCCATTGGCGTATAATCAAGAGCTAAAGAAAACAATTTTAATCCAAACTTTTTGAACACCCTACATATCATAAAAGATTAATACTTATTCCTCTCGCAACTTGTCACAAAAAGCGGATTTTGGTTGATTCCATTTTCGAGATTTTTCAGTTTTAGGTTTACTCACACATGAAAGCTGTCTACATTATCAAATTTCAAAAATGCAAATTATTATTAAGGGCCGATTTCATATAATCAATATTAAAAGGAGAATTAACTAATAGGACCATTAAATCTTGGTCCCATTAGTTAAAGGACCTTTTAATATTCAATATGAAATTAGCCCTTCATAAAATTGTACATATATTTCATGTTTGACTAGAACGAAAACTGAAAAATCTCGAAAATCAAAAGTTTTAAAAAGATCAACCAATAACTCCTTTTTTGCAAAGTTTCGTCACTATTTTTGGAATCAGGAAATTAAAAAATAATATCCAAACAAAAACTTACACATACAATAAGAAAAAATAATCCAAAATA
Organism: Psylliodes chrysocephalus; assembly: GCA_927349885.1. Classification (NCBI taxonomy): domain Eukaryota; kingdom Metazoa; phylum Arthropoda; class Insecta; order Coleoptera; family Chrysomelidae; genus Psylliodes; species Psylliodes chrysocephalus. The sequence goes on from OV651813.1 coordinate 2,845,453, forward strand.
CTAACCGTTGATGCACAAATCAAAACAATCACCATTCGTCATATTCCATAAAACTAAACGATAAATACAAAAAAAATTCAAACGTTATTAGGTATATCACAGCACAAAAAGTTCTTCTATAAAGTTTATTTCTATGGCACAGAACTAAAAATTCGTCAACCGCGTGTTTTGAACTACTAAAGGGCCATTCGACCTACTCTGACTATTTGACAGTCGCGTCTGACTAAACGAGCGTCTGCGGAACAAGTGAGTAGTGAGTAAAGAGAAGAGGACATGCTTCGTGCTGGTGCACTGAATGTATTCTGTTGTGTGGCTCCGAAACGTGGGGAGGGGGGGTGTGGGCGCACTCTTGGCGCCAGCTGTCTGCCCATGCTGACTTGTTAAGTGTGAGAAGTAACAGGGCAGAGGGTCCGATGCTTTGGAATTTACAGGAGCGGATTGTCGAAAATTTGATGCTTTGAACAGGTGATTCTTTGTTTTGTTGAGTACAAAAACTAAAAACGGGAGGTTTTGCGATTTGGGTTAGGCCTTTTAGGGTTGTATATTATGATACATTAAATGTGAGTTGTACGCACTATTTTTTCTACGACCGGTCATAACGAAAAACACTTTATTTTCAAAATTTATGAAATCAAATAAAATTATGTGTTATAAATTAAATATTAATTCTAATGTATAGGTAGAATTCCCCACTCGGACATTCACTGTTGGGTTCTAATTAACAATGCTATTCCGAATGTAGCGCTGGGAAACAGTAACAAAGCCTACACAGAACACGAGGTTAATAACCCAAGTACTTGATGCTAATGATACCAAATTAAAAACAAATATCTGGATTTGGCTTTTCATGCAGTAGGCAGTAGCTATAGAGGAATTTGGCCGTTTTTCCCAAGGATTATACCGAGTGTCCCATTATATTTTCCAACATTTAGCAAGCTTATAACTTTTAAACGAAAGTATTCACCAAAATGTATCAAACTATTCCAAGTTTTATTTCAATCAATCCAAAATTATTTAGCACTTCCGGTTTACTGAAAAACAAAATGGCGGTTTTTTAAAGACGTATTTCTTATTTTTTTTTAATGGAACACCCCGTATATTTTTTAATGCTCCGAAAGCCAGTCCTTTTAGCTATCTGGCGATATAAAGTTTTTTGAAATCGATGAAGAAATGACTGAACAATTAAAGTTTCTGAAAAAGCCTGCAAAATCAATAATTCACAATAACTCTCATCAATAATTTTATAGTAGGCTTTGTAAGAAATGTCAAAATTGTTGTTTTAACTGTTCTACAAGCTTAGACTAAGGTTTCAAGTGATTCTTTTTACATTAAAATGTTATTTTCTGAAACAGAGAAGGCAAGTATCATAATTAATTTTGCTGAAACAACATCTATTATGCGAACAAGACGAAGATTTTTTTAGAGAATTTAATAAAACAGCACCGACATACAAAACAAAAATAAAGTTGTTTACCATTTTCAAAAATAATGGATCACTAGCCCGGATAAAACGAAATATCGGCAATGATAATCTTTTACATGATACCATAAATGTAGATAGATATTAATTGAAGTAGAAACCTAATATACAAAAAATTTATTATAGAAATTCAAATACAGTACACTTAAAACTTTTTGTTTTTGGCATAGACTCTTTGTCATACAGTCACTCACAAAATGGAAGAGGTAAATCATTAAATATTTAATTTCAAATAACAAGAGGATTAAACGGGGACCTGTCAGATTAAAACAAGAAAACCGACAATTCCGAAGCAGAAGCGGATGATTAAAACGCACCTATTAAAAATATTGCGCCAAGATGTAGGCAACACGTAATAAAGGTTCAAAATGGCGGAGTTTTCTATCTCCTTTTAAAAGGCACTCAGAAAGCTGCGCAGTGCGACCATTCTCCGTATAGTAAAAGAAAATCAAAGTATGTGATTACTAATCACAAGCGTATACCTGATTCCATTAAAAAAATAATCAAGCAGTCATAAATGTTTGTAGAATTGGAGGACAATAAACTTTGGATATTCCAAGGGGAGCATATTTTGCATTTAAGCAGGTCGTTATATAGCTTGTCAGAGAATTTTTTGTTTTTAGTACAATTAAAGCAGATATGGTCTAAATCTCCTTTTTCATTACACGTCTCGCATTGGTCACTTTCAGAGACTTTAATTTTGTATAAATGGCTAGGATAACAGGCATGACCAAATCTCATCCTAATCATTGTCGATATGTACTTTCGCAGTATTTTATAATGCTTGTACCAAGGGATCTTAGGAATGTTTAACTGAAGAGTCGTATACCTCGTTGGGTTTGTAACGATTATTAACATTAACATAATCTGAGTTAAGAAAAATAAATGTTACAAATTACAAAGATACTTTTAATCTTGACTTTAGACAGCCTTAATTAACAATAAAACAAATAACAGTTGGAAGCATGAACCCAAATATTAAAAAAGAAGAATAAAAAAAGTAATAATCAAATATATAAAAGTTAAAATCAAATTTTATCAGTTTTATTAAAAGTTGTCAATTTTTTTTTAAACTTGCTAATGAATTACAATCCTTCAAGCCCCTGGGCAGTTCATTATATTCTTGGAAACCTTTATACAATAACGATGCCTGTGATTTCGAATAATTAACTTTTTTAATGTATATATCGTTAGTTGATCTTATGCTGTAATCATGAATATCCCCATGATAACAAATAAGTTGTTGAAAGTAGGATGAAACATAATTGTCAAGTAGTACAACCTTTGCTGAATCAAAAACCATTGAAGAGAATTTAACATTGTAGCAATTGGTGTAGGACGATTAGTTTTTAATATTATGCGCATGCCTTGATTTTGTAGTTTTTGAAGTTGATTTAACTTGTTGAGATTAAATAAATGAAGAATGGAGGCACAATAATCGAAGTGAGGCTGAATAATTGTAATATATACTGTTATTTTAGTTGAAGTTGACAAGTTATTTAAAATTCTAGAGAAGAAATATAATTTTTTCAAATTTTTTTTTATTAATATAATTAAAGAAATCATTAAAAGTAAGTCGATTATCTAATTGGATACCTAAATACTTAATAGTTGGGACTATTTCGATTTTTTCACCATTTATTTGTGAATTAACATCATTGATATCAAGTAAGCTATATTTATGTTTAGTTGTAAATATAATTGCTTTTGTTTTAGTTACATTCAATTTCAATTAGTTAAGTTGAAAATACTGGGCAACTTCCTCCAGTATTTTATTCATTTTCTCGATTGCACTCATTAAATTTATATCAGAGCATGCTAGCAGAGTGGCATCAGTAAAGAGATTAATGAATTCACAATCAACAAACAGTCCAATATCATTCAAATATAGTATAAAAAGCAGCGGCCCTAGGACACTTCCTTGCGGAACCCCTGTGTCAATGTTAATCTCGGGTATTATTAAAATGTACTTTTTGTCTACGACCTTGCAGATAATCATTCAGCCACTGGTATACTTTTCCAACTACACCATATTGTTGAATTTTCTTAAGTAAAATACCCCTATCAATGGTCTCAAATGCACGTTTCGGGTCTAAAAAAACAGCTACTACATATTTATTCTTTCCACATCATTTTTAAATTTACTCATCAGTAACTGTAATGCAGACTCACAGGAGTGTTTTTTGCGGAATCCAGAATGGTTAATAAATAAAATATAACTGTGTTCAATATGTTGAAGAGTTTGTTCATATACAACTGATTCAAGCACTTTTTCTATAGGTGGCAAAGTATTTATAGGTCGGAATTCCGAAGCATTTATTGTATTAATTACTTTAGGAATTGGAACTATTGTACTTATTTTTAGTGAATCTGGTACTGTTGAAGTTTGAAGAGAAGTATTAATTAGATTTAAGATAACATGACCACACGTTTCAAATACTTCTTTCAACATTTTGGAATTAATGATTTCATACATAGTACATTTATTCTTCAACGACTTTACAATTACTCTCAATTCACTCAAAGAAAAAAACCAAAAATTTGAAAATTGAAAATATATATTACAGTTACAGAAATTTCCTGTTATTTCAGTAGAGATAGTATCAACTATTTGCGTAATGCTACCTATAAAAAATATATTAAATTTACTTGCAATTTCAGTAACATTACAGTTCATCAAATTTCTAGAGGTGTTCGACGCCCAGACAGAGAACGCGCTACGTGTGACTAAGATAGCTATTGTACAGTCTGCTAAACAAGTTATTTTAAATAGTTTTTAATATTTTTAGGTAATTAATTTTAAAAGTGTGGAATAGTTTAGGGATTAAATTGGTCTGATTGGACTTTCTTAGAACGTTTTTAAAAGCAGCTAAAGATAGTATGTAGAATTGAAAATAATTATTATGCCATAAAAGGTGCTTTGGAATTCCTTCAACCTTTTGAAATTGAGTCAGAAAATATAAATTTTATAGGATAGCGGAAAATACCTATAATTTTTTTGTAGGCCTTTGTAAATCGTGGAAATAGTTTATATTTTATTTCTACCTTATTAAGGAAAATGGTACCTATTATTAATAACGGTTGTTTCTGAAACATTACTAAAATTTTCGAAATTTTGTTTTTCTACAAAATAATAAACTATACTATTTAGAAAAAAATTTATTTCTCTTATAATTTTATAAAAAATAACAGGGGAATATTTACATTTCTTGATCTATTAAACAAAACGATAAATTATCTCGACGAATGACACCATGTTCTAGTACGGAAGCTAGCTTTACATTTTTGTTGGTGGTTTCATGGGTTTCATATCAATTTTTTGTAATTGTAGTTTACACGTACATATACCTCTTAACACTTGTTTGCTTTATTAAAAAAGTGTGTTGTTGTGATTTACGTCGAAATAAGTCAAAAACAACTTGAAACCCCATATAAATCAAAAAGGAGAAACGGAAAAAAATTGAGCCTGTAAATGAACACAACTCAGAAACAAAAATAGCTATCTAATAATAAAAAAATAAAATTTGATTCTTGTGCAGCTTCATCTATATCATTAACTGTTTTTGGTTTTTTAATGTTTTTTCTTGGTGATGAAAATTCCGATATCTCACGGTTATCGATTCTTTTTTTCTCTCCAGAAATGCGGACGACAGTGTTTTTAGATACCCCTGTGGCTGCAGCAACACGATCATTTACATTTTTAAATGGTATTGAAGGTGAATTAAAGTTTCCTTCTCTTCTCATAAACTCTATAACATTGGCTATTATTTCGCGAGATTGACTGTTAATCACGCGGCCTCTTAATTTGCTATTAAACTCCATACTTAGGTTCTATTAAACTGTAATGAGCAAAAAACACAAACGAAAATAAAAGAAATGTTTTAGCGAAATTTACATCTGACATTTACGTCTGAATGAAATAGTGAAATACTTGATGCGCAGAGTGTACTTTCATTGCGTAAATCCGTCGGGATGCCTGTCAGTAGTGCTTTCTCTGTCTAGCCGTCGAAAGTCTCTAGAAATTTGATGAACTGTATGTTTGATTTGGCGTTCATTGTTTAAATTAAATTCAATAAAATTTGGAAAATTTTGACTGTTAGTATTAACTTTTTAAAATTCTTCCACATTAGTTGAGAATTATTTTTATATCTATCAATTTTATTAAAATAATATTGTTCTTTTTTTATTTTTAGTAAATTTACAACTTCATTCCTCAATTTTCATTTTTATCAGCACCAGAAGTGGTCTGAAATTCCTTATACATTTTATCCCTATTCTTTATTTTATAATGAATGTCTTTATCAAACCATGGAACATTACTTTTATACTGGCAAACTTGTATAGGCGCTACATTATTTATTACCGTTTCACAGTTCTTATAAAGTTCATCGTATATAGTATTTACATCAGTAGAATTTACGTTCCAATTACATGATATTAAGTCGAGTTTAATTTTATTTAAGTTAGTTTTACTAAAGATTCTATACATTTTAGTGGTTGTATTTATGTCTTTGTTGTTATTACTAAGATTAACAGATATTATAGAATGGTCGCTAATTTTCGGATGAACTGTAGCATTAACAAAATTAATATTAACTAATACATAATCTATCAAAGTTTTTCTATTATTTGTAATTCGTATAGGCTCAATGATTAATTGGTCAATTCCATATTGTAGAAACATTGCTTTAATTTTATTACTATAAAAATAGTCATTTGTATAATCAAAGTTAAAATCGCCAATTAACAAAGAGCGTTGATTATTAGCAAAAATAGAGTCACATATATTTTCCAAACTGTCCAAAAATACAACATTAGAACTTGATGGTGAATGGTAGAGACAACCCATTAACCACTGATAACCACTAAGATCAAGTTTTATTACTTTGCACCAATAATTTGGCTCAAGCACAGAAAATTTTAAATTATCCTTCACGTAAATTATGACCCCCCTGTGCTTCGGTTTGAGGAGTTACATCTGATCAGATTATACCCAACGATTTTAATTTCAGATTCTTCAATTTCCTTGGTAATTCTTGCTTCACTTATAAAAATTATCTTAGGACAGTAACATAATAAACTTATTTAAATTTCATCGATTTTGTTAAGTAAACTTTGGGCATTTAAGTAGAGTATATCAATATTAAACGGAATATTAGGGTCCATCGTTAGTTTTTTTGTCTTGGTGTTACATCTTTATTAACAATAGTGGGGGTATTATTATTAAACTTTATCGTTTTTGAATTATCACCATGAGTAATAAAATCATCTAGTGTAGACTTAATTTTCTCAAAATATTGCTGTTGCGCCTTAGTTTGGTCAGATGCAATTTTAAATCCTGGTATATTTACTAATTTATTTTTTAAAACAAGTTTGGCATCTTCGGGTGAGTTCAATATAACTTATATTAGACGCATTTTATTAGCAGTAAATTTACCCAGTCTAAACAGCTTTAAATCATTTTTATTAATATTGTAATTTAGAAGAACGTTATGTACTGCTTGTTTATCTTCTGTATTACGATCTGTTTAAGTTATCTTAAGGGATTTATTAACATTAAATATTATTAGCACGATTTTGCCTATCTAATAATTCAGAAATGATAACTTCCATATTTGGTGTTTCAGATGATACAACAGGATTGGTTGATATAGATTCATTTTCCTTATTTAGTATTTTGTTAATAGAAACTTTTAGCTCAGAAACTTCTTTAATAAGGGCAGGAACTTTGTAAAAACCATCCTCACAGGTTTCACAAAATGTTAAAAATTACTTTCTATTAGAAATGGTCAAGAAAACATGAGTAACAAATTTCTCAATTTTCCTATTAGTTACCATTTACCAGCATATCAAATAAATAGGTTTGTTTAAATAACATTGTATTAACTAATAGGTTTTTAAAAATTAGAAATACAATAAAAAATTAAGAAGTTAACTAAGCAAAATTGAGTTACAATATTTTTCATATCAGATTTCGATTTTACCAAACACAATTTGTTAAAAAAAACTGTTTTAATTTTTGTTATAAAATAAAATATATAATTGAGTCCGACCCTGTTCAGAATTCGTTGGCGACGATCGTCGGTCGGTTAGCGATGCAGGTGGACCGCTTTTTCATCAAAAGTTTTCGATGGGTTGATGGTGGATTCGTATGGTAGGCTACAGGTACCTGGTAGGGGGCATTTGGCTTTTTAACGCCACTTGTAATATCACGCTTCGACAGGTACCCATTGGCAGGACGGCTAATTGTTGTTATCTGCTCGGAGAAGCTGCAATAAAACCTAAAAGCCGTGTTATTATTTTAAACTGTAATAATCGTTCGTCAGGTGGGGCTTTTGGCTTTTTACTTTTCGATTCTCACCATGTTCGACTCTCCGGATACTTTTGCTGCGTGATTTTTGGGCAGTTATGTCTACATTTGCGTGTGTATTTTTTGCTAGAGGCTTGAGAAACAAACTAATCTGAAAAAAGGTAGTTTTTTTTTTAAATACATCGTGATCGTATTATGATTTTAAGCTACCACTTGGGAAGGCGAGACCTAGATCGACTTCAAACGCGAAGATGTTATCCTAGGTACAAAAAAAATATTTCAGAGAGCAACAAAGCGCAGTCAATTTCACCATTTAACAATTTATGCAAAAACAAAACAGAAGTCTGGTTTCTACGTGTTTCTAATGATAGAAAATCAAATTTGTGTAGGAAATCATGAGGAAATCTAGATAGTTACAACCTCTTGGAGGATAAAATCCATTTAAAACTTAAGAATTTTAAGAAATTCTTTTGAATTTTCTCAATAATGAATGTATATTGTATACAGTGTGTCTACTTAAGTTGGAACCATATGGAAAACATTTTTATTATTGATTTTAGGAAAAAAAGTTATTCTTGATAAAAAGTCCTGCATGACCCAAAACCTAAAATACAGTCATCACATATTAAATTTTTCAAGCCGTATACGAGGTTTGTCAAAAAATATGAATTTTGCTCAAGAGTAAAGTACGTTTATTTTTGACAAAATCGAAAATGTTCATTTTCATCTGTAGGATGTCATTGATTCCTTTTTTTAACGTCTCTTTATCCTTTTTGTGTTCTATGCAATTGTTTTCTTTTCCTTTTCCTTTTATCTTCTTTCCTTATCACTTCATACCTGTTTACTCTTTTCGATATAACTTGTCCCTCAACTGAAAAAAAAAATCAGTAAGGTCCAAATTTTGTAATATCTTGTTAAATATTAAATAATAAATAACCCGAAAACCGTCATGGTCAAAATGTATCCAATACAAATTAAATCCAACCTTGATCAATTAACTTTAATTTGATCACATTAAAAAAAATCGATTTTTTTGGGGGAAATTCCACTGCGATTCCGGGACACTTTAAAAATTTTACAACCGGTCGTTGAATATCGGAATGTTTTTGTTATCGAAAAACCAGATATTTGCATATATGTTTACCGAGTTGTGTGTTAATCTGTACGTAGATTTCTTGTAATAATTAATTTTGATAATGATTAAATATGTTTCCTAATTAGGAATAACGTGGCTGTGGCGTTTCGAATTCTTCGTGGAATGCGTCAGTTTCTTGGATAAGTAATGATGTCGAGAATTGTTTACCGTGGGTTTAGTTATATAAGATAGAAACTATTAAATTATATTTCGAACGAGGTCTTTATTTTATGTCGTTGAAGATAAGATGGCGTATGACAAATAGAACTCAAGGTTCATGGTATAAAGGTTAAGACTAAACTACTATCTAATGCCTATGTTACATGTTTCCTTTTTTTTATTCCAAAATATAATCTTTCAAATGTGAAGGTATATGCTTTTATCTTTTCTTTGTTGGTGTCGGTTCATGTCTGGTTTCTAATGGTGGTGTATTATTTGTTTCCTTTTCAGGTGCAGGGCGAATGTGTACCCTGTTCTGCGAGTTAAATTTTATATAATTGTGGTTCCTCGGTTTTCTGGTTCACTATTCCTGAAGTCCAATCTTATATACCTTTCTGTACAAAGACTTTTTGTCCTGGATTTAGTTCAGTTAGTTGTTTATTCTGATTTTGATATTTCCATTGGCGTTCTTGAAGATGTCTCTGTTTTTCCACGGTATATTCTGTATCAAATTTTGGTTTTAGTAGATCTCTCGGTATTGGTAGAAGGGTTTTTTGCTGTCTTCCCATTAGTAGCTCTGAGGGCAATCCTAGGTTATCTTTGGGTGTGTTATTATGTTCTAATACAGCCCATTCATATTCAGTACCAGCCCAGTATATATACCAATCAGTATTGGCACTCTGAGGCGGCACGTTTGATCTTTAAAAGTAGAAATTTTAGTTGACACTTGACGTTTTCGGGATATGAAAAGTTTTCTTTACACGGACTTGGTATACCTGGTTAGTTGAATTTTTGTTCTGCTGCTTTTCAAATTCGTGTGTATGAGGGAGATGTGAGATACCTTTATAGACAACGGTTGAACAACTTAATTACTTTGAATAAGAAAATAGATTAGATATCAGGGCAGTCTTAGCAAGTGTAAGAAGGACAGAACCGTTTTAAATTTTTTATATATGTGAAATATTACTTTTTGATGAAAAGTTTATTTACTTTTAGTTCAAAATATAACGTTAGTTTGTCAAGGGAAATATATAACACACAAGATTAGATTAACAAAATAGAGGTATTGCTTTATTTCTTAAGAATTACTCTAATCTAAAACTTTTCTAGTATATTGTAAAAATTTATTCTATACGTTATTTAGGTACCTACTGCAAAATCTATAGGAAAGTAAGTAGTTTTAAATTTAAAAATTTGTAACGGAGACATATTTAGTGTAGTTTTTTTACAAATATATACTCAGTGACTTGTTATTGTAAATGAGTTCAAGTATGGCAGACTAAAATCGTTATTTTTTATTATGAATTAATTTGAATTTATTTTAAAATGGGAACTATATGTATATGGTTTTCGTAGTTTTTACACTTGTGATAAAAATATCAAAGTTATGTATATTGGCCATTTACTACACACAGCAAATTCATAGACACAATACATATTACTATTTGACATTCTTGTAAAACCACTAATTTAATTATAAAATTGACTTTAAACTAAGTGACTACACACAGAATTGTTTGAAAGCAGCCATAAGGTATAATTTATTTATTGGATACTATAAAAAAAATAATAGTAGTTACATGTAGAGTTAAGTAACAAGAAATTTAATACCAAAAACAAAACAAACCTTTATATCTAGTGAACTTAATTTACTACAGTCCTCAACTTTCTTAGGCTAACATTAAAGATATCTATTTGGATCTCGCTAAGAAACTCATTGTTAACAGCCATCATCTTGTTAAAAGGAGATATACTACTTGGATCTAAATCAAATAATTGTTTGTTACTTGGGTTTCTTAGATTAATCTTTGCCGCATTAACATTTATATAATCAATCAATTCACAATCTTTGTACTTAAAATAGAGTACAAAATATATCACAGCCTGTTGCTTTGTTCTTTATAAAAGAGATTTAATCTTAAAACTATTGAGCCAAAGATCTTAGGTATAAAGGTACAGGTATTTTTAATGACATAAAGGTACCGTAAAAATATTTTTTGTACTTTTTTAATATGACCAATTTGTGTGGCTTCCAAATTTGTGAAACATACTCAAGATGGAGTCTTACTAAGGCATTATATAATCTGATTTTGGTGGTAATCCTAAATTTTTTTGTATTTCTGATTTAAAAATCGAATGCTTTTATTGCTTTTTTAGTTATGTGTAAAAAATGGTTATTGAACTTAAAATTAGACTGAAAGACAACTCCCAAATCCTTTACCTCATATTCACGATTTAATGTGACATCACAGGTCTTATTTCTAATGTAAAACAATAAGAGGCTATGGATCCTTACAACTTAAAATATGCATACGTTTGTAAGTGTTAAATAGACGGATAAAAAGTGTTGATTTTTATTTACAACTATAATAAGAACCCATTAAAAAGATTAAGAGCAATAGAACATTTCAACAAATTTCTATAGGTACACATATTTTTGATACCTGATAATCAATAAATAATATATTTTTTGGAGTAGCAACAGGTTTATTAATACACAACTATTATTTTGTTACAAATACTTATAATATTTATAATTAACATAATAGTTGATATAAGTCCTTTAAAAATAATATATTTTGATTTAATTGTTGAATTTATACATGAGCAATTTTCCTTGTAGCGTTATTTACATTTTGTAGAGAAATATTGTATTCTGCTTTTAGCTGATAAATCATGTACATGTAAATGGGTTGAATGTAGACAATGTTAATGTTTTTACTACTACTGCTGGCTAGGAGTGCTGGGCTGGGACACCAACAAAAAAAAGGAAGCACAAAGCACTAGATGTTTTTATCACTTATACACGTACAATTTACAACCATTCAAGTAACTAGCATGTTGGAAATACTTCACGAAAACATATTAAACATAAATCAGTTGAAGGCAATGTATTTTCTTTTTATAACACACCTTTTTAGCTTGATTACTTTTAGTACTCTGTTTATTCCAATGTCCTCAAATAAAACGAGCAATAATAAGGATAAAACACACACTGTATTTGGGGTATTTTTGATCTAAATCCACTATCAAAATAACAAATTTTCCATTTTTAAGCTGTGAATGTATTACAAAAACTACTTCGATAAAATGTAAACAAAAGTTTATATTTGTGTACGAAATATGGGTTGCCTGCGCATGGTAGCGAGTTTTTAACCGGATTTATGACAAGTGATAGGTTATATCCCGAAAACGTCAGCGCAGTAAAAGCTGCGCGTCTTTTTCCCGCCCAGGGAGTGTCATGGGCCTGGTACCAGCTTTGCTTGCTTTCATCATTAATGATTTTACGGTACCAATGCGCTAGTTTAGTGATGATGTAATTATGGTTCCACTGACAATTAAATTGACAGCAGATTTTTTGAGTGCGTTTTGTTCGTTTTGTTTACCTAAATTATATCGTTTTTTCACTTTTGAAAATATATTCCTAAAGTAAGTAGATAACATGCATCAAATATACAATCGTTTGGTTACTAATTACATACCTTTGAACTATTTTTTATGACCTCCAAACAATATTTAGAAATAAACTAAAAACAGTGAAAACGTATATGTCAAATTTATTGATGTTTTTGTTAAAAGTTTGGTTAGAATTAAATGTCAGTGGAACCAAAATGACATCACACTGAACCAGCGCATTGTACGCTCTATTGTCCCATTAGATTGAGCATAAGTTGGACTTAATGTTGTCATTTTTATCTCTAACTGGTTAGTAAATTGAAGGACTTCTTTTGCATTAAACGGTGGACCATTATCACTCACAATTACCTGTGGTATTTCGTGGTGCATAAATAACTGTTTCAATAACTGCTGATGCCGTCTTTGATGACATTTCAATTACGCATACAAATTTTGAATGATCATCCTCAGTAACTAGGTAGTCTTTGTTGTTGACATGCATAAAATCCACACCTATTTTGGACCTTGGTAATTCTTCAATTGGATGTGGTGTATTTGGTTGCTTTTCATTCGATCGGCTGTTCTGTATGCAGATGTGATAGGATTCAACAGCCTTGATTACATCGTTATGCATGCCTGGCCAATAATAAGCACGTCTTGCCTTAAATACACAGGCATTCATGCTTTATGTATAATGTTTATGATATTGTCTTTAACTGCGGTTGGCACAATGAATTTATTGCCTTTATATAGCAGTCCATCTTGTTGGTGAATTTCATGCTTTATGTCCCAATATTGTTTGGCTATTGCAGGACATGATGTTTTTCTCTCTGGCCAGCCTACTTTGGCATAATGTGCCACCAAGGATAATGATGGATCCCGCGCAGTTTATATGGCAAATTCCTGCTTTCTTTGTTCTGAAGCTATCATTATGGAATCTACCTTTGCTGCCTCATTCTCCAAATACTCTGTAATGATCTGTGGTTGCTGGCTTCTAGATAGTGCGTCGGCTGCATATAGGTGTTTGCCAGGTACATATTTTAACTTTGGATTGTATCGTAGAAGTCGCAGTGCTAAGGCTTGTAGTCTTAGAGTAAGAGTATCTAATGATTTCATTAGGAGCCCCAAAAGTGCTTTGTGGTCTGTTTCCACCTTGAACTTTTTTGAATAAGCATAGTATTTGAACGATTGCTAGAAGTTCCTTTTCTATCTGCACGTACCTTGTTTGTGCAGGGTTTAATGATACTGAGGAGTATGCTATAGGTTTGCCTTCTTGTAAGACCACCGATCCTAAACCATACTGGATAGCATCCACTGAAAGTGTTATGTCCTTTTCTGGGTTAAAATGTGCCAGTACAAGTCATTTGCTAATAATATCTTTTCACATTTCAAAACATGTATGTTCATTGGGTCCCCATAAGAATTCTGTGTCTTGTTTTTAGTAATTGCCTCAGCGTTTGTGTTTTGTCTGAGACATTGGGTATGTACTTGCTGAGATATTTAATAATACCCAAGAATCTCTGTAGTTCTTTCACTGTGGATGGTGTTTGTATGTCGAGTACTGCTTGTAGCTTTGCTTTACTGATGCTGGCTCCTTCAGGGCTGATATCTTGACCTAAGAATGTTTTCTTGTCACGAGCTTTAGCTTTATTAAATTTTAGGTTAGCTTCTTTGGCTCTGTTCAAAACACATCGTAGTCTTTTATTATGCTCTTTTGGTGTTTCTCCTATGATTAGCACATCATCCATGTAGGTAAACACACCTTCAATTTCCTCTAGAGTATCATGTATGGTTTTTTGCCATATTTTTGGACTGCTAATTTCTAGAATGAATTTGAGTTATAAGAAAATTTAGGATATTTTTATTTTGTTATTTATTTAAATTAATGCCTCTCTAACAAAAAAAGGTTTTCTTAAGTGTTATTTTAATATAAATATCAGTACCCGATGAATATCTTTAGCTTTAGATGAAAATTAAATAGAAGTTACCAAAATGTATAAAAAAGTACTCTGCTAACAATCTGTAAAGTATTTATCAAAAGTTTTTGGAAAAAAGTAATACTTAAAAATCTAGAACGTTATGTGTTGTGAATTATACAGTTTGTCTACGTAAGTTGGCTACATATGAACAACTTTTTTATTAGTAGTTTTATCAAAAAAATATATTCGTTATAAAAAGTTTTGCAAAGTCTAAAACCCAAAATTCAACCATCAGATATTAAGTTTTTTGAGCCGTACACGAGATATGTCAAATAATATAAATTTTGCTCAAGTACTTTCATTTTTGACTAACCTCGTATACGGCTAATAAAATTTTGTATCAAATGATTGAATTTTAGCTTTTAACTCATGAAGAACTTTTTATGAAGAATAACGTTTTTCCTAAAATTAATAATAAAAAGTTGGCGACATATGGAAACCTTTTTTATTGTTAATTTTAGGAAAAAAAAAATTATTTTTCATTAAAAAATGTGCATACTCTAAAACAGTGGTCGCCAACCTGTCGATCGCGAGCTACCGGTAGCTCGCGGAGGCAATTCTGGTAGCTCTCACAACGATTTTAATTTAAAAAATACAAACTGCAAAAATCAGATAAACTTCCGAAAATTCCACAAACAAATCTAATTGTCATAATATTAAACATAAACAGCGGCAACGTTGCCGTGAGCGATCTGCCGCTGACGCCATCAAGCTAGAATCGGCTAGAACCGACCATCCGGACCAGCGCGTTAGTGTTCGAGAACGATCAGGATTGCTTTGAACGGGATAAATAATAAATACGAACAGCGCGGCGACATTGCGCTTAGTTTAAAACTGAACGCGTAACCAACGTCCAGCGGTTGGGTTAGTAGAGAACAACAAAAAATAATATTATGGCAAGCAGTTGTAAGAAGGTAAAGACATACCACTTTCATTCAGAATGGGAAGAACAATACTTTTTTACAGAAGTTAAAGATAAAAATGTGTGTTTGTTATGTAATACTTCGGTCTCCGTTGCTAAAAAAGGAAATATTGAGAGACAACATAAAACTTTGTACATTCTAATTTTGAAAAATCATTCCCACTACATTCTGCCGCAAGAAAGGAGAAACTGAAACAGTTAAAAAAGCAGTTAATTGGACAACAATCAATATTTTTAAGAACAGTCGACAAAAATAAGGCTGCAACTGAAGCATCGTACCGTGTCTCCCAGATAATTGCACAAAAAAAGAAACCTTATGAAGACGGGGAAATGATAAAACAGGCGTTTTTAGAAGCTGCTGATTCGTTATTTGCCAACTTTAGAAATAAAGACGAGATAGTTTCAGCTATAAAATCTATACAACTTTCTGCTAATACAGTGATGAGACGTGTAGAAGTAATGAGCAATGATATTTTTTTACAGTTAAGAACTGACTTAGATAACTGTGTTTATTTTTCACTTCAACTGGATGAATCAACAGATGTCGTTGACACTGCCCAGATGGCCGTGTTCGTCAGGATGGTTTTTAGTGATTTTACGATTAAAGAAGATCTTTTGAAGTTTATTCCACTGAAAGGACACACTACTGGACGGGAGTTGTTTTCTCATTTAAAAAATATTATTTCTTCCGAGAAAATTCCAATATCGAAAATGGTAGGCTTGACAACCGATGGCGCTCCAGCTATGGTGGGTTGTGATAAGGGTCTGGTGGCGTTATGTCGTAAAGATGAAACTTTTCCGCAATTTCTCTGTTACCACTGCATTATCCATCAGCAAGCATTATGTGGAAATTTCCTGAAACTAAACAACGTTATGAAACTGATGGTAAAAATTGTGAACAAGATTAGAGCTCAAGCGTTACAAAGAAGATTATTCAAAACCTTGGCCGATGAAGTTGACTGTCAATACGGGGACCTACTCCTTCACTCTGAAGTCCGATGGTTAAGTAGAGGACGGGTGCTGAAACGTTTTAATGATGTCCTATCTGGCATAGTTCAATTTTTCAAACAACGCGATGAACCGACTCCGGAATTAGAAAATTAAATCTGGCTTAGAGATTTTGGTTTTCTCGTGGACATTACAGAGAAATTAAACGAACTTAATTTGCAGCTTCAGGGGAGAGACCAGGAACTAGCGGAAGTGATTTCTGATATAAAAGCATTTATCAAAAAGCTGGAGTTTTGGGAACAAAACCTAATTAACAGCGATGCCAAGCATTTTCCTATTCTTTCAGAAAAAATATCTCAAAATCCATTAGAACCCTATGACAGCAAATATCATGTAGAAATAGTTTCTACTCTGAAGAATAACTTCAAAAATCGTTTTAAGGATTTCAACGAAATGGCTTTAGTAGCGCAGTTTGTTGTTTCTCCCTTTATGGAAATTGATATCCAACAGTTTGTAACTTGTGTTATGCAGAATTTTGACGAAGACATCGCTGCAACAGAAATGGAAGTAATTGAGTTTCAAAATGATTTAGCCTTAAAATCGTTAGTATCAAGTACCAAATGTATCTGGCCTATTGTAAGTAAAGACAAATATTCAGTTCTATGCCGTGTTGCCTTGAAAGTGAAAGCATTATTCAGTTCATTTGTGTGAATCTTCTTTTTCCAATATGAAGTTTATTAAGAACAAATATCCCAATCGACTTACAGATGAACATTTGGATAATTGTATTCGAATGGCTGTATCAAATTATACTGCAAACATTAAAAAAATTATCGATGAGTCAGAGTGTCAGCCTTCTCATTGCACGTGCTTTTTTAGTTTTCAATGTTTATGTTCATGATAGTGCGTTACTTTTTTGTTGTTATTATTAACTATTTTTAAATCTTACGTGACATGCCGTTGTGACTGGATAAAAGTTTGTATTTATTTTTCAAACACCTTCGTTTGGTAGGTAGGAATGTAGCTATGAACAAGTACGTACTAGTAATATTAGTTATTTTGTTATTAGTTTATTATTAGTACCTATGTATTATGTATTAACAGTTAAATAGTAAAATAAATACATATAATGATAAATTAATTGTGGATTATTTCATTTACGTTGCGTTACGTGGCTTCCGTGTGGGTAGCTCGCTGTTTATTCCAAAATTAACAAAGTAGCTCAACACATTGAGAGGTTGGCGACCACTGCTCTAAAACTTAAAATGCAACCATCAGATATCAAATTTTATGAATCGTATACGATGTTTGTCAAAAATGAATGTGCTTTACTTGGCCAAAAGTTATTTTTTTGACAAACCTCGTATATGACTCATAAAATTTGATATTCTTTATGAAGACTTTATTTTTTTGATAGAACTAATAACAAAAAAGTTCTCCATATGTAGCCAACTTAAGTAACCACATATCATATTAAACTTCAATCAGTTTTATATTATTTGTTTCCAACGGCAACCGGATGGGGAAATTATTTAGCAAATCATTCAGTTTTGTCCCATTCACAAAAATTTTATTTTAATATTATTTTTTAAGTACAATTTCGGTACATCTGATTAAGAGAGATATCATTTTATAGTGTACACGAACTTATATGGATTTAATACCTAACTACTTGAAAATTAATAAAACAATAATGATAATGCGTTATTTTAACCTTACACAAGTACATACGTATTAGGTGCTCCAAATCACCTGTTTCAGGATGCATGTAAATATTGTAATGAGTACTAAAGTGCAAAGTACTGATTTTTTTTGTCATACAAAAATGATAAAGCGAGCAAAATATATATTATGACTAAAGGTAGCCTACTCGAAATATTACTGTTGTTGGAACAAAGAATTATTAACCGTTAAAATAAATTTAAAAAAACAAGGTAAGAAAAGCAAAGAAGCAGATTACATTTGGAAAAACATCGATTCCATAAAATTTAATTATAAAAAAGTACATTCAACATTCAAAAAATCAAAACCTCAAAAACAAAAGTAACAAATATACCTGTTAACAAAAGTTGTTTAGTTTTTGAAAGAAATGTATACAGGGCAGCCGAGAGCCAGGTCGGGCCCTTGAGGCACTCCAAATTCTTCTCCGATTCCACTTTTTTAAATCCTTGCTCTGTGTATTACCACGAGGTTTATAACGCTTGACGTGTTTCACGTTCACTAGCCATAGTAACACGGAAACACATATACACACCTTCAATTTAACCAAAAATGACTCAAAATGTGTTCACTTGTCATGTCGCAAAATAGTGTTTATTTTTTCTCTACATTGTTTTATCTCGATGTTTCCAATCAAGCTGTCAAACTCTAAAATTCACCATAAGTCAATTTTAATTGTGTTTATTTAAAAACCGTGTTTAAGTAAAACTACGAATTTATTAAATCGGAAATATGTGTGTCAATTCAATGATTGTTAACGAAACACATCTCCAAGCTCCAGATAAAACATTTACCATTATTTTTGAGGTTATGTTTATATTTTGTTTTGTTCCAGTTTCTACTAAAGAGTGTTTTATACCCAACTCTAAAACAGAAAACTGCGTAAATGGATTCAATGACATCGGTATTCTTTTATAGGAAAACCATCAAAATTAAGCGATGACTGAGTTCCATCAAGAAATAGGCTCTTTAAACAGATCTAAGATTGCAGTTGCCAGCCAAGAAAAATCATTGGACATTGTACCAGAAGGTATTTCACAAGTATTTTATTATACCGGGTGTTCATATTAAAGTGTTAAATACTGCAGAAAATATGCATTTTAGAAAAAGTTTCAGACAAAAGTTTTATGGTTTTTTGGGGGAAATATTTTGGCTAAATTCATTTTTTTATAGCTGACCATAATATGGCCATATCGAGGTGAACTTTGTTTTTTTTAAATGGGAATCCCATTTTTTCTTACATATTCTTAAAGTACATAAAAAAAATAAGAAACTTTTGAGGGAAATATTTTTTTTATTGGACTTTTACTTTTTGAGTAACAGCTAATTGAAAATGTTGCTGCGCGAAAAAAAAGTTGGCCATATTATGGTTAGCTATAAGAAACGATTTTAGCCAAAAGTTTTTCTCTACAAAACTATAAAACTTTCGTCTGAAACGTTTTTTTTTTTTTTTAATAAAAAGCGGTATATAGCTGTAACGCTTTAATTTGAATACCCGGTATATTTTATTCGAACAAGGATAATTTATTGACCCTAGTACAATTTTGTATGAATAATTGTTTTATTTTGTAGGTTGTCCCTAATGAATTTAAAATTATAAAAATTTATCCTATCTATAAATGCTCATAAACAGTGTCAGACTGATGTAGCGGTGAGGATTTAACTCAAATAACAAAAAAATGGAAGCTAAACTTACATTACAGTTTTTTTTAAACGATATAAAAAATAAATATTGAACTTGGCTAAATTAATTGAAGAAACTAAATAGTTGTGTCTATATTAGGTATGTACCTATATCATGAAGACCTAATTAAATATTTATCGATATCAGTGTTTAGGATTTAAACTGAAATATGTCGTACTATTTATAGAGACATATGACATATATCATAGAAGAATTGTTATCAGAACATAGAAATTTGTTGCCAAAACTAACAAGTCATGTGTATTAAAAAACAGTTTAAATAGTTAGATTATTAGTAAACAATACATATGGTGACAATAATTGGACCAACTGTATTTCTTGTCGAAATATAATTGATATATGTAAATATGGAACACAAAAGTGTCCAAACAACATTCAGTCTGCTCTAGTAAAAAGTTCATTTGAATGACTGCAGTTTACCTCCGAGGCACTGATTACCCAATAAATAATTTTCATAACTTTGACTTTATCATTTTTTTATCGTACCTATTTTATCTTTGTTTTTAGAATCTTTTGAATATTCACTATCAATTATTTAGCATGTGACACCTAGTTCCATACAGAATTTATTTCCATAGCGATTTTGTTACAAAAATATCACTATACTATAAGCAAATATTACTATAAACTCTATTTTCGAACGTTTCCGTTTACGGTATTCATCAGATTTAAGAGGAGTATTTACTTGGATTCAGATTTTATTCAGAGTTTATTTTTTATTTTTTTTTGCAAAAGAAAAATTATATACGTCCAGGACAGGTAAAGGTTAACTCAGTGCTCTTCTAGAATCACTTTTTCAAAATTCGATTTCAAAAATGGTTAAAAAAAGTCGTTTAAAAAAACTGATTCAAATTCACGCTACCTGTTAAAGATTCCGCACTATTTATGTATGTTTGAATTTGGAAGTGACGTTTAAAAAAACGAAATATGTGATTTGGTGTAGTGATCGTCGAAAAAATGTATTTCGTTTGAAGGAAAATATTGTTCTACTTTATACAAAAACATCCTGCTAAATCGCTAAACCCATCGATTTCTCATTACAACTCCCGTTGTTGTATCGCACATCAAACATATGGTAATGACGTTCTTAGGGGGAAAGTGAACGAAACAAACAATGGAGCAAACATGTGGCGCGAGCGGTCGACGTGCCGACGCGACGCCTCTGGCTTTGGTTCGGATCTCTTTGCCAGATGCAGTTGACGGTTTTAATTCATCTCATCAGTTAAAAATCCATCGCCGGGCTCCGTCTGTTCTATGAATCGCATTCTGAAATCTAAATCTGTCGCCTGGATTCGAGCGACATTATCTAATAATGATATACGCAACTACCGCTTTATATGTTTGAATGTTATTCGAATATACATATACGGGGTGTGTCTCGTTAGCATCTAACAGTTTTGATCATATCACCAAATTTCTGTTGTCCTATCTGGCTAACATCCTTTCTTCCTAAGACACTAGAGACAATTCTAAATGGATATAATTCGTAATAATACAAAAGCGCTGTAACGGCCCACCCCCGGCACACACTGTTTGTTCGTTGTTTTACTCTCTAAAATGTTTTTATTTAACTCACAAGTTTTTCTATAAATTTTATACTTACTGTAATTGGCCTTTTTTCCTATAGCAGTAAAAGTGATCGTCTAGTTAATTAATTGATAATTTATATACCCACGTTGTGATAATGTTAATTTAGGTAAACCAGAATTCGATGCAAAGTTTGGTGCAAATTGATAAATAAAACATACAAATTCATATTTAAACTCTTTTTATTTTTCATACTTTAAATGTGATGCAATAATAAGCAAACTATATTACAATTGTTACTATTTACTGAGATCTCACTTGAGTCCCGTTCAAACGCAGATCATATTCATTTGCTATCAATATATATCTTATTTAGGTTGATGACCAACGGAGTTAACGAACAGCGCCAATTCGCCATTTGATTAACTATTGTGTTGATGTTGATTTGATTCTATTCTAGATATACACAAGTTGCACCCTCTTAGGTAAATATTTCGACGAGTATAAAGGTGATGACCAACGGAAATAGCGAACAGCGCCAATTCGCTAGTTATTTACCTTACTATGTTGATTTCACATATACTTTGTTTCAAACCTAGTAGTACCCCTTGAGCTAACGAACAGTTTATTCACCAGTTGGTTAACTTGCTATTAAACTTTACCACCTTGGTTTGTACAATTTATCCAAGATAGCACATCCCTGTATATTTCTAAAATATTAATTTTTATAATTTCTATTGAATTAACTTAATACAATCCTGTATATGTTTTAATATTGATTATTATAATTTCTATTTAAATAACTTAATACAACCCTGTATATTTCTTAATATTGATTTTTATAATTTCTAATAAAATACTCAAAATTTCACCCATCGAAAACAGATGTTTATCTTTACTGTCTTTCGGGGTGTATGACCTGAAAGCCATGTGGTTTATTGATAATATTTTACAGCACATGTCAAGCCTTTGTCTAAACCAGCCATACTCAACCTGCGGCCCCCGGGCCGCATGCGGCCCTCCAAGCTGTTCTATGCGACCCTCCAAGCTTTTTTGTCTGACCCCAAACGATTATTAGTAATTGAAATGGTTGACCTATCGTCCTGTCCTTGCGACTTTTCAAAGCAATAACACAACTAAAACAACATGAGGATTTTTTTTTAGAACATTGTGGCCCGTGTAAAAAGGTTGAGTACAGCTGGTCTAAACGAAGCCCCGGTGATATCTTAAAGAAAGTTACATAAATCTTTTGACTCACCACTGAAAATACAGACATTAGATTATGTACTAATCTAGCGTTGTGACGGGTCGATTTAGGTACGTCGCAGCGTCGAGGCGCCTAGCGTCGTGGTGGAAAGGAAGGTATTTAATATGGTACTGCATTAGGACAGATATACGGTAGAATTATGTAGGTGGTGCGGGACGTGATATTATGAAGGAAATATTTAGGGATGGCAAGCGTCACAAATAAGGCGTGGGACGTTGACAGCATTCGGGAATAGGAGATATTGTAGGATAGATGTTGTTTAGGAAGAACGTTTTTAGGAAAGGTACTGACTACTGAACTTAAAATATAACTGGATACAAATAATAAATGAGTGCTTACACATCAAATAATAAATGAATGCATGCACATCAAATAATTAAAAATGAATGAATACGAGCTCATTTGGGTCTGGCTTCTGATACTAATTTTTAATGGCTTTTGTGACGTCTCTATGTCTTTAGTTCCCATCGAAATACTGTGGGTCCAGGGGGGCCTTCTTATGTGCTTCGAGAGCTTTGTGTATCGAAATATATCAGTTCAATCGGGTTTACTTCGCAATGATATGGTGGTGATCTAACCACCGTCATCCCACGATTTTTTGCAATTTCATCAATTTCATATTTTTTTGAATTTCTCTTTATGAAGGGAACACAAATGATACAGTTCTTTTCTCACAGAACCGGGATGGAACTTAATATTCTTTGAATTTAGCCAATTCTGTAAATCTTTTTTTAACAACTTGGTTGTGGGCATTTTTTCTATAAGTCTCGAGTGATAACTTGCATTATCCATTACTATTATACAGTTCTGAGGAAGAAGATCTATAATTTATTCGAACCACTCTTTAAAGACATCAGCATTCATGTCCTCATGGTAGTCACCGGTACGAGTAGATTCAAAAGTCAATAAACCACCTTTAACAAAACCGTTTGAACTACCGATGTGTACTATTATTAGTCTGCGCCCCTTTCCTGATGGTGGATTGAAACCAGTAGATAAATTATTTAAAAAAGCCTGTCTTCGACTTGTAACAGTTTCATCTTGCCAAAATTTATTTGGTTTATGTCCCTCGTTGATCCATGTTTCATCTAAATAAAATATATTTCTTCTTTGCTTTCTCATTTGTTTTATAGTCCTTAGGTAATTTCTTCTCCATACTACAATATCGCTTCTTTCTATTAAAATAGACTTTCTGGAATGCTTTTTCCATAGAAAACCTATTTCTTTTAAAAGTTTCCATAGTGTGCTTCGACTCATTTCAGGGTAATCCTTATCATCTCGAACCGTGGCAAGAACTTTGTCTACTGTCGGAAATTCTTTTCTAAAGAAGAACGCATGCACTTTCCTTCGAAGTCTTTCTTTCAAAAGATTTTCTAATTGAAATTTTGGTTTTCCTGGAGCTTTACGTGCTGTTTGAAACTCGCCACATTTCTTTAACAACTCTGTAAATCGTAGATTTCCCAACACCAAGCGTACTACTAACTAATTCCACTGTGTCATCAACACTTTTACATAAATGTTTGTCTGTAAATGATTTAAAACAATTAAATATTAATGATTTTTCATTAACTGTTAAAGGACCGATTTTTTGTTGTTTACGCGGCCCTTCCAAAATTTCCATGATCACACTAGAATTCACACTGCACCTTGCAAGTTGCAACTAAACGACATTTAGTAAACTGTCAAGAATACACAACTTGGACCTCCTTACTAAATGAAAAACCTATAATCGCATTTTCGGTGAAATTTGTTAGGAAGGTATTTATCTACTTATAATTCGATTACTGTAAGAAATTCTTGGAATTAAAATAAAACAAAATTGGCAAATAGATACTTATTGAAAATAATCTTAAGATACGGCTATGTAATACACAGGGCTTTTGGCCTGTCCAAACCTTTTTCTATTGTTCCGTACTGCTTGTTTATAAAGGACCAATAAAAGACTCAAAACTTGTAATAGCTCAGGTACATTTATTACAATTTTAGGAAATATTTAGATTATTCTGTAAAAATATTTAAAATAACCGTACTAAGTTTTGCATTAGAAATGCTGTTTTATTACTCTCTCATACATAAAAATAGACTATAAATAATGTCCATAGTCTAATTTTTGATTACATCTGGATTTAGCCCCCTACATAGAGCATAATTTTGATTGACTGGCTCTATACTATTATTATAAATATTTATTTTCTTGTTGAACCTACCTACTGGAAATGAATTCACAAATACCAATTTGATAAGATGTATCAGGCACACCCCTTTTGGTCAATAAAATGTCTGGGTTCATTTGGTTTGGTTTATTATTCGACACATTTTAGTTCTGACTTTAAACTGTTCCACTCTAAGGCCCAATTCCACCGCTAGTAGTAAAGACATAAACCAGGTTTAATCTTTTAATCTTGGCTTATTTAACGACTAGTGGTGCAAATGGTCCTATGTTATGTTAGGAATGGGGTGTTGACACACGTCGACCTAAAAGATCTATTATAACCCATTCAGTCAGAATGTGAGTGGAGGTTTCGTCCTCCTCCTCACAGCATCTGCACTCACTATTGTTAGATTCTAGTATTTTACACAATATTTTCCCATTATTTACATTTGCTGGACGCTGTCGTTAGTATTCTTGGATGTGGTACGTTTTTCGCTGAGACAAGATGCTGCTATATTTCGATGAATGGACAGACGCGGTTTTGGGAAGAACAGAAAGGGAAATATGGTCAGGCATTTATTAATTGATTATCGTTTGTGAAATTGAATGATTAGGAATAAAGTATATTTTTAAAAAGTAAATTTCTTTTACCCGTTGTTAATACTATCCTTTAGTATACTGTTAGTTTACGAAATGGTCCTAAGAACGGCTATTTAGATCTTTTTAGGGAACATCACTACTTCTCTCCTACTACGGTCAATATCTTTAAAAATCCATTAGACATTATTGATCTATCTAAAACCATAACTAGACGGAATGCCTTTTCAAACACTTCATTCGTGTCTGGTGCTGCACCTTATACAATAGCTTGTCCGTCCCCCTTTTTAAATCAGAAATCAGAGCCAAGAAATACGAAAGAATAAGGTGTCTAAGAAACCGGCCGGAGGCCGAATAATAATAAACAGCCGCGGCGGTGTCAGACTGGACTATTCGTTTCTGGCGCCAACTTTTCACACCTCTAATTTTTCCATTTCAATCCTGAACGGATAATCTGCGTGCCGGTATGTTCAAATTCATTTTTAATCGACTTTAAAAAAGGTATATTTTTTGTGTTATGTATGTTTAGTGATAATTCTTTACTACTTTGCCCGATTTTCATGATTTTTTTTGTTAGAAAGGGAATACCTCAGAGGTAGTTCCGTATACAATCGGTCAGGATCTGATGATCTATGAGAAAATAAAAAATCTCAATTTTTAAGGGCGTTTGCATGATTTTGAAGTCGGTTTTTAAAATTATTTTTATTCAAATTAAACTCAATAATAATTGACTATGCCTTAGTCAAGAAGGTTTGCAAAATGACATCATTCAAATTACGTTGTTATACTATTATACATTAGTATGAAAAAGTCCAATATCTCTGTATTATTCTCTCTAGTATTAAAGATATAAACTGTGGTGTCACAAGACAATGCCTCATGGGTTAACGTTGGCATCGGAGTTAGTCAATTTGCCACAGAATATTTAGTGTTCATTAATATTCTTCTAACTATGGTAGAGATGGAAATGGTAATGTTCTTTAGTATTTAAAATTACTTTAAATGTTTATTATGTTAGATTTTTTTATATAATCAACTAACTGATTTAAAACGTTTTTATTTTCCGAATAAAGTAGACATGTGATATTTAAAGGTAGAGTGATTACCAATTTTTTAAAGTTATTTATAAGATAAGTATATTTCTTGATAACATGTTAATGTTCATAATTAAAATATTTCACTAAATCTACTGTTATTTTAATCATCGGATGTATTCCCACGACGTCTATAATAAAACACAGTTAAATTAAATTTATTTTAAATATTTCAACCTTCCTACACCCTCCCCCCCACTTTTATTAATTTTTTTTTCACAATCAATAGACTTCATCTCCTTATAGAGCTTAATTTCTACTAAAAATTTCATGTTGATATCGCTTTTCATTTTTGATTTATGATTTTTTTTTTTAATTTCAACCTTCCTTAATCACCCATTTTTATTCAGTTTTTTTTTTCAAAATCAAAGGACTTCCCTAATTTTTAATAAATACAATACACAATTAAAATTGTCATGTTGATTTTTAAAATTTGAGAGCTTGATTGAAAAGTTGAAAACGATGAGTAGATAGAATATGAAGTAGGTAGAGACGACATAAACACTATTTTGAGATATGACAAATGGAGGCACTTTGAGTCAAATTTTGTTTAATTTTAAGTTAATAATTTTATATTTGAAGAATGACGAAATGAAAATGTTTTTATATAATTTAAATTACGCTATTTAAAAAAATGGCATTTATTGTCAACAAAACTGACTAGCTCGAGTTTGACATATATCATAAAAGGGTAAGTACCGTCATTGCATCTCTATATCTATGATTTGAAAGATTCGTATGCCCCGCCTTACTTTGTGACTTCACTGTGTGTGTTACGTAAAATAAGGGGATTTTAGTGATTTTAAACAGGTCCATTGTTCGTTTCACGAATCTGTTAACTAGTTGCATCTCTTTTTAGCAAGAGGCTTTCGCGAAAGCATCTCACTCAGAAAAGTGAGCCAAAGAGACGCGATTAGACAGAGCGCAGTGGCGTATATACTGCTCAGATTTTAAGAACTAGTGTGCCGTTGTTTTTGTTTTGAGTAAAAAATCTCTGCACATGTAGTATTGGCAAAGGACTTTTGAAATTGATTACGAGATTGGCAATTTCTTACATATACCTACCTCTAATAGCCACTCTAGACTAGATTAGAGGATTGTAGAGTCATTTAAACGAAGAAAAAAAAATTAAATCACTAAAGCCCAGATTTTTAAATCAGGATGCATTGGAAAATTCATTTCAGGTCGGTTTTGGATTTTAGAGAGAGATTAATCTCAAGAAAAGTTCATTTATCCTGCAGAACAACCAGTAGTTTCAGTAGGATTTGCTATAACTTTATTAGAATATTTCCTTGATAATAAATTGTAATATACCAATTATTGTTTCGAATGAAATTATAAAAGAGTTAAATTCGAAATTAGATTTTTCATTGGTAAAATGTTATAATCATTCAAACATCGTAAGGTAATCTATCAAGAGAGTATGGAAAATAGGTATGCCCTGTGATACAAGAGACAGGTAAGGGACAAGGACGAAAAAAACAAATAAAAAAATTACACAAAAATATTCATCTTTAAATAGTGTTTATTATTAATATTATTATTTGCTACGTTTGAAAGGTACCTCCTGATAGATTTTTTAGTCACTTAACCATAGAGCAAGCAGTGCTTGGATAAAGAAAAAAAGGCTATCTCAAATTGGTTTCATATAAGAGATCACTAGTTGGAGAAGGTCCACCTAGTTACCAAATTAGGAGACTAGGAGAACTTTTACATGACTGGGAGTACAACAAAATGCATAGCAACAAGATACATAAACATATGACATAATAAGGGGCAAGCCTTCAGCAACGTCCTGTTTAAATGATGATAGTATGTCATCCTTCATTCCCTTTTAGAAGGCATGGCATATAAAATCTATTGATCTTAATGACCCTAAGAGGAGTTTAGCAGGTTTTGAGCCAGTTTACAGAATTTGAACTTACTCGACTTGGACCTTATACATTTTTGTGAGTGTGTACGTTTGTTTCGTTTCAATGGTTTCTATTAAAATAAGCAATTATAACCTATACTCTATATTTCATAAAATATTTGTTACATTTTTTTTAAATATATTGTGAATATATAACATCTTTTTTCTATTTTTCTTGGTTTTGTAATACTTTTCAATTAAATAACAACTGTGACTTCATTTCTTTGTAATTTGTCACAAAATGATTATTTACTCCTAAAGCTCTGGATTTTAATATGGAGTAAACAGATCTTATCGCTCTGCGTTAAAAGACCACAGACAGATCCAATAGAGAGGAAGTAGACGTACTAAAAGAACGAGATCGAGTAAAAAGAGCAAGACGAGGTACTTTCTAAATGTAGCACTTGTAGTTTGCTTTTCTGTACCTTAGAAAAATACAATTTATAGAAAAAGAGTTTGTTGTATTATTTTTCTAAGTTTAAATAATAATAATCACTATAATTTTTAAGTTTTTTAGCCAAATTTACAAGAGTAATAAAAACCATGTTCACTGCGTATTTTAAACCATGATTAAAACTTCCTTCATTGAAATTAAAACGACCAAACAACTTTGGCCGAACAAAAAAGTTAATAATGATTAAATTTGAATGATTATTATAAAACAAATAATAGAAAATAATAAAATCCATGCGAATAGGCAGGATACCATGTTTAAATATTGAATATGTAATAATTTACGTTGGAGATATCACAAAACTGGCACACGAGCTATACACCAATCTCTGCCGGTTACTCAGTTGGATTCGTCTGCGGCGGTTCTTGCCAAGAACTTTGTGGTGTTGTGAGTCGGCTCGTATAAAATGAAACAAAAGAAAATCAGGTGCCAGGCCAGCGTGATCCAAACATTGAGACTAGCCAAGCGGTGAATAAGCGTTTTTAAATAATGACATTTCAACTTTATGTCAAAAACAAGAGTGGATATGGACAATCCACTCGAGTTGTACAGTATATTTTTTCTACGACTCATTAAAGGAAATCTACAAATTAAAAAAATATTTTAGGTTATTAACACAAAATAACTAATTTTAAAATACTTTATGAATTTTACTGATTTTTAAAATAAAATAAATACGAAAAAAAAAAATAGTCGCCAGTCGAGAGTCGATCCCCGGCTTTTCGCGTGGAAATCAAGTACTCTGTCCATGCCCCTATGGCCATTTTTACGATTTTAGTTTTCGTAATTAAAATAGTTTCATATAGTTTGAATAAAATTTAATTTTTGTTTCAAAATATGGTTCAAATAAAAATAGAAATGCTATTATTTACAATTATTTATCGATTCTACACAAAATAACTCATTTTAATGTATATTTAATCTTAATAATTAAAAAATATACTGACAATTAGTTTGACAGGATTGTCACTTATTTAAAATTTTAAAAATAATAGTAGTTGGTTGTCCAAAATGTGAACTGTGATTGGTGGATTTCATTTTTTTTGCAGTGTTCTCACTACCTAGAATGGATATGAAATATATTCGTTCAATTGAACGCAATGACATACCCAGGCAGCACACTTTGGTATAAATTACGTATTTTTTTAGGTACTACCATACGTATGAATACGGTTGATGTACTACCCAAATATATTCGTGAAAATGTCCGCCTTATAAACGTCGATTACTAAGAATTTATCCACCTATAATTAAACGTTTTTACTATACGTCTATATTAGATTTATAGTTGTAGTATATTTATACGAATTCACTTTGGTATAAAATACGTTTTTTAAGTACTACAATATACGTATGTATACTGTTGATATGCTACCCAATATATACGTGAAAATGTCCGCCCTATAAACGTATATTTTTTTTATTTTTTATACGTCTAACATTACTACTTTATCTACCTTTAATTATCCTGTTTTATTATACGTCTATATTAGACATATTTGTATGATTTTTATTAATGTGTAAAATGCGTCTACCTGATATTGTTTTAAATGTATTTCAAACACAAATTAAATAAAGTTATCAAAACAAAATTTCTAGAAGAGGCCATGGAAAAATGTTAATATTTCTTAAATGATAGTTTGGATTTTATCAATAGCAGGTGTGTGTATACACCAGAAATAGGCATTACTCGTATTTCTATTTTGGTTCTAATTGGCCTAAATATTTATAAATTTTTTTTTGATCACTTGTTATATGTACAGAACAATATTTAATTAAAAAAAAAATAAAAATAAAATTCTAAAAAATAAATACAAAAAAATAAACACTAAAATACTGAATAACAAACTAAACGAAACTTTTCTTTACCTAACAAAAAATATATATGAAAATAAAAATCTTAGCTTAACACTTTGGATGTGTTGTGTCCTAGACGGGCCTTAGCTAACTTAAGCTAATCTTGCATGGCACACCTAATCGTTCGGTCGGTTAAGTCGCTTGGTTCACCCCCATTCCTATAACGAAAATGTAACTCAATTTAAATAAAGAACAACTGACAAAAAAAAAGGAAAATAAGTATGCTTGGAATAACTAGGTAACCTAAAAAATACGTATAAAAATAAACAAAAGTAAGGTTATGTTTTGTAGTTTCCATAATCATTTAACACACTGTACGTACCCATAAAACAGTAGTTGTTGTAAAATGCAACAATTAATAAAGGAGTAGCTAAATTAAAACATTAATAGAAACTTACCCATGCTTTTAATTAATATCGTAAAAGCCAGGACGCCAAACCAACATGCAACAAAACGTGTACATAAATGAAAATACACGAACCGATTAACCTGCTCCCACAAACCATTCCCTACACTGAACAATAATACTACACATACGCATGAGTAGAAATGAGAAAAGACCGTACCACTAATACGTCATCCTCCATCCGCCATCTAAAAATAGTTCCATGTGTATGGGGAATTTGTTATAAATATTACAGGTAATATAATTAAAAAAATATGGATGTAATGTAAATAAATATATCTATAAGCTTTTAATTTAAATAAACCTAAATATATACATATTATTTACTTCTGTCTACTAGTTCATCGTAAACTGGTATTATGCGTTTAAGGTGACTTATATTTAAACGTAGAATAATATAGGTATATTAACTAGTATCGACAAACAAAAGCGTTTAATTTATCTGTTAAAAAACGTTAACGTATAAAAATGGTAGATGGTAAACGTTTAAAAAATCAACCAAGACGAAATTTAAACGGGAATTATAAACGAAGAAAACATATTGTAATATAATGTAAATTTATACGAATTTAATTTAAATAAACCTAAACGTATATTTAGGCTCATTGTATATAAATAGTTCATCGCAAACTAAAAATAGTCGTATATTGTTAACTAGATTTAAACGTAGAAAAATTTACAATTATATACCATAGGATGTATATAAAAAACGTATAATATATCGTTTAAAACACGGTATGTATAATAATCGTAAACTGTAAACGTATACGGAATCAACCAATACCAAAATTAAACGAGTATTACGTATAAAATACGTTAGTTATACTAATGTGTGCTGCCTGGGTACTTTTCGTTTTGTAGTCTGTATAAGCTAATATCCATGTGGGTGTAGAGAAAAATATGATATATTTTTCGACCTCGATCATAATCCTGTCGTCAAAAAAATATATGAGAATCTTCATTAGAAAAGGCTTTTTAATACAAAAACAAATGCACGTTATCGATCATTTATGCAGTCGCGAACATGCAGTGTTGTCTAATCGTCAGAATAGTCGTGAAATGTAGGAATTTTCGAAAAGTAAGGTTAGTTAGGTTTTTTAGGTTATGTAGGAACAATTAATTTTATATTTATATAACTACTGGGAAATATTAGATTGGTTTGTGGAAAATGAACATTCAAAAAAACTGTAAACATACAGTGTGTCTACGTAAGTTGAAAATCGTTTTCATTCTAAATTTTTTTCAAAAAAATATATTCCTTACAAAAAGTTTTGTATAGTCTAAAACCTAGAAATCAACCATCAGATATTAATTTTTTTCAAAAAAAAAATATATATATAAAGATTAAAGTACGTACCTTTATTTTTGACAGGTGTATTTATGGCCTAGGTGTATAAACTTAATATGCCAGTTTCAGTTTGTGTTTAAATTCTCAATCAAGTGGGTTCTGTGTAGACTTTGTTATTGTTTCCCAGAGTCACTTCAGGAACAGTACAAAATTGTTTCTTTTGAACATACATCACGAGTGTATGATGAATGCTATAGATAGTTATATAGATTGATCATCCATTATTTTTAAAAATAAACATAACCCTTGACAAGTACCAATGCTTTTAAAAAATAAATATTCAGTACGTTTCGCTTCCTTCGAAAAGATTGTAGCTGCGTAGTTTTATTTCTAGTGGATAAGAGATCATAGCGTGCCTAAAGATGAAGTGATCACACTTCGAAACTGGTCGCAGTACTAAATACAAATCTTTGTGAGATAAAAAGTACCTTTTCTCCCTTTTTCTACCTTTAATCCAAATAACTCACACATGGCTACCCCAAGAAAATAAACATAAAAATATGCATTGAGCAATCTATATAACTATAGATGTATCATTGACCCTGTCAATTAAAAGAGGCCCACAAGGTTGCCATATCTAAACTGTCAGTTTGTTGGAGATCAATGGAATGCCTAAGCCCACATACTTTGATTTTCTTTTACTATACGGAGAATGGTCGCACTGCGCAGCTTTCTGAGTGCCTTTTAAAAGGAGATAGAAAACTCCGCCATTTTGAACCCTTATTACGTGTTGCCTACATCTTGGCGCAATATTTTTAATAAGTGCGTTTTAATCATCCGCTTCTGCTTCGGAATTGTCGGTTTTCTTGTTTTAATTTGACAAGTTAAAACGACTAAACCGACAATTCCGGAAGCAGAAGCGGATGATTAAAACGCACCTGATATTTTGCTTGCGGCTGTCAGTGTCAGTGAATATTATTTTTTGAGTCACAGATTATTGCTAAAGAATCAGTTAGATCACTCGGACCAGTTGAAAGTTTCAAAATAAGACCCACTCCAGGGATACAAATTTAGGATACGCAGAAGACTGCTATTTTATTATAGGCGGTTGTTATATGTTGTATTATCCGAGTTGCGCAGTGTATAAACTGGAACATTGAGATCAAAAGTGCCGACGCAGAGTGAGCGATCTGATTCTTTAGCTATAAACTGTTGCATAGGGTTCAAAATGGCCGGGCCCTATGTTGGGCGTGTCGGACCTCTCTCTTGCGCCGTATAGTAAAGAAAATCAAAGTATGTGCCTAAACCTAATATAATATATTCTATTTTTTTTTAATTTATCAACTGACAATTCTAAAACCTTTTCTCTGTCAATCTTTCCAAAATATATTTGACAATTCCATTAATTTCCAAAATCCCACTAATCGTCACAATCCTAAGGCAATTCCAAATAACTTATCGACACCAGCGATACATGACTGAAAAGATAAAATGACGGAATAAATAATAAATAATGTTTATTGAGCAACTATAAATACATAAGTGTAAATAAGCCGTTTTTCAATTCATCCTCATTACAACAGCAAAAAAAATGTTCACAAAATAATTATTTTAAATTAAATCATTATCTTGAAATAAGAACTTGCCTAATAGTCTTAACAACATTATTACAATTCTTTTTATTCTTTAAAACAGCATAAACTTCTTCTTCAGAGTGAAGAGTTACTTTTAGAGGTGCAAGACGATTTCGCGTAGATTTTCCAAGTCTCATAACATTTATGTTATTGACATTAATATTGGGCACAACCTTTTGAAGGATCTCCTTAGCTCTCCTTAGCTCCTAGTATTTTATTGAAATTTGTAAATAATTATGTTCGTTTCTCTATTTTTTCGTTCATTTAATTAATTAATTACTTCTTCAAATAATAAGACTTTATCAGTCTCTTTATTCTTTTTAATACCTATTTGCTTCATCTCATCGTGAAAAGTTTTCACTAGCTGTTGAAGATCATGAATCATTTTTCTGAGTTCACATTCAATGGTCGGTAATATTACGCTATCTTTTTGATTACACCCGGTACACTTCCAAAAACAATCAGGCATTTCATTAATCAAATCACATCAAGTTGAGTTTTACTGATATTCGCATAGTCAAGATGAAAAAACTTCTTGCAAAAACTACAAGATAAATCAGGTTTTCTATTACTTATTATTTAAAGAGGAACATTAAACACAATTATTATTAGTCATAGTTCACTTAAATTAACTGAAATCATGGCAACATTAATGTTTTAAAATATATGACTGTTCTTTTGAGTATTCTCTCTCTGTATCCACTGTCCCTACCTAATATTACTAATATTACTTTACAGATAGGGTATAGGTATTTTAGAATAAGCAAAAATCCGATATAAAGAGGTAGAAAACAAGCCGCAATTATGAAGGTGTAAGTACGTCCAAATCATTCGATTCTGGTTCGACGAATAATGAGGCTATTTTAAGTCGAGAGCATAGCCATAATATCTACGAATATATCAGCGATGATGTGGGTCATGCACACGTGTCCAATCCCGATCTCAATTATCCTTGATCGAAAACGCTACCTACATGCAACAAATAAATATCTGCACCAATTTCACGATCAAAATAGCACGCTGCTGGATATTTCCTGGTCTCATAAGAATTTTGGTGGAATTCTACGGAGCGTGACAGGTAATAAAATCTAGAAACCTCAATATCAGTGGACAGGTGCAAGTGCGGAAGAAGGATAACGTTCTAGATAACCGACTTATTGAGATGATAAAATGCATGTTAATCTGTTATACGAACCTTAACCGCTATATGTTCAGCCTTTTCGTAATTTTATTTCAGATATTTATTAGGAAACTTATGTTTATATTTGTTTATGATCAAATCTTTAATTTTTTTTGGAGTTGCTTTACCACGACCCATTTTCAATAACGAATAAAACAAATTACGTTACAAACTGTCACAAATATACCGTCACATTTTCAATAACTTAAAACGTGTTTCATTATGTGCGTCAAACACGTAAAAAATTCTAAACGTCAAAAATTCCAAAGCTTCCCAAACATTAAATTTAATAATTGCGGAGGATATTGTTCGAACATTTAAATGGACATTTATCTTTCGATTATAGTCTATTTTTATGTATGAGAGAGTAATAAAACAGCATTCCTAATATTCGGTCATTTTAAATATTTTTACAGAATAATCTAAATATTTCCTAAAATTGTAATATATGTACCTGAGCTATTACAAGTTTTGGGTCTTTTATTGGTCCTTTATAAACATAAGCTGTACAAAACAATAGAAAAAGGTTTGGACAGGCCAAAAGCCCTGTGTATTAAAGATTACATAGCCGTATCTTAAGATTATTTTCAATAAGTACCTATTTGCCAATTTTGTTTTATTTTAATTCCAAGAATTTCTTACAGTAATCGAATTATAAGTAGATAAATACCTTCCCAACAAATTTCACCGAAAATGCGATTATAGGTGTTCCATTTAGTAAGGAGGTCCAAGTTGTGTATTCTTGACAGTTTACTAAATGTCATTTAGTTGCAACTTGCAAGGTGCAGTGTGAATTCTAGTGTGATCATGGAAACATTTATGTAAAAGTGTTGATGACACAGTGGAATTAGTTAGTAGTACGCTTGGTGTTGGGAAATCTACGATTTACAGAGTTGTTAAAGAAGAGAAATGTGGCGAGTTTCAAACAGCACGTAAAGCTCCAGGAAAACCAAAATTTCAATTAGAAAATCTTTTGAAAGAAAGACTTCGAAGGAAAGTGCATGCGTTCTTCTTTAGAAAAGAATTTCCGACAGTAGACAAAGTTCTTGCCACGGTTAGAGATGATAAGGATTACCCTGAAATGAGTCGAAGCACACTATGGAAACTTTTAAAAGAAATAGGTTTTCTATGGAAAAAGCATTCCAGAAAGTCTATTTTAATAGAAAGAAGCGATATTGTAATATGGAGAAGAAAT
This sequence comes from Psylliodes chrysocephalus, assembly GCA_927349885.1. Taxonomy (NCBI): domain Eukaryota; kingdom Metazoa; phylum Arthropoda; class Insecta; order Coleoptera; family Chrysomelidae; genus Psylliodes; species Psylliodes chrysocephalus. The sequence goes on from OV651813.1 coordinate 2,881,769, forward strand.
TACCTAAAGACTATAAAAGAAATGTGAAACCAAAGAAAAAATATATTTTACTTAGATGAAACATGGATCAACGAGGGACATAAACCAAATAAATTTTGGCAAGATGAAACTGTTACAAGTCGAAGACAGGCTTTTTTAAATAATTTATCTACTGGTTTAAATCCACCATCAGGAAAGGGGCGCAGACTAATAATAGTACACATCGGTAGTTCAAACGGTTTTGTTAAAGGTGGTTTATTGACTTTTGAATCTACTCGTACCGGTGAGAACATCTATTTTTTAAAAATTACTTAAATTTAATAGTTGTTGATGTTTCTACTATTTGTGAGAGCATGACGGGCCAAAATGATCTTAATTTTTTAAAAAACAGTATCTATAGTCTATTTTTATGTATGAGAGAGTATTAAAATAATAAAGCGTTCGTAATCCATAGGCGTACCACTTCTTTTAGTAGACAGTTAAAATATTTTTTTAAGTTATTCCTCGAGTATACACTTATATTTTCACCTAATTAACCTGCTTATAACTTCTAAACAGCTGAAGGTAAAAAAGTGCAATTTTTTCTAAAATGTTTTATTTTTCCACAAGGTATGTTAAGAACATTGTGTCAAACGGGTTATGTAGGTATAAGGGTTTAAACTTTGACTTTTAAACAACGTTACGTTCATAAATAATAATTTTAATATAAAAACTACTTCTTACCTACAAATCCAAATCAGAATCAAAATCAGAAGATGAACTGTCGCAACCAATATTTACAATGAGTGGCTGGATTATTTGATCAGTAATATTGTCCAACTTCCACATTTTCTCTTCTTCTTTAATCGTATGATTTACTGCCTTTTCCCAGTTTTCAGGCTTCACATTATTTACAGCCTCCAAAAACAACTGTTTAACATGACTCATTTTAAAAGAATTCTTTTTTCTTGAAACTTCTCCCTTTATCTGTGCCCATATCAGTTCAATCGGGTTTACTTCGCAATGATATGGTGGTGATCTAACCACCGTCATCCCACGATTTTTTGCAATTTCATCAATTTCATATTTTTTGAATTTCTCTTTATGAAGGGAACACAAATGATACAGTTCTTTTCTCACAGAACCGGGATGGAACTTAATATTCTTTGAATTTAGCCAATTCTGTAAATCTTTTTTTAAACCACTTGGTTGTGGGCATTTTTTCTATAAGTCTCGAGTGATAACTTGCGTTATCCATTACTAGTATACAGTTTTGAGGAAGAAGATCTATAATTTGTTCGACCCACTCTTTAAAGACATCAGCATTCATGTCCACATGGTAGTCACCGGTACGAGTAGATTCAAAAGTCAATAAACCACCTTTAACAAAACCGTTTGAACTACCGATGTGTACTATTATTAGTTTGCGACCCTTTCCTGATGGTGGATTTAAACCAGTAGATAAATTATTTAAAAAAGCCTGTCTTCGACTTGTAACAGTTTCATCTTGCCAAAATTTATTTGGTTTATGTCCCTCGTTGATCCATGTTTCATCTAAATAAAATATATTTCTTCTTTGGTTTCTCATTTCTTTTATAGTCCTTAGGTAATTTCTTCTCCATACTACAATATCGCTTCTTTCTATTAAAATAGACTTTCTGGAATGCTTTTTCCATAGAAAACCTATTTCTTTTAGAAGTTTTCATAGTGTGCTTCGACTCATTTCAGGGTAATCCTTATCATCTCGAACCGTGGTAAGAAATTTGTCTACTGTCGGAAATTCTTTTCTAAAGAAGAACGCATGCACTTTCCTTCGAAGTCTTTCTTTCAAAAGATTTTATAATTGAAATTTTGGTTTTCCTGGAGCTTTACGTGCTGTTTGAAACTCGCCACATTTCTCTTCTTTAACAACTCTGTAAATCGTAGATTTCCCAACACCAAGCGTACTACTAACTAATTCCACTGTGTCATCAACACTTTTACATAAATGTTTGTCTGTAAATGATTTAAAACAATTAAATATTAATGATTTTTCATTAATTGTTAAAGGACCGACTTTTTGTCGTATACGCGGTCCTTCCAAATTTTCCATGATCACACTAGAATTCACACTGCACCTTGCAAGTTGCAACTAAACGACATTTAGTAAACTGTCAAGAATACACAACTTGGACCTCCTTACTAAATGGAAAACCTATAATCGCATTTTCGGTGAAATTTGTTGGGAAGGAATTTATCTACTTATAATTTGATTACTGTAAGAAATTCTTGGAATTAAAATAAAACAAAATTGGCAAATAGGTACTTATTGAAAATAATCTTAAGATACGGTTATGTAATCTTTAATACACAGGGCTTTTGGCCTGTCCAAACCTTTTTCTATTGTTCTGTACAGCTTATGTTTATAAAGGACCAATAAAAGACCCAAAACTTGTAATAGCTCAGGTACATTTATTACAATTTTAGGAAATATTTAGATTATTCTGTAAAAATATTTAAAATGACCGTACTAAGTTTTGCATTAGAAATGCTGTTTTATTACTCTCTCATACATAAAAATAGACTATAACTAGTCTACACTTTGTATACCCCTCAATATCAAGATGCGATATACAAATTTCATGTACCTACCTACTTTTTGGACTGATGTAGGTAAGTAGGTACGTTACCTTAAACAGTTAAACAACAAAAAAATAGGTAGGTACCTACAAGAAATACGTTAAAGTATGATTCCTGCAAGCCGCTTACGCACGTTCACGTAATTCGTAATTATTGCATTTACCATGGAACATATTTCTCTGAAACTGAACCCGAATCGTAAAGACGGAAAGACTGGTGACTAAGAAGAATGAAGAATGATGGCGACAGCGTTCCATATGGCCATCGCGCAATTCAATAACAAATTAAAAACAAATCTGTAATATGTAGATATGGTGATGCTGATGTAGAAGGGAAAACACAGATGTGATGTTGTAAATCAGCATTATACCCGGACTTGGACCGTGGGAGAGGTACGGGGGGACTGAAACAGTGAGAAGTGTTTTTAGGAGGCGCGTCGATTGGACCAAGATAATGCGAAATTCCTGCGAAATACGAATTAGCAAGAATCATATCGGATCTCAAGAGATTCTACAATTTGGGCATTCATTAGATTTACAACAAAAACTTTATAAAATATGTTAACTCATGGATCTTTCCAAATAAACATGATAATTATATTTGCACGTGCGAGAAATAAAGAGAGACTCTCGTGAATCGACTGACTTCCTGCTGTGACTGAACAGATGGGTACACCTCTACCACTAGTGGGCTGGCGCGTACTGTTCTACCTATGTTTAATCAATAGCATCGCTTATTCTATACCGTTCTACTGGCTTCATTGTAAGAAACTTAATATATTGTATAATATATGTGAGCGTTGACCGCTTCGCTGAATAAATGTTTGAAGAAGTCGTATAAAGAAAAGAATGCGCAAAAAAAAGAACGGTTAGAAAAAGGAAGGGAACCAGGCATTTTAGAAGCGTCATTCAGCGTCATTGGATAAAAAAAAGAACTACGAAACAAATAAATATAAAAAGATAATAATAATAATAAGTACCTAACATAGATTACAATCCAAATGTTTCTTAAACAGATACATTGGCGCATCTCACCCTCGCTTTAATCTATATCCCTTCAGTCTGGAGGATTAACACAGGTAGATTGGCGCAAATCACATATAGCCAACGGATTAGTAGTGAAGAGTTTATGATTTTTTATTAATTGCATTCCTTTTGTATAAATAGGTATCGAGTCTGTCAAATATATAAAAAAAATGGACAAAAAATGTAAATTTAGCCTTGTAAAAGGCTTTTTATATTTCATTTATTACAAAGTTCATCTTCTACTCCTTATAATATAGGTAATATACAATTTTCGGTACTGCTTTAACCGTTCAAAAACGATGACCGGTCAATTCCCTGCGATTTTCTAGGCATCATGGTGCAAACGACGCTCGCCTTCCGCGAGAGGCGACCATCTGGCCGGTGGCATTCTTCTGGTGTAGCACTACTACTTGTGCGGTATTATTTATGGCGAGTCTATGGCGCCAGCTGGCCACGGTCACTGATCCAAGCTGGCACTGGCACACACACACACACAAAACGCGTCCTCTCCTTTTCTCGTTCTCTGCCTCGACGGAGTCTTTCTCTTCTCTCCGAACATCTTGCGTCTCGCTCTCGCACAGATCTCTGCCGCCATCCGTCGCCAGGCGATACGATGCGATAATGTTTTGTTAGGTTGCTATGGCTGTGGTGTTTGTTGGATTTGGACGCTGCTGGGCGCAATTTGGACATTGGATTTTTGAATTACAAAAGTAACCAAAACATATTTGTATATAAAGTGAGCCGGATAACATTGAAAATAAAGATTATAGAAAAAAAAAATTGGAATGTTGTGAATGATATAAAAGGATATGAAAAAAATCCAACTAAATCAAAAATTATAATATAATAAATGATCATAATGAATCCTAATAGTAATAAGTAGAGCTAGGAATATATGCAAAACGCCATATTTTGCATATGTTGCATATATATACCATTTTTGATTTTGAATGCATATATTAATATTTTGTTAATTTTTTGGCATATATCTGACGTACTAATTGGCTGGACATATTAAAATTATGAGTTTTGGACCAAAATAATATTTTGTGAAATGCCTTTACAGGTCGATTTCCTAAAATTTTGAAAGATTAACTTTCCCTGTAATAAATTACGGTTAATGGTGTAGGTACTTGAGAGGATTAAATTATAAACACCCTCCTTAAACCAACAAATTTTGCTAAATATCCTTTCAGGTAGTTGTATTAATATCTTCAAATTTCTAAATGACTCAGTTTACTTTCAACTTCATTTCAGTCTTTATTGTTGTGTTGTGTTAACCAGTGGGAAAAATGGCAAAATTAATTGAGTCGTGGGTAAAATCTTATTCAGATTTTGTTGTAGAAGGTGATAACCAGGTGTTTTGTAAAACGTGCTCTAAAATTGTAAGTACTTTTTTATTTTATATTTTATTTTGACCTTTCACAATGGTAAATCAAACGACAATAAAATATTATTCCATGTAAAAAAAGTTTCAAATCGACCAACACGCGAAAACACCCTCACATATAGCAAAGCAGAAATCTAAAGACACTCGCAGACAAAGTCAACTTCCCTTGAAACAATATTTAGAATCTGGATCGTCTAGAAGTGAACAAGCTATTTTTAATGAAGATTTATGCAAAGCTTTAGTGACTTCGAATATCCTTTTAATACTATTAAATAATCCAAATCTCCGATAATTTTTGCAAAAATACTGTAAATTTAATATTGTTGTTGTGTTGTGTGAGAGATATGGCTTCGGACGGTGTCCATTTGCCACAGAATGTTTAAATAATAATAACGGAATACGGAAAAGAAAGAAATAAGAGAAGTTGTGTCTCAAATATCCAACTTAGTGTCGCATATAAATTTAATTAAAATATCGAGGATATGTTTATCGTTGCTTGTCAGAAGGGATGTCAAATTTACTGGTAGAGGAAAATTGAGAGAGATTAAAGATTTATATAGCCCAGATGTTTGTAATGCATAATTTTGACATTCAAAGAAAAGGTGATTGGCGTCTCCAACCGACGTATTATTGCAAATGCAAGAGGGAGAGTCTATGATTTTTATTTTATGTAAATGGGCAGGAAACCGTCCATGATTAAATTTGAGTATAGAAGTATATTTTTTGGGTAAACCAAAATTGTTGAGATGAGGAATATTATTAGGAAGTTGCCTATGAAAAATTTAAAATTCCAGAGCAAAGTATATTACGCAAACGTGGTGTTGACAGTTTGTACATTGAGACTCGTGAAAAAATTCGTGAGATTACCGTTGGAAACCATTTCTACATTATTGTGGATGAAACAACAGACTCTTGTGGTCGATATACAGCCCATTTAATGATAGGTTCATTACGCGAAGAAATGCAAATTGGTCCATATCTAATCGCTTCAAAGCAATTAGATAAAACAAATAACTTGACAATAACTCGTTTTGTCCAGACAGAATTGTCTTCCTTTTTTCTTCCGGAAGCCGTTCCAACAGAAAAATGTTTATTGCTGTTATCCGATGCTGCCCCGTACATGGTAAAAGCCGCACAAAATTTAAAAATGTTTTATGAAAACTTAATCCATGTTACATGTTTGGCTCATGCCCTTAACAGAGTTGCAGAAGATATTAGGTCTAACTTTCCTTAATAAATGATTTAATTAGTAACGTAAAAGAAATATTTCTTAAAGCTCCTCTAAGAACTCAATTGTACAAAGAAAAACTTCCTGAATTACAGATGCCACCGGAACCTGTGATTACTCGGTGGGGTACCTGGCTTAAAGCTGCCTTTTTTACGCAGATAATTATGAAAAAATTAAAGAAATCATATTTGATTTTGATGATTCATCTAAGGGAATATCTAATATCAAAATCACATATTACCAAAGCAATTAGTGTTTTTAAAAAATTATGCATTTGTACCCAAAATTATATTAGATTTAGAACAAAAAAATTTACCTTTGGTGACTTCCGTAAATTTAAGACGTTTGAATCAGAGTGTAAAAATGTCCAGGGCGATATTGGAAAGACGATTTTTCATAAATTTTCAAATGTAATTTTAAAAAATGAAGGATTTATTGTTTTAAGTAACCTTGCTAATATTTATTCTGGTAACTTTGAAGATATTAATACTATTCATCCAGATATTTCAGGAAAATTTAAGTTTGCACCTATTACTTCTGTAGATGTCGAAAGGAGTTTTTCTTTGTACAAGTACATACTTACTGATAGGATACAATCATTTAATACAGATAATTTAGAAAAACATCTAATTGTTCATTCGTTTTATAATGTTGATTTGTAAATAAAATTAGTTAATAATTAAATAATTATTAAGTATTATATTAGGTATTGTAAAATAAAACAAATAATAAATATTAATAAACTATTTCGATCAAATAACAAATTACTCTTATTGTATATGCTCTGCATATTTTTCAATTTTTTACGCATATATTTGCGGCATATATATGCGCATATTCAACTACTTTTTGGGTGCATATATTCCTAGGTCTAGTAATATGTAAAGAATTAAATTATTTCATATACAGGATGTTGTTTTATTTTCTTGATGTTCAAGATTGAACAATATCAAAAAAAAAACAAAATTCACCTCAAAACTTATTAACATCAGATAAAAACGATTCTTCAAAATAGAAAATGAAATTATAATAAGAAATAATTATGCTCTTGAAACGGATTAAATTTCAGGGGCAGACACGAATTGAGAACCAAAATGAAAATATTAAGAAGGGTTTATTTTTGTACCTGAAAATATGACACGAATTGAGGACCAGGCTTCTGAGAAATAATTATAATAAGTGCACCGAATTGCGGATTAGGGATTAAGGTTGTAATGATGATTCATTGCGTTAACGAGCATTTTATTACTTTACTTTCGAAATTCTAATATATATTTGAAGTGAGTGTTTTGTGTTTAGTTTATTTTGAGCAGTCTTGTAAAAATGAGTGAAATTAAAATGATCTTAAGTGAAAAGGGAAAGTCGTTACTTGTGTGGGATGATTATAAGTTTCGTGAAAAAAAGGTTCTTAAAAGTGGTGAAAAGTTTTGGACTTGTACTGTAAGTAAATGTAACGCAAAAGTATTTACGCTAGGTTCAGATAATATAATTTCTCGAAAAGAAACAGTATGAAAATGACATAAAGAAATTAAATAGACAAATTTTGAGTGTATCAAGCAAACGGACAGCTGTAGAAGATATCACAGAACGGCCATCGAAAATCATACACTCTGTTTTAAGGGAAAACAGTGATACAATGGACGCTTTGACAAGAAAAGACATTACATACATAAGAAATACTATGTATTACAAAAGACGTCAAGTCCAAGCACGTTTACCAAGCAATGTATCAGATGTTTTCGATATTTTACCAACATTAAATTTGACAACAATTAAAAATGAACCATTTCTCTTGGCCACTGATAATATTAACAATATTGTAGTATTTTCGTGCTATACTAATTTAAAATTTTTGTGTAGTAGTGACAAAGTGTATCTTGATGGAACATTTCGATATTGTACGAAACATTTTTTACAGTTGTTCACACTTCATATCGTAGAAAACGGCCATTATATACCAGTAGCTTTTTGTTTATTACCGAATAAACTTCGTTTAACATACGAAAGACTTTTCGTTATTCTTAAAGAAAAGTGTTGTAATAATTTAATATTTGTTCCAAAAATTATTGTAGCTGATTATGAACTAGCTATTCACAAAGCAATTTCTGCGCAATGGCCCACCACAAAGATCATTGGATGTAGGTTTCATCTTGGCCAAGCTTGGTACAGAAAAATACAGAGTTTGGGATTGGCTAAAGAATACCAAGATGAAAAAAGTGCAACTGGAAAATGGATGAGGTATCTTTTTGGATTGTCTTTTTTAAAACCCGAAGAAGTTGGAGAATGTTTTGCTTTGGATTTGGCTGAATTTCAGCCCGATCATATGCATAAAGCTGTGGTAAATTTAGCTGACTATTTAGTAAAGAATTATATTGAAGAAAATTCTTTATTTCCACCAACAATTTGGGCTGAAGCTGTTGTAACTACAGAAAATTCTACCAATGCATGCGAGTCCTTTCATTCTAGATTTAATTCAAATTTCTTTTCAATGCACCCTTCATTGTATTTATTTGTAAATGTTTTGAACAATTTTCAAACAGATACTTATATTCGTATTAACAGCCTTAAGGAGTCTGTTAAATGTAACAACAAAATTGTTAGACGAAGATTAAATATGTTAACTTCAAAAATGTTAGAATATAAAAATGGTTCTATAAAACGAATAGATTTTGTAAAATTCGCATCAAATTATCATAAAGTGTATTAAATGTAAATAATATGTATATGTTTAAAAAATTAATTATAAATTGTAAATTGTGCAATAAATATCTATTTTTATCTGAATTCGTACTTTTCTTCAAATTTTGCAAATCCATCAGAAGACAAATAATAATATTATAAATGGGTATAGTGATAAGATACTTCAATTATTGAGAAGTTTGTTCCTCAATTCGTGTCATATTTCCAGGTACAAAAATCTCTCTCAGTAATCTAGTTAACGCAATGAACCCTCATTACCACCTTAATCCCTAATCCTTAGTACGGTCCGCAATTCGGTGCACTTATTTGGTCTGTGCAGGTAGTGGTCCTCAATTCGAGAACACCGAATTTCAGCATTCACAATTACATTAAATTACCTTTAAAACACATACAGGTATTTAATTTTTTTTTTACCTTTAAAATTCTTGCACAATCACTCCACAATAACAGCATATTTAAAATACGGAATTCAACGAAACTAAGCAATTATGGGCGTCCATTAATTACGTGAGGTGTTCAAGGGGGGAGGGGATCAAGCTAAATCTTTCCAAATCTCACTTGGGGGAGAGATGAGGTATTTGTAAATCTGACGTAATTTTAATTTAAAGTAGAAAAATCTTCCATTAATTTATTATTTATTTTTATCACTGTGATTTTAAATTACGGCAATATTCTCAAATACTAGTCTTTGCTAGTCTTAGTCTTAAATAAATGTAACAGAACATATTGTGTTTTTGTTTTTTTTTTTTTAATTAGCCGACGCATTTGCACCCTAAACACAAATTTTGAAAAATAAATCTCATGTAAGATTGGGGAGGGAGAGAGTTGAAAATAATCTTACAAAATCGAACCAGGGGGAGGGGGGTCAAAAAATCCTCAAAAATACCTCACATAATTAATGGACGCCCCCTTATCTGTTATCAATAAAATATTTAAACAGGTTTTAAAAGAGAATTATAAACTGTTTTAACACTCATAACATAATCACAGATACACAATATGGTTTCATTCAAGGTTTAAACACCAAAAACACCGTAGCAGATTTCTTAAACGACACAGTAATAAAAACGAATCATCAAAATATACTTTGCGATTTTCCGCCAAGACTTTTGATACCGTCCCGCATCAAATTTTAATAGAAAATCTAATTATTTCAAAATCATCTTGAAAATAGAGTACAAATAACAAAAACAGAAAATGAATTAAGTTCAAAATTAAAAGTAAAAACAGGAGTCCCAAAGGGAACAGTGTTAGGTCCAGTACCAATGTACATAAATAGTATGGTCAAAGTACAAAATCTCACTTTAAGTTTCATACGTTACGCTGATGATACAGCACTGTTGCTTTTCGGTACAAACTGGGAGCAAACCGGACACCTTGAAAATTTTTAATTCCTTCTAAGCCTTTATTTATAGTCCAATTTTTGTGAAATCCTTGAATTTTTTGTAAACTTTTTGGAAAATTTTTGAAAGGAATTTCAGAAAAAAACATTCTGTAATAAATCTATGAAACCTTTGTTGTTTTTTGTTTTAATAAATATCTAGTTTTTAAATGGGAGAATTTCTTGCAGCATTTCGATACAAACGTTCACCCCTCCATTTCCCCCTTAAAATGTAAAAATCTAAAAACCTTGTATTACGTCATTATTTATTTATGATTCCAATTTTCAAGTTCCTACCTTTAAAAAAATTGATACCCTCCTAAAAAGTTTAACCCCCAAATTTCCCCCCTTAATATGTTAAAATCCAGAAACCCTGAAATACGTCATTATTTATTTATTATAAGTAATTAAAATTCCAATTTTCAAGTGCCTACCGTTAAAAAAATCTATACAATCTATACAAACGTTCACCTCCCCATTTCCCCCCTTAAAATGTAATCATCCAAAAATGTTGTATTACGTCATTATTTATTTATGATAAGTAGCTACAATTCCAATTTTCAAGTTCCTACCTTTAAAAATATCGATACCCCCCTACAAAGTTTAATCCGAGAATACCGATCAAGGAGAAGCGACAGTAGCTGTCGGTGCCTTTGATATCGGATGGACCTTTTTCACAGCATGACTTTGATTAATACACAACTTAATACGCTGAGAAAACATGCTTATTTTCTACACTGAGCGAAATAGTTTGGCAAATTATCTGAAATCATTGTTATAGTCCGTGCGCAAATGTTGTAATGTGATTTAATTACATTGAAGTAATTAGGGTTAATAGCAATGGTGAAATTTAGGCACCAAAATATAATTAACTATGTAATAATTAATTATTTGTTATAAAAGTAAAAGACGTTCATTATTTTATAATTTATCTATAAAATTTGTTCAATATTTGGTTTATTTATTGTTAAAAATGTAATAAAAGCCCCATATTTAAATAAATTACCTTTTTCTTAAGTAAAAATAAGGTAAATAAAATAAAGGGTACCAAAAAAAATTTAGGTAACAATTAAAAAAAAATTAGTTTGAGAGGTTTAACTAAATATTTGTTATGTGCATATATTTTCAAAGCTTTTAGGTTTAAAAAGTACTTATATATTTTTAGAATTTCTGGATTTATATTACATTAAAAGGACTTTCAAGTTTATTACTCATTTATGTAGAAACAAGTGTTTTCTTGCAAAGATAAGCCAGATGTCATTTAAGGTTTATGTATTTAGAGTTAAATACGTGGCCTGGCATCACCAAGACAATTCAAATGTGTCCATTGGACGTCTATTCGATATATAATTTGGGATATCTAGACGTCCAAAAATGAGTTTTTTCTGGACTTGCAACATCCAATGGACATCCAGTGAAGTATACAAATGGCACACTTTTGACCATTCAGAGGACGTCCAATCCTGGAATATATTTGGACGTCGAATACTGGACATTCAAAAAACGTCCAGGATTATATTTCCATTGAAAATACGTCCCCACTTTTTTTACAGAAGCGCAACTCACCTCACACTATTTTATATTATTAATAATTTGTTTATTATTTTCGCAAATCGCTATACACCATTTATTTTTTTTTTTATTAAAAATCGCTTGACCTGAGCAGGACTGGAACTCACGACACATCCATTATCGTTTTACGCTTTCAATCGCTAGACGAGCTCGACCAAGGAACCACTTGAAAACTTTTTACTAGATACAGTTATAATTGAATAAGATTTCAAACTTCCGCTGATAGAATGAAATGCAATAGATTCAATTTGTCAATTTTTAATGACCGGTTATATTAAAAAAAAGAAGTATATATAGATGGGTATTATCTGGTAGGCTTAATAAATAAGATGGACGTCCACTGGACGTCAAAACACTACTGAACATAAAATTAAGTCCAAAAACAGACGTTCTCTGGGTATCGATATTCAGCTGTCAATTTAATTAGCATAAACGGACGAACACTGGATGCCCGGATATGGATGTCCTGACCCTCAAATAGATCTAAAGTGGACGTCCATTGGACTGTGTGCATAGATGAATTTTTAGAAATAGTACTTATTTAAGTATGCACCAATATTTCCAAAATCAACTCCAGTATTATTTATTCAATAAATGTAAATATGAATGGGCAAAACATCTTTATATTGACATAATTGTAACTTACAATTTTGCCATAATAAAGGGATTTTACCCACTTTGACCAATCCTAATTCAAATACGCGAATTTATTATATTTTTTTTAAATATAATTTCAAAATAAAATAAACAGAATCTGCAGTTCATTGTTTATTAAATTTATTGAAAAGAAGAAAAACATATTTTACAAAATACAATACATATGAAAAATAAAATGTCAAAAATGATTAAATCATTATACTTAATATTTATGAATGTGATAAAATTCTTAGTTTCCTAATAACTGTTTCGGCACATTTTATATCTGTATTAGAATACCTAAGTGTGTAAAAAAACCTTTATCTTATTACTACACAAAACAAACACCAAAAAATATCACTTAACATTGCTCACGTACTAAACACAACTTGGACTGACTTTGACAGATAACATCATTTTGAGTGATACAGAACTTATTTTCGCACATGCGCGTTACAAAACGGTACACTGAAAACACCAAGCTGTCGCTTCTCCTTGACCGGTATTCTCTGATCTAATCCTCAATTTCCCCCTTAAAATGTTAAAATTCAGAAACCCTGAAATACGTCATTATTTATTTATTATGGATAGCTACAATTCCAATTTTCAAGTGCCTACCGTTAAAAAATCTATACTGCCATACAAACGTTCATCCCCCAATTTCCCTCCTTAAAATGTAAAAATGCAAAAACCCTGTATTGCTTCAATATTTATTTATGATGAGCCGTTACAATTCCAATTTTCAAGTTCCTGCCTTTAAAAATTCGATACTCCCATAAAACTTTCTTCCCCCTTTTCGTCCCCTTAAAATGTGATGTTTATAAAATCCAAGCCAAAAATAAATGCTACTTACTTTCTGTGCCTAAGCACCTGAGGTGGGATTTATATTAATCCAAATGTTGGATGCCGACTTGACGTCCAAACTTGACATATACCTTGCATCTCGCAACTTATCCAGGGTATCAGCAACCATGGGAAGGGGATAACTATCTCTTACCGTCACAGCATTGAGCTTTCTAAAATCAACAGAAAATCGATGAGAACCATCCTTCTTTTTAACTAATAAAATGGGGGAAGACCAAGGACTGTTAGAAGGCTCTATCACATCAAGCTCCAACATTTTCTCTAACTCCTTGTCGATTTGTTCCTGCACAACTGGATTTACCTTATAATACCGTTGCTTGATGGGTGAACTGCTGGTAACAATCACATGTTCAGTTCTATTCGTGCATCCTAAAGTACTACCCATTAGAACAAGATTCATATCCACTAACGCCTTAAACCTTGACTGTTTCAACGTTGTTAAAGTAGTCTGGCTCCTAACATGCTCTACACTATTTACTACCACAGGTTCATCTGAGAAATACCACTCTCTAGCTCGTAGATCAGGTATAATGCCAATTTTCCTCCAAAAATCTGCACCAAGTATAAGTAAATGAGGTAACTCAGGAACAACAAGACAACTAACTAAACTAACTTTACCTCTAAGGACAAAAGGCAAATCCACAGTTCCTAAAGCCTGACACTTAACACCATTAGCCACTGTACAATATGAATCAACATTTTTCTTAACCGAAATACCTAAATCTAATAAAACCCTATATCCCTTACTACCTAAAATTGTACGCGAGACTCCAGAATCTAATAAACCTAATAAAGGTTTACCTAAAAGTTCGACTGTCAAATAGGGACGCTCATCGCCCTTAGCATACTCTAAAACAAAATCTAATAAAACCTTTAACTTCCCGATCGAGTCATCCCTAACGGCGCACCTACCTCGATCATTTAAGTACGCTGGCTTTCATTTCCCGACCGATTTTAAGAAAAATTAGGACAAGTTCTTGTCGTATACTCCTCCTTATTGCACCTAAAACAAACAAGGCTTCTTTTCATGAGGCAACCTGCCGCCCGATGACCTGGCTTCCTATACCTAAAGCATACTACTGGTGTGTCATTTTGAACTCTGGGCTGAGAAGATCTAGAGGAATTCGTTGGCCGATCGTCCACCAAAGCAACATCCTCATCTGCCTGTACATAAGCCAAATCCGGCTCCAAAATTAAACTTCTCCTCGATGGAGGCACAAAGTTCTCAACAGCATCCTTACGAGTTTTCAACTTCCTACCCAGCTCTCTTAAATGTGCAATAGAGGTAACATCCACTAACGACAACTGATTTTGATAAAATGGGGCTCTATGTTCCTAAGTAAAATTCGCAACTTTGTCTCATCTGGAACTACACAAGTCAACCTATTAAAGTACCCTAGCATCACCGCTAAATAAATTCCCAAAGACTCATCAGGTCCCTGTGTTCGCCTACGAATCTCTTCAAACAACTTCTCATCATAAGTCGGCGAAAGGTACTCCTCTTAGTGGGTGTCTACGTGGAGAAAGAAGTAACTATGCCCAATTTCAAGACAATCGGGCTTGTAGTTTTGGAGTTCTCGTAATGAATCAGTGAGTGGTAATTCAATTTTATCAAATTCACGTGTTACAGTTAAATATCGTCGAAAATATGCATTTTATAAAAAAAAGTTTCAGACGACAGTTTTATAGTTTTTTGGGGGAAACATTTTGGATACATTCATTTTTATAGCTGACCATAATATGGCCATATCAAGGTGGACTTTTTTTTAAATTGAACCCCCATTTTTTACATATTCTTAAAGTTCATAAAAAATAAGAATATTTTATTCGACTTCTACTTATTGACTAACACCTACTTAAAAAATTTGTTGCGCGAAAAAGTCGACTCCGATTTGGCCATATTATCTATAAAAAAAAACAATTTTAGCCAAAATGTTTTCCCCAAAAGCTATAAAACTTTTTTTTTATAAAATTCATATTTTTGGCCGTATTTAACTATAACACTTTAATTTGAACATCCGGTTTATATATTTTCTTTTCTTTCGGAAGTTTGACATTATTAATCTTTAACATAAAAAAATAAATAATTTGTTTTATTATTATTAATTATACTTTTTCGCCAATATTATTTATTTAAGTACATAATAGGCAGTTAAAGAATTCTCCGTTCTGACATGCATGCGGGCAGAGTCGATGTCTAGGCATGTTAGAACTGAGTTCTTTTCATGTCTAAAAAAAAGGAATGTATACATACAAAAAAAAAATAGATAATTTCTGTATTTTTATTGTCACAAGTTAGAAAAGTAATTTTAAAAACCGACTTTAAAATCATGCAGATACCCTTAAAATGGAGATATTTTATTTTTTCAAAGATCATCAAATCCTGACCAATTGTATATGGAACTACCCCTAAGGTACGGAGCAGGTCAACTCGGCGATGTAAAGTCGGCGACGGTCAACTCGGCGATGGTCATCTCGGCGATGGTAAACTCGGCGACGATCAACTCGGCGAAAAGGAATACAATAATATATTATTCAATTATTTATTATAATACAAAATAACCTATAAAAAAAATTTGATTGGAGAATTTGATTAATAAAATAAAAATATAAAAGAGATTTTAAATAAGAAACTGGAAAAAAGTTATTATTACTAAAGTAAATCAACATATACAGGAAAAAATATATTAAATATTAAAACTAAGAATCTGAAAAAGAAACTTCTTGATTAAGAAATTAAAATTTAATGGCCAGAGTTGTTTGGAATTACAAAATTAAGGTGGCAATAAAATCAATTAAGGGTCTTAACTACAATTAGGGTTTTTAATACCTAGTATTAGAAAGCAAATAAATATTAAGGGCTTAAGATTTTTCAAAGCAAAATAAAAATAAGATTACCTTATAATTGCCTGCTTAAGGGCTTAAGATTTTTCAAAACAAAATAAAAATATAAAAGACTGGTGATATTCACTTTCCTTAATATTCCGAATTCATCTCAGAAGTTGAGACATTGTGTGTATTTTTGTTTGTCTGTGTGAGTTTTTTATTTACTGAGACTCAAGATGGAAAATAAAGTTCTTAGCCAAAGAGGTCACGAAAAGTACTACTGGGATGGCTACCTATACACGAAGGATAAAACGAACAAGGACAACACCATTCAATTCTGGCGCTGCGAAAACAAGCATGAAAGATGCAAAGGAAGAATATGGACCAATATTATGGATGGTTCTTTCAAATGTATACGAAATGAACACACATGTAGTACGGTAGGAAATGCAGCAAATGTTGTTCTGCAAAAAATGAATACCACTGTGAAGCACCTGGCCGCGACAACGATGGAGAATCCTGCCCAAATCAGAGGAGGAGTTTTGGAGAATGTACCAGCTGTTAAGAACTTATAGCTCCACCTTGCGGCGAGAGTCAGAACTGCAAGAGGTGCCATCTTGTGACTGTAAAGAGTGCGTTCCTTGCTTTGCAGGAGTGAAGACGTTGGTGTTGAACCTCTCTGCCAGGGGGCGAATTGATTTAATTACAACGACTTTTTTGAGCATTGGTGATCGAACGATATTGATGTATTGATTTCTTGTCTGGTCTTGTGTCTTGTCGTGTATTGTAACGATTTTAGCCATAATGATAATAAGCAACATTGTCATAAAGAATTTATTGTGTTTTCGTAATAAAGTTTGTTTTTAACCTGAGAACCTTTTGTGAAAATTATTTGCAAGTTAACATGGTCCAAAAATCGAGTCGGATAGCAGCAAAACGAGGGTGAAAAGCAAACGACAGTTTTTCGAAGCAGCCATTTTCTTAGAAAATATTCTCAGCGTCTACACAAAAGTGAGTTCTTTCCATATTATACCTTCCACTATTCAATTCTATTTAAAATTGACTTAAAATGAGTACCATTGAACAAATATTACACAAGAAAACCATTCTTATTTCAAATTTAGCCTCTACAAAATCATATCTAGATTCAATAGATCCTAATATTACTGATAAACGACTTAGTGAGGTAAAAGCTCGTTTAAATAGAATTGAACCATTATTAGATCAGTTTAATGAAATTCAAACAGAGATTGAACTTTTATCGCAACCTACTGTAGTTGACGAAAAAAGTCGTATAGAATTTGAAACTAGCTACTATGAGCTCATAGCTCGGTTGGAGGAAACATTGCAAACATTTCATTGCTCAGATTCAAGTACGGTCTCAAGTAATAATACCAAAATAAGTCGAGTATCGTCTACTAAACAATCACAGCAGTACGACAATTTAGAATCAAATTCACACAATCGTGAACAACACGCGCAGCAGTCGCATTCTCAAAATATTCAACAATTACAAACAGTGCAGCAGTCACACACTCAACAAACAATGCAGCAGTCATTACCTCAAAATTCAATGCAGCAGTCATTACCTCAAAATTCAATGCAGCAGTCATTACCTCAAAATTCCGTGCAGCAGTCACATACACAACAAAATATACAGTCACACTCTCTACCTTGTACGCAACAAAATGTACAATCACAAGCTCAATCTTTCATACAACCATCAATCCCTCAATCATATCCACATCAATTTGTGCAACAGTCACAACCTTGTTTAAATAATGCACCTCAAACACATACACAGTTCTCTCAACAGCAGATGCCACAATATTCACAATTTCCGCCAACAATAATAGGTCCAAGTCAGACTCAAATACATTTGCCTGCAATTGATTTACCTATATTTAACGGAGATCCCAGTAGGTGGGTCGAATTTCGCGATGGTTTTTTATCAATAATTGATGCAAATGAATCAATTTCTACCATTCAAAAAATGTATTTCTTGCGCTCGCATTTAAACAACGAAGCCTTTGAAATAATTAAATCACTTCCAGTTTCACAAAACAATTATCGAATCGCTTGGCAAGCATTATTAGAAGAATATGATCATTCAATTAATATTACAAATTGTCATGTTAGAGCAATTTTAGATATTCAAAAATTAACAAAGTCGTCTTCAAAAGACTTAAAAAAGATTCTTAATGATGTAAACAATAATTTAAGGTCTCTTAATTTACTTGGAGAGCCCACAAAATGCTGGGACACACTCTTAATTCCAATTATAACAGATAAATTTGACATGTATACACAACGTGAATGGGATTCTATTTGTGCTAAAAGGAGCGAAAAAATAAAACTTGATGACTTAAAAGTATTTTTAAAAAACCGGTGTAAATATCTTGAAAAGTCAGAAATTAAAAAACCTCTAGATAATAATGCTAGAGAACCTTATAAAATTCAAAAAAGGCCTCAGATATTCTCCTATGCAAGTTCCAATAAAATAATTTGTCACTATTGTAAAAAGGAGCATCGCATTTATAACTGTCAAGCATTTTTAAAATTATCTCCAATAACACGTTTGAACGAAATAAAAAAGACAAAAGCGTGTCTCAATTGTTTAGGTATGAGTCATGTTCAAAACGAATGCGCATCTACTTCAAGATGCAAAAAATGTAACAAAAATCACAATACCTTATTACATATCGATCGAAATTCAAATAATGAAGATTCAGATACTGTCATTCAGAAAAATAGTTCGGTTGCAGCACTCGTGTCCGAAGTGTCTCAAAACAGTCAAAATGAAAAAGCTGATTTAAATTTAAATGATTGCGCCAATTTTCAAACGTCGAGCAAAATCACGTGCGGAACAGCCGTTGGCGACGAAATCGGCTCAGCGCAAGCTCTTCTAGCAACAGCGATCGTTCATGTGATCAATTCCAGGACTGGAGAAGTACACCAGTGCCGTGCGCTCTTAGATTCGGGATCTATGAGTAATTTTATAAGCCAAAAATTATGTGAGAAATTAAATTTACAATTAAATAAAGTAGATTTCGCGGTCAGTGGCGTAGGCAATGCCGTAGCTAACATTCAGTTTTCAACAAATGTAAACATTAGTTCAAATAATAATAAAAAATATAAAAATACAATCCCTTGTTTGGTAATACAAAAAATTACTGAAAATTTGCCTATGATTTCATTCAACAAAAATATAATTAATATTCCGAAAAATATTCAATTAGCTGATCCCAGTTATTTTAATTCAGCTCCCATAGATTTGTTGTTAGGTTCTAGTATATTCTGGGACTTGATTTGTGTCGGTAAAATTCATTTACCAAATTCAAATTTATGCCTCCAAGAAACTCAACTTGGATGGGTTTTAACCGGCAGTTTAAAATTCCCTTCACAGCAAATTAAATCTGTCAGTTGTTTTAGTACAAATACATTGCCGACCAACGAAACATTTCTAAAATTTTGGGAAATTGAGGAAATATATAATAACAAAGTTATGTCAAAGGACGAACAATTTTGCGAAACACACTTCGCCGAGACTCATGAGCGCACTCCATTAGGAAATTTTATAGTCAGGATTCCTTTTAAAAAGAATATACAAGATTTAGGCAAATCTCGCGACCTAACATTAAAACGATTCTTTTCACAGGAACGTCGTCTGCATAAAAATCCTAAATTATTAACGCAATATTCAAATTTCATGAACGAATACCTACGTTTAGGTCACATGACCGAAATAACCGAAAATTATCAAGATGAAGAGTTAGCTTATTATCTTCCTCATCATCCCGTAGTTCGCGAAGCGAGTTGTACCACAAAGGTACGAGTGGTTTTCGACGCTTCAATGAAAAGCGATAGTGGGCTTTCATTAAACGACACACAATATGTGGGTCCGACAATTCAAAGTGATTTATTATCAATTTTATTAAGATTTAGAATGTTCACATTTGTAATAAGCGCAGATATTTCAAAAATGTATCGTATGGTGGCAATTCACCCGGAAGAAAGAAAATTTCAAAGAATTTTCTGGCGAGACAATTTAAATAGCCAAATAAAATGTTTTGAATTAAACACGGTCACCTACGGCACTGCATCGGCTCCGTATTTAGCGATAAAATGTTTATTTGAGATCGCCGAAGAAAACAAATATAAATATCCTTTAGCATGTGATGCTATAAAAACTAATTTCTACGTTGACGATTTTTTATACGGTAATAACTCAAAAACTGAGCTGTTGCAAATTCAGCATAATGTTACAACCATTTTAGCCAGCGCTGGTTTTGAACTTCGAAAGTGGTTATGTAATTCAAAAGATTTATACCCTGACTTTCATATAAACAAAGATTTAGATGTTTGTATTTTACCTATAGGAAATGATGAAGCTAACAAAACGTTAGGGATCTCCTGGAACTCGAATTTAGATACGATCCAGTATTCAGGTTCGAGTGTCAACAATAAAGGTATAATTTCAAAACGTGCAATTTTATCGGAAATCTCACAGATCTTCGACCCTTTAGGGTTATTAGGTCCAATCATAATCAGAGCAAAATTATTAATTCAGCGCTTATGGGAAGCAAATATTTCTTGGGATGAAGATATTCCCGACAACCTAAAAACTATTTGGTGTCAATTTAGGACAGATTTAGCGCAACTGAGCGATATATCAATACCGCGTATTGTAACAATTCCAGATTATAACTATATAGAAATCCATGGATTTGGTGATAGTAGCGAACAGGCTTACGGCGCCGCTGTTTACATTAGAACAAAAACGAACGGAATATTTAATTCTCAATTATTAGTCGCTAAAAGCAGAGTAGCGCCACTAAAAAGATTATCATTGCCGCGTTTAGAACTTTGCAGTTCCCTTCTTTTAGCCCAACTTGTAAAAAAGGTAACAGAATCAATTAATATACGATTTAATAAAATATTTTTATGGTCAGACTCCATGATCGCATTATCATGGATACGCGCATCTCCCACACGATGGAAAACGTTCGTTGCTAATAGAGTTAGTCAAATCCAAGATATTACGAATATATCAGACTGGTATCATGTTTCATCAATAAACAATCCAGCTGATTTGCTCACTAGACCAATAGTAACTCTTAACGATTTAAAAAATTCAAATCTTTGGTGGGCCGGACCTCCCTGGCTTTCAAATCAGAACGAAATACCGTTGTCAAAGGAAAATATAATTCAAGACGTTCCTGAACAACGTACAGTAGTCAATCTCTCTGTTTCAGTAAATACTGATTTTCAACTCTTTAAAAAATACTCTAGCTTTAAAAAATTGCAAAGGGTAATTGCTTACTGTTATAGATTCTTTCAAAACGCAAAAGACAAAACTAAGAGACAACACGGAGCTTTAAAGGTTTCAGAACTAGAACAGTCCAGAAAATCTATTATTAGAGTCGTACAACGTGAAGCATTCTACCGAGAATACCACGATTTGTCAAAAAACAAAAATATTAGCAAAAAGAGTTCTTTATTAGCGTTAGTTCCTTTTCTCGATAATGAACATTTAATACGTGTAGGAGGTCGACTCCAAAACGGTCCATATTCTTTTGACAAAAGGCATCCCATAATTTTACCTTCAAAACATGTAATTACAAAACTTATTTTCGCAGATGAACATTTGCATTTACTTCACTGCGGTCCGACAACGCTATTAGCGTCTATAAGAGAGCGTTATTGGCCAATTGCAGGTAGAAATCAGGCAAAAGGCATTGTGAGAAACTGTGTAACGTGTTTTAGGGCTAATCCAACGGCCGAAAAATACCTAATGGGAAATTTACCCGAAACAAGAATCACACAATATTTGCCATTTTTTAACACAGGCGTAGACTACGCAGGGCCATTTTGGATAAAAGATCGCTACACCAAGTTTCCAAAATTAATAAAGGTATATGTATGTTTGTTTGTGTGTCTAGCAACAAAGGCAGTACACATAGAAGCGACTACTCAATTAGATACTGAAAGTTTTATAGCAAGCTTAAAACGTTTTATTAGTAGGCGAGGTAAACCGGTAAATATTTATTCTGATAACGGGGGAAATTTCGTTGGAGCTTGCAAAGAACTCCAAGAAATTACAATTTTTATTGAATCTGAGTATGAAAATGTGTGCAACTTTCTCTCCAAAGACAATATTACTTTTCATAGAATACCGGCACGATCCCCAAATTTTGGTGGACTTTGGGAAGCCGCTATTAAACGAGCAAAATTTCATATGAAGCGAGTTATCGGAAACGCTCATCTTAATTACGAGGAATTTACAACCGTTCTCACTCAAATTGAGTCAATTTTAAATTCCCGTCCACTTTGTCCATTAACTTCATCCCCTAACGACATCACTCCACTCACCCCGGCTCACTTTTTGATTGGAAGAAGTCTTACCGCAGTACCAGAACCCAGTTATTTAGAGACCCAAGAAAATCGTCTAAAAAGATTTCAACGACTTCAACAGATTATCCAGCACTTCTGGAGTAGGTGGAAGAAGGAATACATTTCTGAATTACAAGTAAGAAATAAATGGAAGCAGAACTGCAGTCAATCACTAAAATTAGGAGCTGTAGTGATTTTGAAAGATGATGATGCATTTCCCTTGCATTGGCCAATTGGAAAAATCACAGAACTTCATCCTGGAAAAGATGGAATTGTGCGGGTCGTCAGTGTCAAAGTGGGGAAAACTATTCTAAAAAGAGCCGTGTCTAAAGTTTGTACCCTTCCAATGACAGACTAATTATTTTTTAATTTTATTTTATTGAAAATGTGCAACATATTTCAAGGGGGCCGGTATGTTAAGAACTTATAGCTCCACCTTGCGGCGAGAGTCAGAACTGCAAGAGGTGCCATCTTGTGACTGTAAAGAGTGCGTTCCTTGCTTTGCAGGAGTGAAGACGTTGGTGTTGAACCTCTCTGCCAGGGGGCGAATTGATTTAATTACAACGACTTTTTTGAGCATTGGTGATCGAACGATATTGATGTATTGATTTCTTGTCTGGTCTTGTGTCTTGTCGTGTATTGTAACGATTTTAGCCATAATGATAATAAGCAACATTGTCATAAAGAATTTATTGTGTTTTCGTAATAAAGTTTGTTTTTAACCTGAGAACCTTTTGTGAAAATTATTTGCAAGTTAACACCAGCTGCGGTTAAAGGAATGCTTCCAAGTTCCAGTGTTATGCGGAGAAACATTCAAAGAGTAAGAGTAACCATGTGCAAAGCACCCGCCAATCCAGAAACTCTTAGTGAAATTATCATCCCAGAAGTGTACTCGCAATATTTTTACAGCCCTACTCAATTTGAGAATTTTTTGCTGGCAGATTCCGGAAGAGATCAAGTGGATCCACATCGAATTCTAATATTTGGTAGAGAATACCATGCAACATGGAGTGCAAGCATGAAAGAATTATTTGTTGACGGCACATTCTTATTGTGTCCTCCACTTTTTGCTCAAATATTTGTTGTTCTGGCAAGAAAAGATACGCATGAAGAGAAGGGTCCAGTTTTTCCTGTACTATATTGCTTGCTGCCCAATAAAAGTGCAGAAACATATCTCAATGTGTTTAACATGATAAAAGTTCTTTGGCCACAATTAAATCCGGAAAGCATCAGTGTCGACTTTGAGTTGGCAATTCACCAGGCCGTAAGACAAGTTTTCCCAGAAGCCGAAATTAGAGGATGCTTATTCCACTTGGTCAAAAATCTTCGAAAGCATTTATCTTCTTGCAATCTCCTAGGAATGTACAATACTGATCCCGAATTTGCACTACAAGCAAAAATGGTAACATCATTGACATTTGTCCCAGAAGAGGATGTGATTGAGGCCATTGCCGAATTGGAAAATGAGTTGCCGGAAATATTAGAACCAATTTTAGAATGGTTTACCAGCAATTATATCGGCCGACTTAGAAATAATGGAACCAGAGTGCCAGCAACTTTTCCATCAGCAGTTTGGTCCGTTTATTTTCGAACATTGAATGGACGAGATAGGACAAATAATTTTGCAGAAGCATGTCATCGCAAGTTGCAACTGGCTTTTGGTTCTGGCATTGCTCATCCTTCGTTATGGACATTCATAGATAATTTAAAAAAGGTACAGTCTTCGTACGATGCAGACTATGAACGAGCAATTGCCGGGCGCAATGGCGCATCAAAAAGGAAACGTTATGAGGAAGCCGACGAGAGGATTTTAAATAAAGTGGCCAATTATACCAAGGCAAAATTTGATCGAGTATCTCAGAGGAATATCACATAATTACAACATGAATTAGTTTTTTTATATTATATTGTATTATAATAAATATATGTATTATAAATAATTGTAATGTGTATTATAATAAATAACAATATTCTATAATCAACCTTTTTTTATTTCAGTTTTTATTTTTTAATTCCGTTTCAGCATATACTATGTTACTTAAATGTTTTTATTTCATAACCTAATATTTTAATATATTATAATATTTTAATTTGCTTCCTAATAATATGTATTAGAAACCCTAATTGTAGTTAAAACCCTTAATTGATTTTATTGTCACTTTTAAAATTTCTTATATATTTTTATTTTATTAATCAAGTTCTCTAATCAATTTTTTTTATAGATTGTATATTATATTGTATTATAATAAATAATTGCATATTATATTATTGTATTCCTTTTCGCCGAGTTGATCGTCGCCGAGTTTACCATCGTCGAGTTGGCCATCGCCGACTTGGCATTGCCGAGTTGACCGTCGCCGGCTTTGCATCGCCGAGTTGTCGCGTACCGCCCTAAGGTATCCCTTTTCTAACAAAAAAAGAATCATAGAAATCGAACAACGTGGTAAAAAATTATCACTAGAAGTACATAAAAAATGAAGAGTGATGATTTTCTCATGGACTGACCAAATTTATAAGGGACCACCCGTGAGGTGTCCTCTTTTTAACAAAAATCGGACAACGAAGTAAAGAATTATCGCTGAACATACATGAAAACTATATTCCGACGAAATATGGACGTCACTCTTAGCGAGAGTGTTCACATGTTTAAAAACATCCAGATCTCTCGTTTTTATGAATGAGTTTAACGTTTGCCAGGTTAAATCGTAAAACCGAAAAAAACAAATTTGTTTATGCTGATGGAAATATTCGCAGAACGCTTTCGATATCGCCATCACGCCATCAATGACGTCTGGTTTATTTCAAGAAAATGGAATTCCAGAGGTGTTTGATCAAAACATAATAATTGTTGTTAAAACGCGTAGGTAGGTAGGTTTTCTGCGTCCGGATTTATTGCTTCTGTTGTTTATCAATTTATTGCTAAAAAGATTATTTGGAAATTTACTTTTATTCACTTTATTAGGGGAAAGTAAGTCAAAATTACATATGTTTTGTTTAAATCAATGATTCACAAAGTGGTCTATATAGACCCCCTGAGGTCAACGATGACCTACAAGGGGTCCATGTAAAACATTGGACGGGGCGAATTTTGCCAGTTTCTCAATTTGTCAAAAACAAGCTGCTAGGAAGATGACATTTTAATTTCGTTCAACAATGGGCCATGTTCACATGTGAGATATGCTGTTTTATAAATTATATTATAATAGTTAGTTGCTATACAAGTTTTTCTAAATAATCAGTTCGTTAAAAAAGCCAAAAGTTTTTAAATTAAGCCCAATTGAAATTTAAAATTTGAAATTATACGTCATCGGGAATAGACCAATCAGCTTGTGTCGAAGTTTTTTTTGTTATACAAAACCAAGCCAACGAACAAACCGACACAAGTGTTTTACCCATTGTAAATAAACCAAAATATGATTACCGAGATGATTACTGCATTTTTAACAATACTCAGTTTACAAAAGACAGAAAGGTAAGACTTTATTTATAATTTGTTTTAATAGTAGGTATTTACAGTTTATATGGAGCAATACACCTTATAGTAAAACATATTTATCTCAGGTCATTAGGATTATCGAAATCATGTTTACCTCAAAAATTAAATAACATCTAAAAATGTATTTAGAAGGGTAGGGTGCAAGTATTTACTGTAATACGGTTTTTATTTGGTTGAAAATTACCTACTTGCTACATATCGTTGTAAATAATATTGTAATTTAAGTACATTTTTGTATATGCACAACTACTTTTTGTAATGGTACATACACTTTTTTACATTTATTGTACACATGTCTAATGTTTACATGGATAAATCTTTGATAATATTTCTAAATTGAGATGATAAGAACACAAATATGTTTATGTTTTATGAAATAATTTGGAACACAGAAAAATAATAAAAATTAGTAAAAATATCTGATAATTAGGCCAAATATTTTTAGAGTAAGGCTCTTGAAAATACTAAAAAATGAATCACTTTATTAAATAATGTTATATTTTTAGATCTGCCAAGCAAGAATATGGAGATAATTACTTTTTCCATACACAGTAAAGGGACAAATTACACCTAAACATAAAGTAGGCAAAAACCTTATGATGTGGTTGTTGTAATTAACAAAAATTTTTAGTGCACAATGCTTAGGATATGCTGCATTTCAAGGTTTGTAATATTTATTATGCTTTTTTGTTTTTATATCACATAATCGCAGCAAGTGTTAAAATAATCTAGAAATAGATTTTGTTAGTGAACCTAGTAATAATTATGATACCAAAGAATGCTGCAGAGCACCTATGAAATTTTGAGTTAAAACATATGCCATATTTTTAGGCTATTTCTTCTGTAAAAACAGCAACACCATATTTTTATGCACTTAAATTATTATATTTTTTAAAATACATGGTGCTTGCTAACCTTCGAAAGAAGCCAGCAGAGCAATTCGATTTTTTAACCACACCCCATTTTTAGGATATTTTTAGACTCTTGAAATATTGTAAAACGTTACTAAAAAAATTGCTATTTTTAAATAATACAGGGTGCTTTTTTGGAACAAAGTCAGCAGGACAGTTTTTTAATTTGTTTTTTTTATATATAAAAACAACTACTTATGTCACATGTTTAGGCTATTTTAAAATCCTAAAAATGTGGTAAGTAAATTTGTTTTCAGAAAAAAAATTTTGAAGAAAAAACTTTGAAGTCAGCAAGGAATTGTGAATTTTTTTAAAAATGCCAAATTTCGATTTTTTTATAATATTTTTGAAGCCATAAAAGTGGTGTGGTTTAAAAAAAAAACTGGAATGCTCTGCTGGATTCGTTTGAAGCTAACAAAGCATCCCGTAATTTTTTATTTTATAATTCTCAATAGCCTAAAATGAAACAAAAACTTGTACTTTTAAAAATAGCAGTTTTTTTCGAAAAGCTCTATAATATTTCAAAAATGTGAAAATGTGGTGAGATTTTTTTTTTTAAGTTTTGAAAATCCGAGGTTCTTTACTGGATTCGTTCAGAGCTAGTAAAGCTCTGCTCGTCTTGTTACATAAAATAAGGCATGTTGTAGCTGGTTATATAGTTATTTTGTAACTGCATATCTAAACCTTTTATTTTTTTCAGGTGGTTGTAAACATGTAGCTTTTTTGCTGTGGCTTCATAGAAGAAGTGAGGAACCAACTGTAACATCTACTCAGTGTTATTGGAAAAGCTCTAATTTATCAAAATGCGTAAATATTGATGTAGACTTGGCTGGATTGTTAAAGAAACCTCTTCATCCACTACAGGAAAATAAATCAGTACTTTTATATTCTTTCATATATTATTCTTAGGATTTGTATATATATTTTTTATTTGTAAATAAATTGTTTTTTACTTCATTTTTCTCATTTTTTATTAAAGGGTTAATTAATAAAATTTTCACAGATTTAAACAATAATTGAAGAGTTTTTATTCAAAATCACTAATGTTAATAATAATAACTTAAGTCAATATTATTCTTTCTCCTTTTTTAAAGCTACTATCAATAAAGGTATTACTTTAGCTTGACCTACGATCAATTTTTAATTTTGTGCTATATTTGGTTTGACAGAGAAAAAATTATAATCCTTTGACATTGGTTGTTTTTACTTAGATTTCCATAAAAAATAAACAGAACTGCAAACATGTTTTACTATCGTAATAATGAATAGCAACATTACATTTTTTTTCACATTTATCACTGTTGTCATTTTCGTCAAGGATTGATAAGAAGGCACACTTGCTGGTTTTTTGAAAAAGATGGCAAGAATTGTGATATTTTTAAATGTATCACCAGTGATACCACATGTAGTAGTTACCTGACTTATTGGAATATATAGACTTTGCTACCACATTCAACTGAACTTGGTTGTTTGTAATATTTATCACTGTGACATAGGCTGTTTTTGTTAAAATGTTTCATTTTAAACTGCTGTAAATAGATGCCTTTGGTTTGGTAGTTTTAGTCCCAAAAAAATCTATGCATATACAGGTACTCAATCCACTTTGATTTGCTCGAAAAGTTAAAATTTTATAAAAAATTACATTGGCTGTTTAAAAATCCTTCATTATAATCTCTGAAATGTGATAATTAGGTAAATTAAATTAAAAAACAAATAAAAAAAAGTTTATTAAATTAATATTTACTCTTACAAAATAGGTTCTTGTAAGTTAACAATGCCACAAGCAATTATGCTGATATTACTAAGTAAATGTACTTGCTTAAAATTTACACAGGAATGTGGTTTTAACGTGCGAAATTCCCTAACCCGTTTTATAACTCTTTCCACATGTATTCTTAGAGATGCTATTCTTTTACTTAATTGTACATCTTCTGGAGCACTTTTTTCATTCTGTGATACACTAGGTGGCCTTACTAAAGTGCATCCCATGTTTTTAAGTAATGACTGAATATTCTTAAACCCCCTATCTGCCATTATATGGGATCCAGGAACCAGTTTGTTTAAATATCCACTTTATACACCTAAGAATTTATAGTAGCCTCATTTTGAATTTCCTTAAGGAGACAATTAGCAGAAATTGCTGCTACATCTTGAATATCCGGTGTATTTTTATTAAAAAGTTGACGAGAAACATCGCTAGTAGAAGGTTGATTTTTTTCTTTCCAAATTTCTAGGAACACTAGTAAATATTTTTGAAGATGAATGTGAATCATTATCACATTCTGGAACAGAACACTTTTTCGTAGTCATAATATTTATTTATAAAAAGTACAAAATAAACACTCAAATTCCAAATAAATTATTGATCGAGACACTATGACAGATGACATACAGTGCTGCCGTTTTGCCATTTTCTGAATTATTAAGTAACTTCTAAAACAATGAAACTTTAAATATGGTAAAAGTTTAAACAGAAACAATACTTTCAAAAAACATTTGAAATTATATATTTAAAAGATATTTGTTTAACGATGTTTTAGAAGTCTAAAAGTAAGAAGGAGTACACAAACGAACGTACATCACTTCTCGTAAACCTTCTAACCGGCAACGTTGTAGCGCTAGCTCCTATTGGTCTATTCCCGGTGACGTCAAAAATTTTAAAAAATTCATAACTCTGGCAAATGAATAGATAAAAAAAAAATTAAAAAATGTAGCTTTATTTTCATCTCTATTATTTATTAAAAAAAATTCAAAATTTTTGAACATGTCCCATTAAATGTCGTCTATTTCTATACAGATTTTGAAAGATAATTTGAGGAAGTTTTTAATATGGTAGGAGGAATTGATCGGTATAAGCACTAACGAACAACTTAAAGTACGTTTTAGAAACTGATCAGCTATTCTGACTTTAAAATATATACCTGCTAGTTATCCCGCGTTATGGAATATTGTGAGAAAGTTTTTAATTGCTTTTCCGTCTTCATATTTAGTGGAAAAAGGTTTCAGCGCGTTTGTCAATCTTCTAACAAAAAAAGAAACAAACTAGAGGAGATTTAAGATTAAACCTCACTAAATTGATGCCAAATATTGAAAATTTATTATCAAAGCACCAGATTCATCCCACTAAAAACGTTTATTTTCACTTATTTAGGATTAAACGACACCTGTAAAGAAGTTCAATCTTAATTATACGAGATCCGGTCCACTAGAACACATATTGTAGATACATCCGGTATATCGAATTCATCACCAGTTTTTATAATTGAGAAAAATCTACCTCGCTGATAAGACCCATTGATACTCTCATTATGCATTTTGGTTGCTAGGTCACTGAGAACACATATGGGTCAACTTTATAGAGAGGGTTAAGGATGTGTTCTAGTGGACCGGACCTCGTATAATTATGATTGAACTTCCTTACAGGTAAGTCGTTTAATTTTAAATTATACTTCGGTCCGGTCCACTAGAAAACATATTGTAGATGTTTAAAGTAAACTGTGATCTAGCAATTGTACAATATCCATAAATTATTCTAATTTGATTATTATTAATTACAATACCAATCAAGAAGATACATTAAGTGTATAAATAAGTAATATAATTTAAAGAAATAATATAATATAACACCTTGTAATGAAAAATTAAAAATAATTTTAATTTATAAATAAACTCCTGGACAAAATTAGCGCAACATCATAAATTTATCACATTTTTAATGTTATTTTTTTTTGAATTTATGATACGATTTGAATGATTTTTTTTGTCTTATAGGTTGGTTCCTTGACAATGTCATAATTTTCACTGTTTATGATAAAAAGTTCCTTTTCGATTTATACCGGTGTA
Source organism: Psylliodes chrysocephalus (assembly GCA_927349885.1). Classification (NCBI taxonomy): domain Eukaryota; kingdom Metazoa; phylum Arthropoda; class Insecta; order Coleoptera; family Chrysomelidae; genus Psylliodes; species Psylliodes chrysocephalus. The sequence continues at coordinate 2,912,611 of OV651813.1, forward strand.
TTAAAAATGTAATGTTTATTCCGAAAATTCGTATCACCCTGTGGAGTATACTAGCAACCGAAACATATAGCAGTTGACATTAGACGGTAGATTTTAGCATAACAATATGGACTTAAAGTGTTACATCTCCCTCCTTACAATTGTGTTTTTAACCTCATTGAGCCTATTTGAGACCTTTCCAAGCAATATTTTAATGTAAATATTAGCAGGGATGTAAACAAAGAAAAAGATTCTTTAAATATATGGTATAAAGCTCTTGAAACTCTACAGAGAGATAAGCAAGGATACATGGTACCTCTGAAAAATCAACAAGGAGAACTACTAAAGCCACACTTTCCTGGATGTGAGATTATTCTTGACCAAGAGAACAGGAGTACTGAGGCACCTATTTCTAGGGCCTCAAAAACAAACTGGTCTCTTGCAAACTCAATAGTAAACAGAACAAAACTTGTGTGGGTGATATATTCCTTTTTAAAAATAAAAAAAAAAAAAAAATTATTTTTAAAATAAATGTGTGAAAATCTACCAAATTTTGTTTTACTCTTTTAAAATTAAATGGATTTTCATCAAGTAAAGGCCGAAACAATAAATAATATTCCTTTTAACCGTACCAAATAGCTGGACCTGATAGTATAATCCCGGCACTTCTACAAAAGGGCCAGGAAGTACTGGAGGGACCACTGTGTAAACTATTCCGAGCTAGCTAGCCCTCGGATATGTTCCACAAAGCTGGAGGTGTGCAAGAGTGGTCTTCATTCCCAAATCCGGGAAAGCGTCATACGAGGAGACCAAATCTTTCAGACCAATCAGCCTAACATCATTTCTCCTAAAACCATTGGAGAAATTGATCGATAGATATATACGGGACGATGTTCTACGGGTTAAACCGATACATCGATACCAGTTTGCCTACCAATCTGGAAAGTCTTGCGATGCAGCCATACATAGGCTAACTCAACAGGCTGAACAAGCATTGGAAAGCAAAGAAATAGCACTAGGAGTCTTTCTAGATATAGAAGGAGCCTTTGACTCAGCTTTATACAATTCAATACTGGGATATATGCAAAGGCGTGGAGTAGCCCACTGCATTACGAGGTGGGTAGAGTTTATGCTTAATCATAGAACCATTACCAGTAATCTCCTTAACACAACAAGAGAGGTCTCAGTTAACAAGAGATGCCCGCAGGGAGGAGTGTTATCTCCTCTTATGTGGACCTTGGTGGTTGATGACCTCTTATGGGAGTTAGAGAGAGAAAACTTATACACGTAAGCATTTGCAGACGACATAAGCATCGTAGTAAACGGTAAATTTGGGTCTGTTGTATCCGAAAGGATGCAGCGGGCACTAAATATCGTCGAAAGATGGTGCCTAAAAGAGGGATTGTCCACAAACCCGACAGAAACCTCTGTTGTTGCATTCACAAGAAAAAGGAACCTTCAAGGAATGAAGGAGCTTTATATGTGGGGCAACATCTAAAAATGGCAAAAGAGGTTAAATATCTTGGAATCACTCTTGATGAAGCTTAGCTTCTGCAGCCATATAGAAAAAACAACAGAAATAGCTGTAAGAATACTATGGGCCTGTAGATGGATGGTAGGGAACGCATGGGGGCTTAAACCAAGTATGATGCACTGGCTTTACATTATGGTTGTAGTACCTGTTATAACTTACTCATCAGTCATATGGTGGCACAAGACTAAAAGCATAACAGTTAATAAAAAATTAGACAAGGTACAAAGACTAGCCTGTCTAATAATAACAGGGGCATTTAGAACTACGCCCACAGCAGCAATGAAGCTACTGCTAGGTCTTCCTCCACTACACCTTGTGGTGGAGAAGGAGGCTATGGCGGCGGCATACAGGCTGTTTACTAATGGACTTGGACGGGAACTTTCGAGAAAAGGACACCACATAATGGCATTAGAGAAATTAAAACAAAACCCGGTACTAAGAATGCCATCGGATAGAACGCCCATTATTCATGACTTCAGGAAACCTTTTGATATTCAAATACCAGAAAGCGCCAAAAGCCGGGAAACTAGGGAAAAACAAAACGAATCAATCTGGTATATAGACGGTTTGAAAATGAAAAACAGCACAGGAGCTGGAATCTACCATGTGAACTCAGGAAGGACAATTAGTTTGAACCTGGGGTCACTGACAACAGTCTTCCAGACTGAAGCAACAGCAATAAATGCCTGCGCCAAAGTCATGCTAAATGACTCTCTTAGAGATAAGAGGATCGTTATCATGACAGTCAGGCAGCCCTTAAAGCACTGAAAAGGGTAGAAGTATAATCTAAATCAATATTTGATTGTCAACAGTCCCTCCAGGCCCTGGCAGAACATAACAAGGTCACCCTTGAATGGGTGCCAGGACATGAGGGAGTGTTTGGAAACGAGAAAGCAGACCTCCTAGCAAGGAAGGGAGCGGAAAAAACTCTTATTGGACCAGAACCCACGTGTGGTATCTCATACCAACATGTTAAATGGGTGTTAAAGGAACAAATAAAAAGAGAACAGCATAGGCTCTGGATGGAACTTCCTGGACTTAGACAGTCCAAAAGATTCACAGAGGGGCCATCCACGAGCAGACAACATCAACTGCTAAACCTTAGCAGAAGCGAACTCAAGGCCGTAATAGGACTCCTTACGGGACAATGCGGCCTTAGAAGACACCTAAATCTCTTAGGGATATCTGATGACTCCCTATGTAGAATATGTGAAGAGGAGGACGATACTCATATTCACATACTATGCCACTACCGGAACCTTAAATGGGAACGGGGTACAATAACCGGAACCTGAAAAAATCGCGAAAGCGCCCATCAGACATATTCTTGAATTCATCAAGAAAATCATTCTGATGGGATAGAAACTGTGAGGGGTACAATAAGCCTAGAGCTTCAGTACAAGTGGGCTTTGGACCATGCCCTAATTCAGATAGATTTCAAATTCACTGGTAACTTTGAAAACACCAAAATGTATAATGAGAGTATCAACGGATCTTATCAGCAAGGTACGTTTTTCTCAACTATTTATTTTATGTAATACATAGGTATTTAATTTTATTTTGATTCATTTTAATTTTAGTTTCATTAATAATGTAAAAAAATTAATGTTATAATCAAACCGAAAAAAAATGGCAAGTGGGCTACAAGAAAAAGAGTATGGGGACCTCTGATTTAAGCATTAAAAATTATTTGGTTACACACCTTTAAATTAATTTTTTATGACCTGCAATATTAAAAATAAAACTAAAAACGAATATCTCAAATTCAATGACAGAATGGTGTTTTTGTTAAAAGTTAATTGTTATGGTGTTTTCTATGGGTATTTCCAGATAATTCTAAGATTCTAAAGTTCTAAACGTTTCACCAGTTTCACTATAAAAACAAATACGAGTATAGATATTTTATGTAAATGAAATTCCTTGCCGAAATTTACGGTTTTATACGGCGGAAGCGATAGGTTCTTTGTTTATCGGTTTCGAAAATATTTCTGGATTATGTCACTATGGTTAAAACGAAACAGCGCACCACACCTGCCGATTATTTTCGAATTCCTCTGGGCTGTACATTTTTGTGTAATTTGCCAACTCCTACGAAAATAGAAGAGCTTATAAATAATTTACCGCTTTGTCCATTCGTTCACGTTGAACAAGCTAATAAATAAAATCAGAAATTCGTCCAGGACCGTAGATATCGCTGGGCCACCCAATATCATTTATTTTAACCGTCTCTAATCTCCACGCTCGTAAATCAAGAGGTTAAAAAAAGGGGGACAAAGAAAAATATTTTTATACCAGATACACTTGTCTCGAATGCCGTTTTTACCCTTCCGGTCCATATGGTACAAATGTAAAATTATCCCAAATTGGGACACATGATGAGGAGTCAGTTGAAGGAGAGGGACGATTCCAGTAGGGGTGATCGGAGCTTCAAAAATAATTCAAAAAGTTATCGTCAGTTAAGAGGAAAATTTACATTACAAACTGAAAGACACGCGGGGCAACGGTAGTTTAGTAGGTATAAAAATTACAACTTAAGGGTGGAGCCTAAATACTACAAAAATACTTCCGAGACTAAACAAAATCAGCATTCATTCATAATTTTAACAATTGCATGTAGATACGAGGGATACATATTCTAAACTCTAACGAAGTTGAGACAAAGGAACCGAAAAATCCTACCACGATTACCGAAGTTCATCAATTCTTGAGTGAGTCAGAGTTACCTAAATTAGGGAAACCAGAATCGTATTTGTTTTTCTTGGTGCGTTGTGAGATATTGTTATAACGCAGTTCAATTTATTAGAAGGTTTTATATTATTTTTATATTTTAATTTAGTGAATAGCTTTAGTTAGATTAACTTACATTTAGAAGCATATAGTTGTGAAAGAAGGGCAAAATAAAACCAATATAAAAAAGAACGAAAAAATAGACGATTGTTTCGAATAAGGTAATATCAATTAATACAGGGTATTTGTTAATAGACCTTTTCATCACAATTTTTTTTTGTGCGCATGCGTCAGTTTCAGCCATCTTTTTCGTACTGTTTTTGTAAACAAGTATGTTAAAATGCTTATGTGAAAAAAATTATAATTGATAAATATTAATTTAAGTCTATATTCATTTAAAAAAAGGAAGAAAAAAGTAAAGTAATAATAAGTTTAGTGTCTTAATTGAAAAATACATTTTCACAATCAATTATAATTATGTTATCTGTACGGAAAGGAACAACGAAACAGTGTTGTTATGTAAAAGTGATACACGGTATAAATCATTCAAAGGCAATATATATTATTTTATAAATTTTCCAAAGCCTTAACTGCAATATCGTAAACAATTATCAGGCAAAATCCATATTAAAAGATATTCGAAATGTGCTTTAAGTGTGAAAAAATATGGTCGAAGTGACAACGGTTTTCGATGGATTAATGATGTTACTAAAGATACTTATATTTCACTGCATTTTCATGGAGAAAGTGGCCCAACAGAAGAAAATTCTCATGTGGTATTAAACAATATTTTTTTAATATTAAATACTACTTCGGTATACACATTAAATGATTAAAAATGTCATGTTGATGCTCAAAATAATAAATAATTTATTTTATTAATTATACTCGTGATTAACTTTCATGCTAATTAAAGTGTTTTTGCAAGTAGTAATAGTTGGTTGGCATAATTAATTAGAATAAAGTTATAATTATTATTTGTTTTCATTAATTTTTTACAGAGTTAAAAAGTATTGATACACCTAACCTCTCAATTAGTCCACTTTGTTCCTTTGTAACAAACATCCAAGACACTTCAACCTCCTTTTCAACTGCTCACAACTATGCGCTTCCACAGAGTTATAAAAAAGTTATTCACTATCAACGATTTTTTCTAATGATTAATTTTTCTGTAGAGATAACATTGCTTTCCCAGCCATTGTCGATCAAAACAGTACGAAACTTTTGAATTACCGCTATTTCAACATGGTGGCTGCGCTTGCGCTCATCACATGATGAAAAGGTCTATTGAGTGCCGATACAACAAAATATCAAAAGCAGTTTCAATAAACTTAAAAAAAATTTTTTGGTTTTTATTTTCTTACGCGAAAAGGTTGCGTCGTACGAAAGTACATCTATAAACCAAATTTGCTCCAAAATAAATAAGGATTTTAAAGATAATTTTGCTTTTAAGAAAAAGCAGTGACGTACCTTATTTTTCTTCAAAAATATTCAGTTCAATTTGAAAATGCCAATAGTGGTTCTCCTTAATGGTATTGTCCTTTTTCCTAAAAGGTATTTCTCTACTGCATATTTCTTCTTCTACCGTTAGCAACTCTAGCTCCATATGGATATTTCAACTCTATCATAGAATTTTTTTTTTTAACTCCATTCAGACTTGCAGTAACATAATCAAATTCGGATTTAATAAAATGTTCACATTGAAAAAGTTTCTTGCAAATAAATCTTATTTTGCTCTGATTATATGGTCCATGCCATATCGGGTGGCTTTAGCAATAAATAAAAGATTTTAGGAGATTTTTTACAAATTTCTCCAAATTTTAAAGTAGTGACTCGTTTTCATCTTTTATTGTGCCACAATGAACAATCGTTTTTTCTCATCTATAAACATTTTGGCTAACATTTTAAAAAAATTAGAAAATTAATTTAATATAATTTAACGAAATTACTGTATGTAAAAAATAACAAAATGCATTTAAATCACTTACTTACTGTTTATCACTAAAAAGTAGAAAAAAATATATATTTTGTTGGTGACACCGTCTACACGAAAAAGCTTTTAACGTATTTCTATTTTTTATGTAAGAAAAATAAATGGTCCTGTAGGCAAAAATTAAATATATTGTTCCCTTCTAACATTTTTTAACATTTCTATTTTTTTTTTCGTTTCTTTTCTTAGATTATTTTCAAAAGAGACTGATTCAAATTTTTAAAGTGACTCCAGAGAGGTACGGGTTTAGCCTTTACCTGTACTTACATAAAATTAGTGTATTATGAAACCCTTGCATATAATATATACACCAATCTTAGTATTACAGAAATGATTTAGGTAAAAAATAAAATGTACAAATACGTAAAATTTATTTATCCCTCGTAAAACATCAGTAAAATATATTTATAAATTTTTTTCATTCACTAATATTAATTTCTTAAAAATCTAACAGAGGCGCCACTTTCCAGAGGAAATTTCTTACAATGTAAGGGTTTCGTAGTACCTTAGAGTTTATTTTTGACTATTTTTAAAAGAAAAAAATATGTACGAGTAGGTAAAGGTTAAATCTATGCTCCTCTAGAACCACTTTTTCAAAACGCAATTTAATTTAAAAAAAAAAAATGAGAAAATAGGTAAAAAACTCGAGTTTTGTATTTTTTTTATAAAAAACTGAATTGAATTTTGAAAAAGTGTCTCCAGAGGAGCATATATTTAACCTTTACCTGCACGTACATATTTTTTTCTTTTAGAAAAAGTCAAAAATAAACTTTAAAAGTGGGGTACTACTACCAACTAATTAAAATTTCCCTAAGTTAATAATCCGAAAAAGTCACGAATATTTACGAGCATTCATGAACGTAGTCATATTGCTAAAAAATCGAAAAATGTTATGGTGATTATTTTGATAATTTTAGAATTATTTAGTTTATACATGTCTAATTCTTGATAATATAAAATTTATAAAAATATTATTATATGTTTAGTACTCAAAAAATAATACTTTACATTAAACAATTTTGATATTCTATACGCCCATTTATAGAGAAGAAATGTCATTACGGCAATTGGTAGGTACACCTTGTTGCCGTGTTGCAACCGCTTTTTTTTTAAATTTCACTAATTTAGTTAGGTTATCTTTATGTTAACGAGTTGATTCTTGATTATTCATTTTGTTTTCTGTAATTTAAAATCTTTTTGCTAGTTATACTTATAAAAAAAATGTTTTTTTTTTTAAACCATAGTGTGAATAAGCTGATTATTTGTTGTTTATTTTTTATTTTTTATATACTTAAAATGCATTCATATAAATAAAGGATTACTAATACAATAACACTAGATACGAGTGGAATCCGAAATGGTGTTTACAACATGTATGACACAAGTATGTTTAAAGACAAATCTATTTATTCAATCATAATTTATTTATATTACCTATAAAAGTTTCAATTTGTATACCTATCTACAGTAATATAATTACATACTTATTTGCAGGTCAACGTATAACTTTGGAACTTTCGAGAGAAAAATTGATTGAGAAACAAATGTTTAATGACTATATTGCATCATTGTGAATTGTATTAAAAGAATGAAGGAAAAAGTTAACCAAGTGTGGATAGCTCTCACTTTATTTTGATGAAATATATGGGTGGTTAATATTATAGGTATGTGGTAGTATTTTCTTCTCGTTGTTTTCACTTTTCATTTCGTTTGTTACATTGAGTATGATTAGTAGACATTAATAAATTTCCATTATTGTAAAAAAATTGGATACAGACGTATTCTTTACTTGATAAAGATTAAATTAACTGAATTTTTCTTAACAGCTCGCAATCATTATTTGTTTTCATTTGAGGTACATCACCTTATACCAACCTCTGGTGGATTTTTTATATACTATGCACTGTTTGGTGCCATGTTTTAAAAAGAGTTGAAACACTTGTAAAATGTCATTCGCTGGGCCGCGTTCTCTAGTTGAGCTAATGTGAGGGTTGATTGATAGTTGATAAACAGAACTAAAGTGCGGTTTACAAGATAAACAAATACATCACACTATAATCCTTCAAAACACTTTTATTAGAGAAGTAGATTTTCTTGTTAAAATATAAGACACGATGTTACAAAAAAGCTCCAATTTCCCCTACAATCGACGGATATTACCCGTCTCCAGATGTAATACTGTAATCTAATAGTTAACCTAAACAGACGAGTCAAGTGCACATCTGGAATTCTTTCGGAATATAGTAGGCGTACTGAGGCGCACATCTGGTCCATCCAATTGTTTTCTACGTGTTTCCGTTCCTTCAAATTAGCGGCCATCTTATTTTCGGCCGCATTCGGCGATTTAATATCATTAAACTTTTAATAAACGGTTATTTTACGTATATAATTCGAAATCTTAACACCATGTCCATAAGCAAGATTGTAAGGACAAAAAAATAAACGAAGGTTTATAAATTTATGATGGTAAAACTATTTATCATATCTTGAATGCAATCAGAAATAATATATTTTATCCTTTTTAAGGTTATGCCCGCCGCAGACGACGATTTGTTGTCGCCAAACCGTGTCGCCAGGCCTTCATTGTTCTTTTAAGTTTATTAATATATAATGTAAATGTTAGGTGCTCGCATATGTGACTCACACACATGTCTAACAACCAGCTATGATTTCACATTCGGCCCCATGGCTCACTAGACTGTCAACGCCTAGTCACTTTAAAATCTAACCACAGATCCAACTCTAATTGTCACAAGTTAGTAAACAAGTTTGTAAGTAACATAAATAACCTTAAATCCAAACTTTAAAGTCAAGTTTGCGTTAAATGAAATGTGAAAATTTGTCTTAAGTTGATGGAAGTACAAACATTAACAAATGACGCCCAACGTGGGGCTCTAGAGTAAAAAAAACGTGTGGTGGTGTGGTTCGAAAGTAAAACATGTTTTTTTAATAAAAGTGATAATAATCAAAAATAGTGATTGAAAAATATAATAAATAATGATAAATAGTAAAGGGAAGGTATTACAGAAGAAGCACAAATAAAGAAGGGAAAAAACTGATAGAACTAAAGGTTATGAAATTTAGGAAATAACTAAAAAAATATATTATACGACAGATTATACAAAACAGAGTCAGAAGGAGAAAATCCATAAAATTGATATGATAGGAAGGGGAAGGGCTAAGTGACAAGTAGAAATCGCATCAGCGTCGTTCGTTTTCGTTCATTATCGTATCGCCATTGCCTTCGTTGGATATTAATAACAAGATAACAAAATGCTCTTCGTTCATTGTCGTACGACCTCGTTAGTCATCGTCGTTGTCTGGATAACTGGATGATCTTCGTTCGTTGTCGTACATTATCGTTAGTCACAGTCGTTGGATATCAATAACAAGGTAACAAAATAATATTCTTTCATTATCGTATGACGTCGTTAATCATCGTAGTTGTTTGGAGTACTGGAGGATTTCTGTTCATTGCCGTACATCATCCATAGTTACAGTCGTTGGATACTAATAACAAGGTAATAACATACTCTTCGTTCATTGTCGGACATCATCGTTAGTCAAAGTCGTTGGATATTAATAACAAGGTAACAAAATACTCTTCGTTCATTGTCGTACGTGATCGTTAGTCATTGTCATACTCTATACGTTCATTGTCGTACGTCATCGTCGTTGGATATTAATAACAATTTTCTTTATTAAAAAATAAATACAACAGCAATTAACTTAACAATTACAAATCTTGAGCTGGTGTACCATATACTAACTCGATTGTACTCGAATTATCTTCACAGATTCAGTTTCTCATGTTATTATTACTTTAAATGCATTTTCAACCTATGAAATAAGACATCTGTCATCTGTCATACATTTATTGTCACACTCTTTTTTACTCACACCAACAACAACAACAACAACAACAACAACAACAACAACAACAACAACAACAACAACAACAACAACAGTATTTGTTCTTATTTCTACAGTTCTTCTTTTTTCAGGCTGTCAACCTAAAAAATATGATAACTATCCAACCATTTATTATCTTCATCACTAATTTTTATAGAAAGTATCTGTACAGGTTTCTAATAGTTTCTCGTATGTCATCGGGACGGTGGTGTAGCGGTCTATCGCGCTTATATTCATTTATAGGCAAGTTTATGAGCCTGAGACTGCTGGGCTTCGAATCCCAGACCAGACCATACCATGTGGATTTTTAATTAAATTGCATGGTTCGGTTTAGGATTTGATGTGTGGCGTATTAATAGAAATTCAATTTCTGTTGATATGACATGCAGATTAAAAAAATCGCCATGCATTACCGTCTCGATGATGGTGGGTGAGGTTTTCCGGGTTTTCCTCACCTGTAAGTCAAATGGCACCATCAATCATCTTTAAGTCGCCCCGGAGCGCCACGGCAAATAATAATAATAATAGCCGTTCCTTCCCCTACACAAGTCGTTCAGTCGACTTCAGGGGTTGAAATTCACTCGTAAGGGGGTGAATTAGGGAGAGTATTATTATTATATTATTATTATTCAATCTTCTTGTCAATCTAAAAAATATAACATATGTCATCCGTCACTATTAAAAATTTTTGCACTTACTTTTTCTTTAATTATTGACATTTTATTAATTAGTTTCGGTATTCATACATATTTTTGTATTACTAACATCTTTTTTAGACTATCGACCTAAAAATATGACATCTGTCATTAAATCCAATAAAAAGTTCCAACTCACTAGGTAGGTATTTCTTAGAAAGCAATTATTGATTATTATCCCTTTTTGTTGTACATTTATAAAAACATTTCTATACATTTTTCGTCATTTTAACCAAAAAATATGACATCTGTCATCAGTCACTATTCAATAAAAATAAAGTCTTACTTACTAGATATTTCTCAGAAAGTAATTATCGATAGTTATCATTATGAAGACTAGAGATAAGGAGGCGAATCGGCATGCTCAAAATACGGTCCCAAAAATCACACGTCAATTGAGCTTTTATAATTAACCGCATGGGCGCTGGTACTGTTTACGTAGTTCAAAATACATGGCTTCTTATGGGAATTATACATAATTTTGTAAAAATAATAAAAATAAACTTGTTTATAGCTAAATAAAGCACAGAACATACTGTTGTATATATTTCTAAATATGTCTTATATATTTTAATTGATACATTATTTACTATTTATTCCTATTTAAGTAAGGTAAATAAAATTTATTGATGATAAGTATTGAAATTTGACGGGTAGTGCTAATTATTTTTTATTTAAAGCTAAATAGGACTGAGGGCATACTAAGATACGGTTTAATAAATGAAAATATTTAGTTATGGATTTTACAAAATTTTATGAAAATAATAAAAATCAAATTGTTTATTGCTAACTAAAGCACAGAAAATACTGTTGATTTTAATTATTGTAAATAAGTCTTTCGTTTTAATTGCTAACTAAAGTACAGAAAATATGTTGGTATTAATTATAAATGAGTCTTTATGTTAAACATGATTTAATATTCATTATTTTATTTTATCTAAATAAAATGAAAATTAGGTATGACCAAATTTGAAAAGGTTTATTAAATGGTGAAATTTGGTAAGTGCAGTTTTGTGGTAATTTTGTATTCGACAACTAACAATGGTCGCATTCAATTTGTTCATAAAAGTGGCAAAACGCTTAAATAACATAATTAATGAAAAATTTCTAATTCTACTTACAAAATTATGAAAATTATTTTCTCATATCCCCAAAGTGAAAAGAAATTAAAGAAAAATTGAAAAGATCCGATCGTGCAGGCATTTGTTCTCTCTTTTTTTCTCAGATTTTTCAATTTTTAGTCTGTTGTCACTTTGGGGATATGAGTGTGTAATAATTTCGTAGGGGAGTTAGGGTTTTTTCATTTTCATAATTTCTTTTTTAGTTTCATCAATTTTATTAATTTGTTAACAAATAAAATGCATTCTACTGATTAGGTAAAAGCAAATTATTGCAGATGTAATATTTTCTTTGTATTCATCACACCCTACAAATAAAATGCCCATTTCTTCAATTTTATTCAAGAGTTCAAAACGAGTTTCTTGATGAACTGAGTTTCTTGATAAAATCTCTAAGATAGTCGATTCCAGCATTGGTATTAAAGAAATTAGAGAATGAGATGGGTATATTAAAAACCCTTTACTTATTAACGTAATTAATTAATTTTTAGACTGAGGCTCAATACTTTTTAATTGTCGAATGCAAGTTTTACATTTTGTAAATCTGATAGTTTTTCTTGCAATGTATCCAGAAACGTAAGATAAAATAACTGTAGAGGCTTTTGTAATATTGTAGTCATGATCTTTTAAATTAGGTGGTTTTCGTCTTTTCCTAATACTGGATAAGTATGAAGGGAGGTTCGGGAATATACATGGTATTGCTTCGTTCTTTAATCTCGGCCTTTCCCTTTTTATTTTGTTAACAGTATCATTAGTTAAAATAGTCTCATGAAGTTTTAAAAATATCATCTTCTAAAAAGTGTAGCTCGCAAACAGAATCATAACTAGACAGTACTTTATCAGCCCTAGGAATCACATGCTGCCATTATTCTAAACGTTTAGGATCCTATACAAAATATTTGCAATGACCAAATTGGAGTTCAATAAAGAAAAATAACAGTAGTAACTCTTCATCTAACATCAAAAACATAAAAAAAGTAAATTTTCTTTTCTAGTAAGTTAAATTTAATGTGTAATTATTGTTGTTTGTGAGTCAGGATTTATGACTTTATTATTTTTTATTATAGAATTTTGTAATTAAATAAACTACACTCCGTAAGATACAGGTTGTGACTATTTTACAATAAATATATATTATTTAGAAATAAATACATTATTTTACTTACACTAGGAGCTTTAAAAAGACTTGGATTTTTATCTCCTTGTGTTTTCTTTAATTTTATATCGGATTTATATCCCGTTTTTCAACCCGGAACGAAGTAAATTCTGCTTTGCCGTTTTTTGTTTCTTGTAGTCAGGTTCTTTATTTCAGCTTATTTTTATTATTTTCACTAAATTTTACAAAAATCGCTTTAATTCCCATTGACTTGCATAGAAAATAGACGTCGTTATTTTGCCACCCGCCAACTACAATAGTTTTTTGGAACTCCATAAAAATAGGGACTGAAATTTGAAATTTGATCAAGGCCGATTCACCTTCTTATCTCTAGTCTTCATAGTCACTATTCAATAAAAAAGGTATTACTCACTAGGTATGTTATTTCGTGTTTTCAAGAATTGTTGCCTCCAAAATGTTAAAACAATATTTTTTATTGCTTAATGGTAGACAACCATCAATATAATACAATGTGCCGAAGGAATAAGGTGGAGGAAGAAGCTAACGAGAAACGAAGACAATTTTAAAAAACAGAACGTGGAATGGAAATTAGGAATAATTACAAAGCAAAACAAATTAAGAAAAAAAACTAATTACGAGTTTACTGAAAATGGGCATAAATAAAAAAACTGAGCTTCAAAGAGAGACAATTTTGAAACATATTGAGTTACTGTAAATACTTAATACTGTTACTTTAAAAATATAATTTTGAAACAAAATATATTTTATTTTCATTGTCCAATGTTGTAATATGATCTTGTTATTTTATCTATTTTTATAGTGTTTTAAGCTCTTATTATTTGGGGAGTGGGTCAGGTTATTAAACAACTCCTATTACTTTGAAAAAGAATGTTGAGCGGCACTATATTTAAAACTTACTAAACTTGATTATCGATTAGTGATAAAAATATAGAAAATCACTAACCATTTAGATATGATAATTAAATAAGGTATTAGATAAAGTAGCGACAAATTCTAATTCACAGAGACTTACTTATTCAAATTTAAATGATTTATTGCAAACTTATCTGTGGTAAAACAGGTAGCAGGTACAGGGGATTCGTATGGTAGGCTTGGATATCACCAACTGATAATTCTTCTTAGGTAAAGTTAAATCTCGTACACTTCTTTGGATGGCTCGAACTAAACCTCTTGAAATACTTGAAACAACCTCTGTAGCTGGAACCAAACTTCTAAGTTTCAATATTTCTACACATGCAGCTGGAACGTTCTTCCTAACAATCTTTTTCGATAAACTTCTATAAAACCATCGATATAATTTCTACTGAACTTCTACTGAAACCATCTATATATATACAACTTCTATAGGACCATCTATATACAACTTTTATAGGACCATCTATATACAACTTCTATAGGACCATCTATATACAGCCAAGCTACAAGGAAAAAGGTAAAAATATCAAGAAGGGATTAGGAAGAGTATACAGGGTGTTATTGAAATACACGTACATATTAAAACTGGGTATTGCGCAGATCCCCACTGAATGTAGAAAAATATTATTTTTTAAAAATACCCCTTATTAAGGGAGTTATTAATTTTTGAAAATTAATTCTAAAACAAACGTACTTCACTGATATGTTGAGGATGACCTATATAAATTAGGTTTATTTACCTATTTTAAACATCAACAGTAATTAATATGCAAGTTTTTGTCACATGATAAGAAAACTAGTCTTGTAAGAAATAACCATGTTGCCAAGATTTTCGAATTAATTTCTATTTCCGAAGACTGGTTTTTACTACCCTCGTTATCAAAAAACTAGAATATTTGATAAATGATTGTTTTTAATCTATACATTTTTGAAACTATAGATTATTAAAATTTTAGTTGATTTACGAATCTGGCTAACACGAGCGCGTCATTTCCAAGTTGGTAAAAAGTGTTGTTACGATTACTTTTAAATATTTTTTTACGATGCCACTATTTACGAATATTGAACTAACGAATATAGTGCTGGTTTATGGGGCAGCTGGAGAAAATTCTCGGCAAGCACAAATCCTGTATCGCGAACGGTTTCCAAATCGGAGAATTCCGGACTGTCGTACGTTTATTTCAACTGTTCAGCATCTAAGAGACCATGGAAAATTTGAGAGTGTCAATGCAGATCGAGGGAGAACAAGAACACAAAGAACATGGGCATCCGAAGAAGAAATATTGGAAGCTGTTGAAAACCGGCCTCAATTATGTTGTAGAAGACTAGGTCTTGAAATTGGAGTGTCCTCATTTGTTGTGTGGCGGACACTTAAAGAACAAGGTTTACATCCTTATCACATCCAAAAAGTCCAGGCCTTATATCCAGGTGATGAAGAAAAGAGAGTGGAGTTTTGTGAATGGATGATTCAAAAATGTGTTGATATTCCTGATTTTCTAAAAATATTATTGTATACTGACGAGGCTTCATTCACTCGTGATGGCGTGTTCAATATGTACAATACGCATATTTGGAGTGATGAAAATCCTCACGCCATTAGGGAAACTGGGCATCAAAGAAAATTTTCAATAAATGTTTGGGCTGGCATAATAGATCAGTATTTAATCGGGCCTTATGTTCTCCCGAACAGATTAAATGGGCCAGGATATCTCCACTTTTTAGAAGATATTTTGCCAGTACTCCTAGAAGAGATACCGTTACAATTAAGGCAACGGATGTGGTACCTACTAGATGGCGCTCCTCCTCACTTTGATTTAAACGTACGGCAGTTTTTGAACATTAGATTTCCTCAAAAGTGGATAGGCAGAAATGGACCTACTAAGTGGCCTCCGAGATCTCCGGACTTAAATCCATGCGATTTCTTTTTGTGGGGTCACATGAAACAACTGGTTTATAATGAACCTTTTAATAGTGTTGAACAATTAACCAATAAAGTTAATGCGGTAGCCGAGGAACAACGACAAAATCCAAGACTAATTTCTAATGTTCAAAGTTCTTTGGAAAGACGATTGCAAGTGTGTGTAAATAATAATGGACGGCATTTTGAACAATTACTGTAATAAACTTTATTTTGAATTAATTGGTTTTGCTACGGCAACAGTGCAATTTCTATGGGTAAGTTCAATTTCGATTTATTTTACTTCTTTAAATATGGAAACTAGTAGGTCGGAAAAGGGGACTCTTCCCCAATATTTAAATTTTAGAATTTGAAGTTAAAATTGGTGCCAATCGTTTTTGGTCATTACATACTATTCCCCATTTTAACATGTACGTGTATTTCAATAACACCCTGTATAGGAAACAGATAATGCTTTTTACTATTAAATGAACATTTAAACTATTATTTGAATAGCTTCATAGAGACCAAATTTAATAGGAAAAGAAAAAGTCTTATTTAACACATTTAAATATAGTAAAGCATATTATCTATTTCAAACAAAATAATATATGAAATTATATAAAACATGAGATTTCTTGTGTGATTCAATGTGTGAGGTTATGTTTCAAATTTGACATTTTAATAAAGACATTCTTGTATTAAATATATATTTTCAACAAAATATCGGTAGGAAACTTACCTTTATAAAATCAGACGGTCATTAAAAATATTAAAGACAATTAGTACATCGGATGTACTAGATAAAAGATAATTAAAATTCAATAATTCAACTTGCTAGATGACAGAGGTAAATCGAAATGACAACCCGAGTTTTGACACAAGGCATAAACGACAAATGACGTTTGTGTAGAGTCCCGAGTAAAAAATTCCGAATTTACCTAGTTTGCTTTAAGCCGATAAAAACATAGTAATAAAGAAACATTCCGTATAATGAGTAAAGAGAAAAACTGAACTGTTGCTAACGATTCAAATTTATCAATTCAATGGATTCCCCAAAAAAAAATTATGAGTAATCTGCGGCTCCAACTCGATAATTACCGCGGCAAAACGTCGCACCTGTTCAGTTTTATTTCGTAAGAGAAATCGCATGACGCCGCCATAAATATTTGTCAATTTTGTGGGCGACTGCGAGCGGCATTTGTCTCGTGGACTAGAAAATGAATTGCCGTACAACTGGACAACTGGACTAAATTACTAAACACATTTCATTTATTTTAATAACTGGCTCCTCTCTGCTCTGCTCGTTTTGTCTTAATTTTTTTTTTTTCGACGATCTTTTTGTTAAACATCGTGTTTGTTGTATGTGGAACTAATGAACGCGGCATTCCTCTTTGCTGCGTGAGAACAACACGGAGCTTGTGTAGGAGTGCATACTTGGGGAGGGCGTTGACTGCACCTATCTGACTTTTAGAAACAAAGTTTTGCAATGTCTACTAAAATTTGTCGAATTAGACAAATAATTTCGAATAACTTTTTTGAACAACCTCAAAATTTGTTATTATCATGAGTTATCGACTCCCAAGTCGCAAGAAATACATTTTTTTGATTATTTGCATTATGACGATTAGGGATGGGCAAAATAATTATTAATCGATTATTCGATTTTATATCAATAACCGACTAATCGATTATTTTTAATTATTTTCGATTAATTCGAAAATTTTCGAATATTTTCGATTAGTTAACATTATTTTCGATTATTTTCAATTATGTTCGATTATTTTCAATTATTTTCGATTATTTTTGATTATTTTAGATTATATTCGATTATTTTTGAATACTTTCGAATGTTTTTGATTATTTTCGATTATTTTCGATTATTTTCGATTATTTTCGATTATTTTCGATTATTTCCGATTATTTCCGATTATTTTCGATTATTTTAGAATATTTTCGAATATTTTCGATTATTTTCGATTATTTTCGATTATTTTCGATTATTTTCGATTATTTTCGATTATTTTCGATTATTTTCGATTATTTTCGATTATTTTCGATTATTTTCGATTATTTTCGATTATTTTCGATTATTTTCGATTATTTTATTCTATTTAATAGATTAAATACTCTAATATAAAACAATAACGCAAATCTTGCTTCCGAAATAAAAACATATAATGAGTGCTCTAGACCATTCGACAAGTTGTGGAATAAAAATGGCGGTTTCTCCATTGGTTAATTTATGCAGTGAACACCCAGTTAAATTTCATAAAAATGCATAAATAAAAAAAATATAAACTCCATTTTAAATTTTTTTATTATTTTTATACATGTTAATCTCTAATTTTTTTGTACGCCACTGCGCTCTAACTGGTTGTAGAGACGCACTATGCTGATTGAACACGAGGGGTTTCTGCAAATGCTTGTAATTAAAAAGAAAGGTCAACAGATCCTTGAAACAAACAATGTGACCCGGAGTTCTTAAAACTACGCAATTTTATGCATAAAACATAAACAAGGCGCAACGTCACAAAGTAGGCCTGGCATACGAACTACGAACCTTTCCAAACTCTAAATACATTATAAAATACCAATAAGACTATTTTAATTGCGTTTATTTAAAAATTGTGTTTAAATAAGAACTGCGACTTTAATAAATCGGAAGTATGGGTATCAATTCAACGATTGTTAGCGAAAAAACTTCTCCAAGGTAAAGATTTACTATTGTTTTATGCGCAATAGCTATTTATGAAAAAAGTTACGAAATGTCGTATTTTATGTAATGAGTGAATATTTGTGGGACGAGCAGAACGAGGTCCCTCAACGTGAACGAGTTACATAAAACGGCATTTCGTAACGTGGTACATACAATTTTTTTTCTAATTTTAACTAGATTATTTATAACTGTGTTTTTGTAAGACATTACTGACATCTAGGCAACCAATATTACTACTTTCTTGTATTGTTAGTTATATGCATCATTTTATTGACAAATAGAACATATTATTAATTATTTATTCTCAACGACTTATACAGTATACTGTGTTTATGTGGCTTATTAAGTTTATTAATTTTTTTAAAACAGTGGGTTATTTAGTCATTTATTGTGTTTTAGTTATTTTGTGCTGATTTCGAATAGAAAACAAGGACTAAAACAAAATTATTACTATCATTGAATCATTGAAACACTTAACGCACTTATTTTAAGTCAGTATTGTTTTCGATACACAAGTAATAAATCTAACACCCCTTTTCTATCCACCGAAATTCGTTCTCACCAGAATTACGACAAATTGACGTCACAAAAGTCATTAAATCGGGTTAAAAAACCTGAACTCGAGATTCATTAAGAAAAATGCATTAAGAAATCAAACTCAGTTCAGTTGATTTTAAACCACAGTCATTCATTACTTTCAAATCTAGTATAAATCAAATTCACTGATCAGTACTTTACCTAAATCAACGCTCTTTTTAACCAACGTCTATCCTACAATACCCCCTATCTCCTGAATGCTGTCACGTGGTCCTACTTTATATTTATTCGACGCTCTACGTCCCTACTCCCTACCTTTATACGTCACGACGCTCTTATACGACGCTACGCTCTGCCGCTCTACATTCCGACGCTCAACGTCCCGGTGTTCTACGTCCCGATGTCCCTTCAATATTTCCAAATCAACAACACTTCCACGTATCAACAACAATAAAAAACTTCGGAAATATATGGTGAGTCAATAATTAAAAAGATATTTATTATTATATTATTCATTATTATAGAAATGTATTGTTCATTTGGGCCGCTAGATAGACACGTCCCAGTATGCATTTGCCGTTTTATTATACCAGCCTAAAACTATTCAAGAATTTAGTCTACCAAAGTGCCAATGCACCCTCGCTAATAGTTACTAAAAATCAGCTGATTAGGGTAAATGACTCTTCGAAAGGCTACTCACATTTTACACAAATATGCTTAATGTTACTGCAGAGTTGTACTATCTTAAATAATTATCTCTCAATCTTCGAACCGTAGGTAGATCTGAACATAATTGATCTGGCTTTACTCCAGTAGGACTACCCCTCTAGGTGTGGCTGAAAGATAAGAGATATCCGTCTGTTATTGCAACGACTGTAAGCGCACCTATATAAAAAAGAACAACAAAACAAAGAATTATTAAAGATAATGTTACACTGGTTTTTGGTATCTCAATTTATTTCAACTCAACTTTTAAAATTACTATACCGATTGTCAAACTGTTTAATTTGAAGTTACGTCAAGTGCAGTCGATGCATTTCCAGATCCGAGTCGCGGGGTCACGGCTGTGAGCTGAGCTAGCCAAGCGACCAAACGAGCAGCATCAGCAGCAAAACTGAAAAGCCGCTATCCGGTGCCAAGTGCTTTGGAATGGGCGATGGGCGAGCCGCGAGCCAACAGCCCAAGCTGGCCAAACCATATAGCGAGACAAGACAAGGCAAAGTTCCTGAGTGGCGCCGTTGTTATGCCGGTTGTCGCTGTCGCCACCGACGCTGCTTTGCAAGCGCCAACTTCTATCTCCGTCTCGCTCTAACGCTCGGATATCGGCACACCTGGTCTACTAATATCCGCAATCACTCAACCCCGGCCATGGGCGGACGCCGATTCAAGGTACTGGCTATCTTTTTTATTGGCGGATTTATTTTTCTGAACGAATTTTAAAGCTTTCTTTCGGATTAACTCAATAAACGCATCAAAAAAAAAGTTGATAAAACAAACTTTGAAAACTAACCGAAAGTCATTTTAAATTAATTATCTAAAATAAAGTTTAAACTAACGGGTGTTAAAAATATAACGTATAATAAATATAAAAAACAATTCCATTAATTCATGTTAAATTTTAACTTGTCATAATTAACATATTAGTTCATTATTTGTACCTCATAAAACTATTGCATAAGCAGAAATAAGTTAAACATTTATCATACATGTGTTAATTGACGGGCTTTAAAATTTAATATTTAAAAAAATATAATATTTGATTGTTTAACCCAGTAGTCGCCAACCTGTCGATCGCGAGCTACCAGTAGCTCGCGGAGGCAATTCTGGTAGCTCTCACAACGATTTTAATTTAAAAAATACAAACAGCAAAAATCAGAGAAGCTTCCGAAAATTCCACAAAAAAATCTAATTGTCATAATATTAAACATAAACATCGGCAACGTTGCGGTGAGCGATCTGCCGCTGACGCCATCAAGCTAGAATCGGCTAGAACCGACCAGCCGGACCAGCGCGTTAGTGTTCGAGAACGATCAGGATTGCTTTGAACGGGATAAATACGCACGGCGCGGCGACATTGCGCTTAGTTTAAAATTGAATGAGTAACCAACGTCCAGCGGTTGGGTTAGTAGAGAACAACAAAAAATAATATTATGGCAAGGAGTTGTAAGAAGGTAAAGACATACCACTTTCATTCGGAATGGGAAGAACAATACTTTTTTACAGAAGTTAAAGATAAAAATGTGTGTTTGTTATGTAATACTTCGGTCTCCGTTGCTAAAAAAGGAAATATTGAGAGACATCATTAAACTTTGTACATTCTAATTTTGAAAAATCATTCCCACTACATTCTGCCGCCAGAAAGGAAAAACTGAAACAGTTAAAAAAGCAGTTAATTGGACAACAATCAATATTTTTAAGAACAGTCGACAAAAATAAGGCTGCAACTGAAGCATCGTACCGTGTGTCCCAGATAATTGCACAAAAAAAGAAACCTTATGAAGACGGGGAAATGATAAAACAGGCGTTTTTAGAAGCTGCTGATTCGTTATTTGCCAACTTTAGAAATAAAGACGAGATAGTTTCAGCTATAAAATCTATGCAACTTTTTGCTAATACAGTGATGAGACGTGTAGAAGTAATGAGCAATGATATTTTTTTACAGTTAAGAACTGACTTAGATAACTGTGTTTATTTTTCACTTCAACTGGATGAATCAACAGATGTCGTTGACACTGCCCAGATGGCCGTGTTCGTCAGGTTGGTTTTTAGTGATTTTACGATTAAAGAAGATCTTTTGAAGTTAATTCCATTGAAAGGACACACTACTGGACAGGAGTTGTTTTCTCATTTAAAAAATATTATAAAATTCCAATATCGAAAATGGTAGGCTTGACAACCGATGGCGCACCAGCTATGGTGGATTGTGATAAGGGTCTGGTGGCGTTATGTCGTAAAGATGAAACTTTTCCGCAATTTCTCTGTTACCACTGCATTATCCATCAGCAAGCATTATGTGGAAATTTCCTGAAACTAAACAACGTTATGAAACTGGTGGTAAAAATTGTCAACAAGATTAGAGCTCAAGCGTTACACAGAAGATTATTCAAAATCTTGGTCGATGAAGTTGACTGTTAATACGGGGACTTACTCCTTCACTCTGAAGTCCGATGGTTAAGTAGAGGACGGGTGCTGAAACGTTTTAATGATGTCCTATCTGGCATAGTTCAATTTTTCAAACAACGCGATGAACCGACTCCGCAACTAGAAAATTCAATCTGGCTTAGAGATTTTGGTTTTCTCGTGGACATTACAGAGAAATTAAACGAACTTAATTTGCAGCTTCAGGGGAGAGACAAAGAACTAGCGGAAATGATTTCTGATTTAAAAGCATTTATCAAAAAGCTGGAGTTTTGGGAACAAAACCTAATTAACAGCGATGCCAAGCATTTTCCTATTCTTTCAGAAAAAATATCTCAAAATCCATTAGAACCCTATGACAGCAAATATCATGTAGAAATTGTTTCTACCCTGAAGAATAACTTCAAAAATCGTTTTAAGGATTTCAACGAAATGGCTTAGTAGCGCAGTTTGTTGTTTCACCCTTTATGGAAATTGATATCCAACAGTTTACAACTTGTGTTATGCAGAACTATGGCGAAGACATCGCTGCAACAGAAATGGAAGTAATTGAGTTTCAAAATGATTTAGCCTCAAAATCGTTAGTCTCAAGTACCAAATGTATCTGGCCTATTGTAAGTAAAGACAAATATTCAGTTCTATGCCGTGTTGCCTTGAAAGTGAAAGCATTATTCAGTTCAACCTATTTGTGTGAATCTTCTTTTTCCAATATGAAGTTTATTAAGAACAAATATCGCAATCGACTTACAGATGAACATTTGGATAATTGTATTCGAATGGCTGCATCAAATTATACTGCAAACATTAAAAAAATTATCGATGAGACTGAGTGTCAGCCTTCTCATTGAACGTGCTTTTTTATTTTTCAATGTTATGTTCATGATAGTGCGTTACTTTTTTGTTGTTATTATTAACTATTTTTAAATCTTACGGGACATGCCGTTGTGGCTGGATAAAAGTTTTTGTTTATTTTTCAAACACCTTCGTTTGGTAGGTAGGAATGTAGCTATGAACAAGTACGTACTAGTAATATTAGTTATTTTGTTATTAGTTTATTATTAGTACCTATGTATTACCAGTTAAATAGTAAAATAAATACATATAATGATAAATTAACTGTGGATTATTTCATTTACGTTGCGTTACGTGGCTTCCGTGTGGGTAGCTCACTGTTTATACCAAAATTAACAAAGTAGCTCAACACATTGAGAGATTGGCGACCACTGGTTTAGCCCTTTAACTACGGGAAAAATTTTGCACTACTGAACGAGCTGAAGACAAAAAATTTCGCAAAATTCACTAAAGAAATTTTACATAATTAGTTGAATTTTAAGTAAATATAAATAAAACGTCAATAAGCGTGATTGTAATAATTACAAAAATCATAAATATGTTATGCAGTGGCATACCTACTAAATATTTTTGAGAAGAGCAATACATTTTTTTGAAATAACAATTTTATATACTTTTTCGTATAGGATAAAAAAAATAACGTACGGTATGTATAAAAAAAACTTACAAAGTTAATAGTAATAAGTAATTTTCTTCAGAGGCGTACGGAAAATATTTAGAGTGATTTTTTGCAATAAACTATCCGCCAAGTTTTTGCAGAGAATCATTTAGAAGTGATTCAAATAATACTGAAAAATTAAAAAAAAACATTTTTGTGCAGTGTCGTACGAAATATATTTGAGACGGACACTAACTTGTTTTTGAAATAACAATTTTATCTTATTTTTTATTTCGTTTATGATAAACACCTTACGGTTGGTATAAAAAAAGGTTTATAAAGTTATTGTAATTTTCTTCAGAGGCGTACGACAAATATTTAGACTGATTTTTTTGCATAACAATTTTATCTTATTTTTTCGTTTATGATAAAAAAACATCTTACTGTATTTTTGTTATTACTAAAAACAATGTTTACTTATATACATTTAATAAAAAAATACATTTTACGAAATATAAAGAAATTCATTGCTAACTCGTAAATATTTTTCAATGCAAAAAGCTATTGAATACATTTTTTGATAAGAATTAAATCATAAATAGGGGCAAATAAATGAACTTTTATTTTAGTAAAATGAAATACGACTAGGTATAATAGGATTTATTGTAAAACAGAATTGAAAATAAAGTTACCGGATAACAAAGAGCATTCAAATTTTTTTGTGTAATTAGCCTTGAAACAGTCTCCGATACAAAGCCCCAATTTACACTCAGAACACCACGTGGTCACTAATTTTCTTTTTTTCCTCTGTTTGAGTGGTTTTTGCACATACATGGCCCTTAGCCTTAGCCGCTGATGCTGGTACATACGAAGGATAATGCCTTTCAACACAACTGCTGCTATAGTCTATCAAGATGTTCCCCACTTCTATGACAAGGTCTTACAGCAGTCAGTATACCATGTCTGCTCAAAATTTGCGATATTAGCCGCCGAATAAAATCTTTTAAATTGAGTGAATTATTACGTCTTTATCAAATATAAATTATAACTATTTAGAATGGCTGTCAATAAAATGAAAAAAGATTTTTTTTCTACAACTTCACACGTTTTCGTACACATTCAACCGTAGACAACTTCATATCTGCTTTATAAATAAGTGTCATATTTTTATAATAATCTAAGATACAGTCAGGTTTTTGTTCAGTACGATAGTTGAATTTTTCACTATTTTGTAGCTGACCTTTATGAAATGACGTAATCATATGTACATCCGGTTTATCCTTCCATTTTAGTGCCAAAACTGTATCCATGCAATTAATCTTTCCTTTCTGTCCTCGTTGTAATCGGCTTTGAGTCAATTTAGGAAAATGCCTTCTATTTTTCTTTATCGTGCCACAATAACCTGTGTTTCGCTCATTGAGATATAAAGCTAATTTTGGATCCGTATACCAGTAGTCTATATACAGGGTGTCCCGAAATTAGACGGTCATATTTTAACAGCGTAATCTATATCCTAAAATAGGAGTAAACGTTTATAGGTCCGAAAACATTTCTTTTCCGACATACAGGGTGTTAAAAGTGAAGTCCTGATGACACACTTTTGTAAATATTTTCTAAACGTTTAGAGATAACTAAGTGAAAGTTACTACAAATGCTTACGTTTTTATGCTCTATTTAATGGTCTAAACCCCAGTTTTTGATCATCTTCATAGGTGGGTAAATTAGGGGGGCTTAGGGTAAAATTGCCTTAAGTTTTTTTGTTGACTTTTTTAACATTTTTGACCATAACATTTGGAAAACCAATGTTTTCTTTATAATAAAGCTACTTTTGTTGCATCTCGCTAGGACGGACCATTTTCAAGAGAAAAGCATTTGAAAATATCATGATAAGTTGAAAGTGTACCATGCCCTATGTTGGGCGTGTCGGACCTCTCTCTTGCCCCGTATAGTAATCAAAGTATGTGGGTCCGACACGCCCATCATAGGGCGCGGCCATTTTGAACCCTATGACACAGTTTATAGCTAAAGAATCAGATCGCTCACTCTGCGTCGGCACTTTTTATCTCAATGTTCCAGTTTATACACTGCGCAACTCGGATAATACAATATATGACAACCGCCTATAATAAAACAGCAGTCTTCTGCGTATCCTGAATTTGTATCCCTGGAGTGGATGTTATTTTGGAACTTTCAACTGGTCCGAGTGAGCTAACTGATTCTTTAGCAATAAACTGTGACTCTAAAAATAATATTCACTGACACTGACAGCAGCAAGCAAAATATCAGGTGCGTTTTAATCATCCGCTTCTGCTTCCGGAATTGTCGGTTCAGTCGTTCTAACCTGTCAGATTAAAACAAGAAAACCGACAATTCCGAAGCAGAAGCGGATGATTAAAACGCACCTATTAAAAATATTGCGCCAAGATGTAGGCAACACGTAATAAGGGTTTAAAATGGCGGAGTTTTATATCTCCTTTAAAAAGGCACTCGGAAAGCTGCGCAGTGCGACCATTCTCCGTATAGTAAAATCAAAGTATGTGGACTGCAATAATTTCAAAAATATATTTAAAATTATCTATGTACAGTTTAAAAAAGGATCGGGTGGACGCCCATGGAATACGGATCGTCGTACATAGAGCCATTTCCAATAAACGCCCACAGCTTTGGATAATCTGACACTGAATTATTGTCACACCGATCAACTTAGTAATACGTATCTGTAGCGATAACACAAAGGGCCTGTCCGTGTCGTAAACTTACTGACTGGATCACTTGATCTGATAATTCTGATAGAAACGAGACGAGATCTATGATCATCGAACAAGAACGATTTTCCTACCCGATTTAATAAGGCCGCTTTTCATTTGTGGCGCCGTGAGGTCAAATTGTATTGTCGGGGTAATACTAGACGGATATAAATTATTCATTCTATATATAATCTAGGCACTAATCAAAAAATGTAAGTACCTATAAAACATATAAGTAGATAGGAAAACACTTCATTTCACTTTCACAATTTTTTCCCTATATTTAGGCAAAAACTTAGAATATATTTGGCAACGTCGTACTGAAATGCACTATTATGCTAAATAGTGACAACACTGCAACACCGGATGTAGATCGTTGATAAGTCATAGGTAGATGTAATAATCCTTCCTCCATGGGTAGATGTAGAATCTTCTACAGGAAAAGTTAATGGATGGGCATTTCATTTCATCTCATATGGGAGCGCGCGGGACGTTAAAGGCTTTTCTAGTCTCTGTAGGGATAGCCTCTTCGGGGATCAGGTCTCAGGGATGGGGTTGAACGAATGGTGGTAGTTATGTAACAACCAACTAGCCTAAAGACCATTTGTAACTACTGATAAGTCTTTAGCTACTGTTATTAATATACTATTAAGGGATTAAGGCAGCACTGTCACCAGCCAAAGGGTCCTGGAGTTCAGAAGGAACATCCATTCACCAGTGACAAATAAAAATAATAAAAAAAAATTAAAAGAACAAAAATTATTCCTTAATAGCATAGTCGAGCGGTTCTTCGCAACTAAGGGAATAGAAACGCCGAAGCTTCTCAAATGCTCGGAATATTTTCCTGGTTTTGATAGGAGGAGGTGAGATTAATAATAAGTATTAAAAAAATTACCAAATGTATATTTAAAATAGGTACAAAATTGACTAATAGAATAAATTACTCAAATTGTATTTAGGGAATAAAACACTATTTGATAATATATCCAAACTTTAAATAAAGATTTATGATACTCTGGACGAAAATTTAAAATTATCTTTTATATGTAAATCAATTAATTATTATCAACCAAAACAATTTAAATATAAGTTAAATATGTTTACCTATATTACACAATCGCTGCACAAAACTTTATTGTACACATTTAGGTGTTTAGAAAAACGAGTGCTCTCGCTTTCGGCGAAAATTCTTACTCGAAGTCCTTTCTTTGTCTCTAGTCTCTCTATATAAACACAAAATTTACGTGAGAGTTTTGCTTTTAAAAATGTCAACGTTTTACCTTGAACTCCCTAGTTCAATGTAAGGCTTTGACTGGAGTAATAACAGAATTTGTTTTATTTTCATACGTGTCTTCCTTTTAAATTTTTAATTTAAAACATTAAAATACTTTTTTAGAATTTTGGGTAAATTATTTATATTTTCAAATAATAATGCCAATTATTATATCTGGGAGGATGTTACTAACCCAGCATTGCTATAAAAAAATCATTGAGAAACTAATAACAGGTTAGGCGTTACCGCAGGGCCACCTCGTTCGGTAAAAAAAATCTTCTACAAGCGTTTTTTGAGTTTATAGTTTATTTAAACAATGTTGTCATTATTTAGCATATTTCTAAGAAAATCTAGAGTGCATTGCAATGCGACGTTGCCAGATCAACTCTACGTTTTTCCATAAAACTGAGGAAAAAATTAGGAAAGTAGATAAAATGAAATTAATAAAAGAAGAATAAAACAGAATAATGAATTAAAATTTAATGTAGGTTGGTATTCTCAGAAAGCGTACAAAAATTAAATGAACAGAAAATAAAAGTAAAAAAAATTAAATAAAAGAAGCTAAACCATATTACACTGGCGAATAAAATTATAGAAAATTTAATATATAGCAACCCGCCATGGCTCCAGACCGCACAGGTTAGGTAAATTACTAACAATTTTTTTTTAATTTTTCCATTATGTCAATTTTTTTTTCAAAGCAACCTGCGATGGCTTCAGGCCGCCCAGGTTAGGTAAATTAGTTTAAGTTTTTTTTCTATAAGAAGAGATAAAGCCTATTGATTCTGAAAAAATCTGAATAAATTGGGGAGTTAAGGAAGGTTAAAATATTTAAAAAAAATCTTAACTCAAAACCGAAAAATGATATTAATTTGAAATTTTTAGCAAACAACAAGCTCTATAAGGAGAAGAAGCCCTTTGATTTTGAAAAAAAAATCTGATTAAGAATGAGGGTTTAGGGGGAGTTGAAATTATAAAAAAAAATCATAAATCAAAAATGAAAAGCGATATCAACATGAAATTTTTAGTACAAATCAAGCTATATAAGGAGATGACGCCTATTGATTGTGAAAAAAAATTGAATAAAGTTGGAGAGTCCAAGCGGGGTTGAAATATTTAAAATAAATCTATAAAAATAGTGAGCAAAAAGTAAAGATAATGGAAAAACTTTTAATAATAAGGAGTAATGGCCCTGAAATGCAGCATATATCGCAAATGCCCGCTTCGCTTTCATACTTCATCACTGTGATTACTGGTTATTAAATCTGGACAGTGAAAATGTATTTTCCAAACACACATTTTATTTTTTTTATGACGAATAATTTTAGATATAAGACAAAAGCGGCTAAGTAATTTGTTGACTTCTTTTCTGGTCTTTAATTTTGAGATTCAAATTTGTTTGTAGGTTAAAAAGAGATAGGTAGAGACAAAGACAAATTTCTCCCTCTTCTCGATCCTTCTGCTCTTAGAACATCGAGCTTACTCTATGTTCTCGCTCCAAAGCAAAACAGGGATCTCTCGGAGTGTCAATTCAAACACGTTTGCAGTGCTCGGAGATCTCCTATGATCAAATCAAACGCACCATAAAACGCACCTGATGTTTTGCTTGCTGCTGTCAGTGTCAGTGAATATTATTTTTGGTCAGTTTATTGCTAAAGAATCAGTTAGCTCACTCGGACCAGTTGAAAATTCCAAAATAACATCCACTCCAGGGATACAAATTCAGGATACGCAGAAGACTGTTGTTTTATTATAGGCGGTTGTCATATATTGTATTATCCGAGTTGCACAGTGTATAAACTGAAACATTGAGATCAAAAGTGCCGACGCAGAGTGAGCGATCTGATTCTTTAGCTGTAAACTGTGTCACAGGGATCAAAATGGCCGCGCCCTATGTTGGGCGTGTCGGACCTCTCTCTTGCCTCGTATAGTAATCAAAGTATGTGCTCTAAAGTATGTAAGTAAATGTCACAAATGACATTAGGATGGTAACAAGTATGTCGCAAGTGATACCGCTTCAGTATTCGAGTAACGACTCCTCTCTCTACTACCTTCATGTTGTTCACACAGTTCACTTTGAGTTCTTAATTTTTGTTTTGTGTACGTGTCTTGAACTTTTGCAGATATGTGTACACTTTGAATTTTAACATGAGTGTATATTTGAAATTCAAAGGGGATAGATATATAGTGCCCAGATTACATTCCGGATTTAGCGACCCTTTTTACAAATCCACTCCCACATTAATATTTAAATACAATTAAACTAATTTAGCACTGAAACAGGATAACAATAAATATTAAAAAAGGCTTTTTAGAAAGAACAATTGATCCGTTTATTTTGAAAGTGGCTTAAGTCCATTTATACTTAAATTGAGATATGTTTAATTGCATTAATTAAACATACTGATTATTCAACTAATGCAATTGTCCAAAAACTGAGGTTAACTCGTTAAATACTAATTAATTAAAATTACCTTCATTACTGCCTTCGGAAATTATTAATAATGAATATCTTAATTTAAGTATAAATGGACTTAGGCCACTTTCAAAATAAACGGCTCAATTGTTAAAAACACAATTTGTTTTGTCGACTTTGACTATATTAGTGATATCGAGGTTGTTATTGATGATGACATAGATCTTGTTGGCAGCCCAGCTGATTCATTATTCAAGGAATTACCTCGAAGATTTGTTACAAGATTTGAATGATGTTCATTATTAGTTATTTTAATTAATACTTGTTCATTGAAACCTGTTTTAGCTAAATTTGAACCTGCCAATTTTTTCAGCTGAAATCTTCGATCATATTGGAACATTTTCAGTGTTATTGTTACTATGTTACTGTTCTGATAGTCAGTAGTTCAAAAACTCAATCCCCATTACCCAGATTTCATATACATATTATAACACACAAAAAACGTAACAAAAGCATCTTCTTTTCATATAAAAATTCTTTCCCAAACCCTACCCACATCTAAATGCTAAATCCGATTAAAAAAGAAAACGTAACAATTGAAAAATAGGCAACTAACTCCACATGATCCTTCGAAATCCACCACCTGTCTTCTCGAAAAAAACCCACAAACACAAATCTCGGCTTTAAATCCCTAAAAAAACAAATTTGCATTATAAAAGCGCACAATGTCCTATGAAAACAATACAGATGAACCGAGTCAGGTATTTAGAGTTGTGAGAGAGTTCTTCTCAAGAAACAGGTTCGTAATAATATAATTTGAAATAAATGATTCGAGGAATTTATACAGTTAATATTAAGCAAATCTTATCCCTTACAGAACTTCAAGGCAAGAGTTTAATTGCATTTAATTTTAGTTCCAAATAAATTTGAAAATGATAAAAGGTAACCCAGCTAGCAAGGGACGTCGTTTCAAGTCATAATATCGTTGAATTTTGGTCAAATACGTCGATGTGATTTTTGACGCAAAAGTAACGTAATAATAACGTAAATTTCGGACCAATTTGACACGTAAACAGAGTAGCTGCGAACAAAATAAACCTATAATACAAAAAACTCGAGTAAAGTGTAAAATTATCTCGTCCAGTACACTCGTATACACTTGAGTATTAGCCTATATTATTTTTGATTGAAGACGTATACATTTAAAAATGTCGTTTACTTAAAAATAAAAATATTTAATTTTGATATTTTATTTAACTCGAAATATTTTAATTATTATTTTCCATTTATATGGCTTATACCGGGCCTGTATGCAGGGCCGACTAGAGGGGGGGGGGGGGTAGCAGGGACTAATTCCCGGGCCTCGGGCTCAAGCGGGGGCCCGGCAGCGGCATAAGGAGGGCCCCTTGCTCTGGTGAGGACGTATAAAGGGCCTAATGTTTTTTATAAAATTGTCGCGGGGCCCGACCTGGAGAATTGTCCCGGGGTCCGACCTGGCTCTCGGCGGCCCTGCTGTATGTACTCTAGTAGCTGACGGTACTGCCGTCAATTGACGCCACATATTCATTAGTGACATACCGCACTTTTGGAGAAAAATTTACGTAAGTGCAAACGTGCTAAATGTTGGGAATCGGCATTTAAAGATTTTAAAATTGTTCAAACTAAAACAAAAGGGTTTACTGCTTGACGCTATTATATTTTAAATTTTTTGTATGATCTATACAATACCATTTAAAGTTGTTTAAGGAATCTTTGCCAATATTTGCTATTAAAAAATGCTAAAAAACTAATTAAATTGCAATTCAAATGTTTAACTTTATTTATAAGTAAAGTAAATTACTTTACCTAAGTGTGTAAAGTAAACTGACGTTTTGAGGTTATCTGTCAAAAATTATCAAATTTTATTTTACGTACTTAGTGTGTAAAGTTATAGTAATTTACTTTGCGCACTGAGTGAAAAAAAGTAAGATTTTACACACTGTTTAGCGTGCATAAAGTACTCACTTTAAATATGGTGGATCTAAAACGAAATAATAAACAAGTGAGGCATTCCAACATTACTGACTTACGTATACAGTTTTATTTTAGTCCATACTGCACCAGGCACAATGGTTACTTTCATGTTATATACGTTTTTAAATGCAGATAGTGAGGTGCAGTCCAACCGAAGTCTCCAATGTTATCATCTAAGTATTTTGAAGTAATTTCTTGATCTATGCCAGCAATTACCTTCCGCTGTTTGTCAAAGTACTTTTGAATTACCATGTATATTGGAGTAACAAAGACACAATTTGCTGATCAAGCACAAACTTTATTTTTTTAATAATAACAAAAGGGGTTACAATGCCACAAAATACATTTAGGTTTCTATTACTCCAGAGAAATGGACCACTATCGAAACTACAATGACGCAACTGACTATATTCCGACTCTATTGCACCAAAAGTGTGGGACATGTGGGTCAATGCACCAGAGACATTACCGTAATCTACTGGAAAGGAATCTAACTAAAAATCTGACTTTGTTTCCCCAGAAAAGTTGTGTTTTAGGACTTTAGTGGTATAATTTCCGCAAATTATAAGAAATTTGTACTTATGTCATTGTTTCTCCAAAGGTTTTATTAAATTCATCGTGTTACATACTTCGAATAAAAAATCGATAATGTACAAACAAAATTGAGTTGGGTTTTAATGTATTAAAAATTAACGTATTCTTCACTTCTTCTGTAATTTGTATATTACTTGTGAGACTATTAGGTATTTTTGTTATCGTAAATAGGTACCTTGCAGATAGTCCGATCCTGTATCATAAATACCGAAATAATAACTGAAATGTTGGGTGTTTGCTCGGGCACCTTACGGACAGTCAAGTGTATTCTGCTCTCTACCCCGGGGACCATTTTAACCAAAACAGACCCATAGAAACGAAGAAAAATACCGAACACAAACGGTACAGACAGATAGGCGGGTAACTACTCACTTCATTGTTGCTTTAAGACGGTACCTGTGTGGTACCACGCTGCGTTCACAAATTCTAGAATAGATGGATTGTCTGTCTGGCGCCAGTCACTAATGGATCCAATGACCAGACCATGGGATTAATTTCAGTATTTTTGCCATTTGGGTACTATTTTAAGAGGTCCCTTATTAACAACGGGTGTTCAAAATGAATCACGGCACATAATAATACAACTAGTAATTGGAGTCAAAAAACTGCTTTCATTACATAATATCCTCAAAAATTACTTATTAAGTTACTAGACCGGAAATAGTAACTGCCAAAATGATAATTGTTCAGTAAACGCAAAAAACTGAAATTTATTTTTTAATAACTCCATAATTCAAACATTAATTAACTTATGGAGTTGAGACTCGGGCAAATGGTTACAACATGGCTCACCATGAAATTGCGGCCAAAATTTACCAATTTCACTCACACAAAATTATCCACGACTCTTATTCATAAACTATGCATAGCCTCTCCGACTATTAGTTTATAATCGGCAGAGCCGCAACATTTATGCGCATCCAGCCCTAATTGCCTTATAAGGTAGGTATCATTTTATTAGATAGTTTCTAGGTACTTAGCTGAACAGAAACAGTGTATAAAACTAAGCTAAACTAAATTGTAGATTAATTTATATAAAACTAAACTAAGTACACTTACGTCGTTCTCGCACTGGATTTACAGTTAAAGTGGTTAAAATTACGCGAAATTTCACAATTTCGTCGTTGTTCCACCAGGCACTAACATCGACTCGATAACATCATACAGAACTGAATCGTTCGACGATGTTTTTCTGAGATTATGTCACAAACGGCAGATATTTCGACATCGACGAAACTTGCTCTAGCAGCCATTAAAGAAACTACAGTCGTTGTTCTCCCATATGTATTACGTATTTTTGAGAACAGTGAAGTACTTAACTACAATTACCCTAATTTTGCAGTTACGTCATTGTTATTCTGGAACATTGTATTTGTTTTATGTGAATAAACATAATTATTATTATTAAGCATAAAGGGAGATTTGGGAATGTATATGGTATTGCCACATCCTTTAATTTTGGCCTTCCCCTTTTTAATTTGCTAACAGTACCATCAGTAAAAGAGTCATAATATTTGGAAATATCTTCTAAAAAGTGTAGAACAGCATCATCTCTAGAAAGTGATTTATCAGCCCTAGGAACGTTATATATGCTGCCCCTGTTCTAAGCGCTTAGCAATAGCAACTGTTTATCTAACATTAAAACTCTACAAGAAAACAAATTTTCTTTTCTAGTAAGTTAAATTTAATGTATAATTATTGTTGTTTGTAAGTCAGGATCTATGACTGTAAAATTTTATTTTATAGAAACTTGTAAAAAAATAAACTACACTCCGCGATACATGTTGTGACTAGTTTACAATAAATATTATATTTAGACATAAATACAATATTTTACTTACATTAGAATCTTTAAAAAGACATTGAATTGATTTCTCTTTGTGTTTTGTTTAGTTTTACATGTGATTTGTATCCTGTTTTACAATGTGAAACGAAGTAAATCTTTAATGTTTTTTGTCACTCATGCTACTTGTACTCTGGTACTTTTTTCACATTATTTTGATTCTTTTCATCAATTTTTTAAAAAATCACTTCATGTTACATTGACTTATATAGAAAATGAATGTCTGTGACGTTCGACCTGCCAACTGCAGTCAATTTAGCGAACTTTATAAAAGGAAGGACAGAAATTTGAAATTTGATCATTTTGGATTCGCCTCCTTATATCTAGTCTTCATAGTGCTAACTAAATTTCAATATTTTTGAGAATGGCACTTAAACTTTTCTATGGAATTTTATTATATGGCGATTTTCTATTTCAAGTCCCCCAAATTTCGTATTAGGTATATATTATTTTTCTCAAATATGTTATTAAATAATAAATTTCCATAAATCTTCATTTTAAATTTTAAAACCTTTTATAAATTTAAATTGGTGATTTTATTATATTTCTAACTGTCGTCTTTCTGATTATGAACCCAGAATCATATCATTTGGCCAATTCAATATTATATTTTTAATTTTATTTTAGACAACTGTGCATATCTCTAATTTTTTAATATTAATTTAAATAAAAAATGTTTATAAACATGTCTCAAATTATAATAAAAATAGTTCGATTTAATAGATTTTCATCTGTATTTACCAATGTTGTTTAAAGTAAAATAAAAAATATAATATTGAATGGGCCAAATGATATGATTCTGCGCTCATACTCACTTCAGACAACAACTACTATATAACACTATAACAGCTACTACTACCACTAACTATAACTACAACTATTATAGCACACACTACTTTATCGATATCTTTCACAAACCACATATCCACTAAACCCTTCTATAAATCTACTAGGTATGTAAATCTGACCTTGCTTTCGTTTTCTCTCATTTTCTATATCTTTCTATTCTTGTTCCTAATTTATCATTTTTGTAATTTGTTCTGTGAAAATTATCTTCATTCAACATAATTTTGCATAATAGAGATACTATTACATTTCTTTTTTAAATTCTTCTCCTTTCTTACATTTTTTCATCTTCATTTTCCCATATACTATTTTTTATCTCATTATTTCATCATTTATTTTTCGATTTATGTCATTATTTCATTATATCACGTTATTTACTATCCGCATTATTACTTATATAGCAATATTTCTTATTACTTCATATACCGCATTTACTATTCCGCATTTTTTGTTATTTCATTACGTACACCATACATTCTTATTATATATTTCATTTTAATCAATTAACTATTCATAATCTCTATACTTTTACTTTTCTTCAACATATCTTCTTTACAAACAATTCAAACTCTTTATACTCTTTCTTCATACTCTTCATACTCTTCATACTCTTCATACTCTTCATACTCTTCATACTCTTCATACTCTTCATACTCTTCATACTCTTCATACTCTTCATACTCTTCATACTCTTCATACTCTTCATACTCTTCATACTCTTCATACTCTTCATACTCTTCATACTCTTCATACTCTTCATACTCTTCATACTCTTCATACTCTTCATACTCTTCATACTCTTCATACTCTTCATACTCTTCATACTCTTCATACTCTTCATACTCTTCATACTCTTCATACTCTTCATACTCTTCATACTCTTCATACTCTTCATACTCTTCATACTCTTCATACTCTTCATACTCTTCATACTCTTCATACTCTTCATACTCTTCATACTCTTCATACTCTTCATACTCTTCATACTCTTCATACTCTTCATACTCTTCATACTCTTCATACTCTTCATACTCTTCATACTCTTCATACTCTTCATACTCTTCATACTCTTCATACTCTTCATTAGAGGCGGCTCGTGACCAAAATTTTGGGGGTTCACAGTAGCAGAATATAGATTCCGGTACAGATATTTGTAAAAAAGTTTACTCTTCATAAGTTCTTCATAGTCTTCATACTATTCATTTTTACTAAAAATTTCATGTTGATATCGCTTTTCATGTTTAATTTAGGATTTTTTTTTAATTTCAACCCATCTTAACTCCCTATTTTTACTCAGATTTGTTAATAATCAATAGGTTTTGTCCCCTTATAGAGCTTGATTTTTCTTTAAAATTTTCAAGTTGATATCATTAACGTTTTTGACTTATCGTGCAGACAAAAAACATGACATCGGACAGACGGACAAAGTAAACCTATAATTCTCTTCACAGAATACTGTATGAACAGTAGAAAAAAATGTATAAGGTAAAATAAACAGTTTAAGAAGTCAACAATAATATTCAACTTCTTTTATCAAAGGATACTAAAAGTTTGAAATAGCAGCACATAAAATGAACATTTACAGAAATCTGTGAACTAAAATAGTGAAATACACATCGTAAAATGTTATCACACTTAATTCTCCATATGATCCTTTCTAAGTGTATTTCACAGCACATTCCAAAGTATTCTTGCTCTCGCTACTGTCCTACCGTCATGGCAGACTTTTACATGTACAAGTTTACTAAAAAATAATGTGTTTTAATAAATAACAGAATAATAGTAATTTTGTCTAAATAGGTAAATCGGCTTCATCTGTGTTTTCAATTTATTGTTTAATTGTAGATAGTATATTAATGTTTTGATATGTACTTATAGGATTGATTACCCAGAGCATGTAAATATAAATATAAATACGTAAATACATAAAAATACTGTGTTTCAGATTAATACATGATTTTGACCAATACATACCAAAATTAACCTAACAAAAATATAAAGATACGACTCCGCATCTGTACTGAAGAGAAAATTGTCATATCTGTATATTGAATTATGGTTTCAGATAAGTAGATCTTAAAATTGTGACCGAATCTCACCGAAATACATTTCTACTGTACCTATCCAATTTTATTCTGTTTTATTAGAATCTATACAACTTCCGTGTTATCTATATTTCCAGATTTCCGTCCGCGATCTAAATTTTACTACTTTTCTTTCACCTTTGTCCTACCTTTCCCCTTTTCAATCAAACGCCGATTCTTAATCATTTTCCCCCATTCTTCCTTTGACACTCCTCTCTTTCACAAACGCTTTATATTTCTTCCTTCTAATTCAGTATACTTTTTATCATGTTTTCTATTTTCTTCTTTAATTCTGTTTTCGTTAATTTTCATTCTAATTTTCATCATTAATTTTTTTGTTTTTTTTTTTCTTTTACTTACTTTATTCATATTTACTTCTTTCTCTGTATTCTGAATATTATATCTTTCTTCTACATTTACTTCTTCAATTTATATTTTTATTTCAACTTATTTTCCTTCTATATCTATTTCTTCTTTAATTTTCTTTATTTCTTCACTATATATTTCTATAAATTCGTCTATTTTATTAATTATTTCTTCTTTATCTTGTTTCCTATTTTCCTCCATCTTCCTATAGTTCTCTTGAATAAGATTTACTACGAGATTTACAATTTCATCAATCATACCTTCCATTTTTTTTTCTACAAATTTATCCATTTTCTTACCCATTTTCATATTAATTTTTAGGAGCATCATCTTGATTGAATCTTCAATTATTGTCTTATGTACGTTTTTTTTTTATCTAGGACTTTACTCCTTTAGTACATCACTATCTCCTTGATCTTTCTCTCTTTATGTTCTTCCATTAAACAAACATTAGTTTTTCCTTGCAGGTCAATATCACTTTCAACCTTCACAACTTTTTTCTAAATACTTTTCATATTACACTTACGAACATTTTCACCTCACACTTGTCTATATTATTTTTTATTTACCAGATAAAGAAAGTATAGGAATTATGGGGTCCCTGAATCCGTTGACTATTTTCAAGTTGATGTCATGTTAATTTAGAAACAAATAAAAAGAAAAGCACAAAATTTTAAACTTAAGCTTTGTTGAGTAAATTTTGGTCATCGTCTGAGCATATGTTGTACACTTTATACAGGACATTTTTCTACTTTAATGTATATTTCTCTTATTTATGATTTGAGAAGAAAAATCTACGAATAAGAGTTGTTTGCAATAAAATTCTCTATAATTTTTGTTACACATTTCTCTAAAATACCCGTAATAGAGAAATTTTCTCAATATTTTAGTTGGCAATAAAGATATGAAAAAAGTTTCGTATAAATTGTATACGAAAAATTTGTATCTTTAATTCTTAAACAGTTTATAATTAAGTGGGCCGTACTCAATATATATTTAATAACTTTATTGATATTTGGTTTCATTCAAATACTATTCTTGGATATTGCCATTATATAATAAAC
Source organism: Psylliodes chrysocephalus (assembly GCA_927349885.1). Taxonomy (NCBI): domain Eukaryota; kingdom Metazoa; phylum Arthropoda; class Insecta; order Coleoptera; family Chrysomelidae; genus Psylliodes; species Psylliodes chrysocephalus. The sequence goes on from OV651813.1 coordinate 2,951,606, forward strand.
TTTTTTTCATCTCTGGCGCCTTTCTACAAGCTTTTATAGACGAATCAACATATTATTTCCAATTAATTGTGGTTTATCTAAACGTCTCAACCCAAAAAAGGTTATCTGGAATTAAATTATTAATGTTAAAATACGTTCTAGACACTTCTTGGGTAGATAGCGACTTTTATAACACCATGTTTTCGATAACGTCTTATCAGTTTTGTTATTATTATTTAAATGAGCTGAAAATTAGTAAACAATTTTTGATAAATTATAATTAGAGACAGAAAAACGTTATGTTTTGATTATGGAAGCGCCAGATGTCTGTAAGGGGTTTATTTTTAACTTTTATCACATATCGGTCATATGTTATATCACATATAAATATACAAATGTTGTGCAGAAACCGATCTAGTAAAATTATACGCAAATTGATATTCGTATTCATTGACGTACAGTTCATCAAAGAGTCTTTCTATTTGTGTTTAAGAACAGTATATTGCTGCTTTGCGAGAACACCGACACAACTCAGAAAATACAAATTTCGAAATAAGACGGTTCAAAATTTTAATAAAATATTTTCTTAAAAAATAACTTATCTTGTACCACCAACCCTTAAGGGCTTAGACTTGGGACACTGTTGACGAAAAAAAAAAAATACACATTTTAGGTTTTATACCAAAGAAACAAAAAATACATTATTAATAAATTACAAATCTGAACTACGTTGAAACATCATAGTCGCAAAAATTTATTCTTTGCTTGTTCCTCGAGCATTCTAGAGGTTATTTTAGCATTAACCGGGTATATTTCAAAAAGGGGATGAGCGATAAACATTTTTTTCACTACAAATTTACTACAAAAAAACTACAAATTATCCTTGTAAAAATTTTAATTTATGTTTACATAAATATTTTGACTCACCATTGAAAATACAGACATTAGATTATGTACTAATTTCATCTAGCGTTGTGACGGCGTCGATTTAGGTACGTCGTAGCGTTAAGCGTCGAGGGGCCTAGCGTCGAGGCACCTAGCGTCTTGGTGGAAAGGAAGGTATTTAATATGGTACTGTATTGGGACAGATATACGGTAGAATTATGTAGGTGGTGCGGACGTAAGCATCGGAAATAAGACGGTGGGACGTTGAGCGTCGAAATGACTGTACGGTAGGAAATACTTAGATGGTGAGGAATGTGACAGCGTTCGAAACGTAGGGAGTAGGACGGCAGGACGTTGGGCATCGAAACGTTGACACCTTCGGGGATAGGAGGTATTCTAGGATAGACGTCGTTTAGCAAGAGCGTTTTAGGAAAGGTACTTGCTACTGAACTTGAAATATAACTGGATACAAATAATAATGAATGCTTGCACATCAAATAATAAAATTGAATACATGCACATCAAATAATTAAAAATGAATGCTTTTGAGCTCATTTGGGTCTGGCTTTTTATAATAAAATTTTAATGGCTTTTGTGACGTCTCTATGCCTTTAGTTATCATGGAAATACTGTGGGTGCAGGGGGTGGCTTATTTATTACTTGCCTTGAAAGCTTTGTGTATCGGAAATATTGTCGAAATCGGTCTTAACATCGAAACTAACGAGATAAGCGAGTTAAGTGTTTTAATGATAATGACTTCGTGAAAAGAAATATGTTTTATGGTGTTTTATTATTCTAGGAACTCAGCCACGTGCACGAAATTTGGATATTTTACGGACGTGGTTATAGATATTATTTATTAGGTGTCGTAAATAAGATTTAATTATCTAGGAGATTTTTCGTTAAATGAAGGATTTTAAATTTAATAAGGATGCAATATTGTATTTAATAAATGGAATTAATAAATTATCAAGGTACCTGGGTACGGTAGGTTACAAGGGGGTGAGCAACAATTTTTTTTCCGACAAAAAGCAACAAATTATGCATATAAAAAAATGTATTTAATGCTCATTTTCATGAATGGTAGTGTTAATTTTACTACGAAGTTATTTTGAAAAATAATGAGCGACAAATTTTCTTTTCACACGACAAATTTACGATAAAAACGACATTCTCTAATATTCAAATTCCAAAGTGGGAGTGCTAACTTCACGGACGTTCCGTAATTTAGTGAGCCTGGAGATCTTCCTCTCTCTAAAACTTATAAAATAAAGTAAGAAGAAACTTCATTATGAGTCCCTGCGGGTCCTTTTTGCCCACAAATCTCTGTTTTCTACCTGTGTAAGTATAGGGGTGCGTTAATCTTACTGGTATTTTGCCCACAGTAGCATTCAGGTACCTAAACCCGCAAATGACATCCGCCCACAAATAGGTACCTACCTGATTATTAATAATTCTAATAGGTACTTACTTTGGGTGTTTACTGTTTATATTTCAGTCAGTTTTTATACGTTGATGATTGTAATTCGAGTGTTTATAAACAATAATTATTTCTATAATGTCAGCTACATTGATTAAAAGCATACGCGGGAAAGATGTACTCCTTTTGGAGAATTTTACGTTTGCCAAAGATAGAGAAATGAAAAGTGGAGAAGTTTCTTGGAGATGCTCCCAAAGAAAAACAAATGCTTGTAATGCCACTGTATTTACAATTGGTCCTGAACTTTTAGTATCCAGAGGCAACCTAATTCATAGCCATGAAGCAAATGAACCGAAATTAAACAGGAAAATTATTTCTAATTCGTGTAAGCGAAAAGCAGTTGATGATATTTCGGAAAAACCTTCTAAAATTATCCGTAAAGAACTTGCTACTAATTTACCAGAGTCACTAACTACAATTGATGTGTCCTACATAAGAAAAACTATATACAACAGTCGTCGCAAAATACTACCAGGTCCATTACCTACAAATATACAAGAAGTGCATGATGCAGTTGACTTATATTCTAATACATTTAAAACCAGTAAAGGTGAACATTTTCTTTTAATAAATAGCAAAGAATAGTACATTATATACCTAGGGTGAGAAGTGAGCTATTATTTACCGAGCACTTTTATATCCTGAGGCGCGTAGCGCCGAGGGATATAATGTGCGAGGTAAATAATAGCTTTCTCAGCCGAGGTATATATAGAATTTTTTTTACTACTAACATTAATGTATTAGCAATTTTAATTTTGACATAAGTAATTTCCTAACAATTTGTTAAATATTTCGAAATATCAAGCAGACTGGAGCGTGTTTCTAATCAGACTGGCTTTATTTATGTAAAAATTTGGCATGTGTCAAATTTTGGTATGATTCTAGGAAATATCCCATTGCATTTTTGATATTTTAATGACATGGATTTATTATTAATTAATAATTTTTAAAGCCGGTGTTGAATTTCCTAGTTAATATATATTTTTACTGTTTACACTGATATATATTATCATATTTGATTTGATTAGATTTGATAAACCCAGCTTTAGTTATTTCCTACTTATTTTTCAAATATTTCAAAATATCAAGTAGTCTGGGAGTTTAGTTGTCAAATTAACAAAATGAAACTAATGAAATTTAGTTTCATTATTTACCTAGGTTTTTTTTTATTATCATTATCAGAGAAATATTACTTCTCATTAGAGGAATGGAGTAAATAATGGTGATTTCTCATGTTAGTAGTAAAAAAAATAATATTATTGTATTTACATGTGAGACAAATATTCGTACTTTGTGTAAAATGAACGTCTTGTATATGGATGGAACATTTTCGTATTGTACAAAGTTTTTCCTACAATTATTTACCATTCATGGGTTGTGTAATGGACACTATGTGCCCCTGGTATATTGTTTATTACCAAACAAATCTACCGATATATACAAACATTTGTTTTCGTTATTGCATTATAAAATTTTGGAAACTTATAGTATTGCTTTAAATCCATCTAAAGTGTTCGTTGATTTTGAAATAGCAATTCATAAGGCGTTAATTTATATGTGGCCTAATACTGTAATCAATGGCTGCCGATTTCATCTACATCAAGCGTGGTATCGTAAAATTCAGTCTCTGGGATTAATGACTGAATATACAACTAACAGTGATACCGGAAAATGGCTTAAAACATCATTTGGGTTGACATATTTAAACGGCGATGAAGTTGGAGACTGTTTTGTGTTTGACTTAATGGCAAGTAAACCAGAAAATGCCGTTCTCGATAGGTATGCCGATTACCTATTAGAAACATATATTGAAGAAAATTCTACATTTCCTCCAAGTATATGGGCAGAAAAAACAGCTTCAATTACAAGAACTACAAATGCCTGTGAGTCGTTTCATTCAAGGTTTAATTCTTCATTCTACTGTACACATCCTTCTGTATATATTTTTATAGAAAAGCTTAAAGACTTTCAAATCGACACGTATGTCACAATACAAAGCTTAAGTATACCTAAGAAAATCAAAGACAAAAGTGTAAAACAAAAAATTCAGTGTTTAGAAAAATTTATACAGCGATTTGATCTGCAGCAAATCAGCAGATTAGAGTATATAAAATTTGTATCACATTTATCCCTCCCAGTTGAAAAATATGTAAATAAAATATAAATATATAAAAAATATAATATAACTTATGTATACCTACTTTTTTATAATAATAAAAATTAGTGTTTAATATAATTTTTAGTTTAATTAATAATGTGTTTTTACTTTTCGATAATATATAAAAAATAATAAATGAAAGATATATCTATTATGATTTATTCAGTTAGAAATAAATTTGGGCAAAATACCAACAGGATTAAGATGACCTTTTACTTGCTGTGGGCAAATTACCTATAGGAATAGCAGCTTTAAATATTTTGTGCGCAAATTACCTCCGCCCATGAGTCCGACCCTGTTTCTACATGGTTTCTACACAGGTAGAAGATTACTAGAAACAACAGGTGTTCCAAATAAAACGATTTCAGCCGCGACTGGACGGCGGCAATCGAATTTCACACCCCTCAAATTGACCAATTCCTGAAACAGCCCATTTAGAAGCACCGAAGCTTTGAGAGATCCAGGGCTGAGACTCACTACTATTAGTCTCAGACAGGTGCCACCTCAGATAATGATATTTCTACGTAGTTGGTTAGATTTGTAATCCTTGAAGAATGATAATCCAGCTGAGATTTGTTAACAGGTGACTGAATCGAGGATGTTTTTAAGAATTATTATCGTTTCGGTATAATAATTTTATTTCTCAAATAACAATATACAATCTGATAATTATTTGAATACATGATATAAAGAAATTACATTAAGAGGTGTATTTACTTGGCTTTAGAGCAAAGCATGCAAGGGTTTCGTAGTACCCCACTTTTATAGTTATTTATGCAACAAGTGCAAAAAGTAAGTGTTTATTGCACGCGACGTGAAATTGTTCAACGAAGCCGTCAGCCCGAGTTGGACAACACGTCGAGTGCAATAAACACTTTTTGCACGAGTTGCATACAATATTTTTTCTACGTTCATGCAAAAACCAAAAAATGTTATATTTAGACACTAAGAGCAGAAGAATAAAAAGCGTAATTTAATAGCAAAATATTTAATAATTAATAATTTAACCAAAACTTTAGGAACAACTGTGTTATGAACAATAATTAAGCTTAGACGTTGTTTTTGCCACTAATATTAAAAGTAAATGTACAATTTGTACAATTTTCAATATTAATATTTTTTATGTTTGTCATGATCATAAAACGCTGTAGTAAAATGACAGATGAGTGCAATAAAATTTTTATTGCACTAGTGTAATAAAGAACCAGTTTTTTCACTAAATATAGTTTAATACAGTTTTATTTTCTGCATGAACGTAGAAAAAAGTTTTTTTTATTGACTTATTCTGAAAGAAAAAAACATGTCAACTTTTTTTACCCATTTTCTCAAGTTTTTTTTTTAAAAGTTATTAAGGAGGAGCATAGATTTAACCTTTACCTACATGGTACATATTTTTTTCTTTTAAAAAAAGTCAAAAATAAACTTTTAAAGTGGGATACTAAGAAACCCTTACATGGCAAGATTTTTCGTCTAAAAAGTAGCACCTCTGCTAGATTTTTAAGAAATTCATATTTGTGAATGAAAACAATGATAAATACATTTTACGTATTTGTACACCTTATTGTTTTAATCATTTCTATAATACTAAGATCGACATGTTATACAGGGTGTCTGTAAAAGGTCTTTACAAAAACATACCACATATTCCTTAGACCAAAATAAGTCGATTTAAGTAAAATTACCTTAGTACAAAGTTGCTTCGTTTGGGCTCCAGAGGGCCTTGAAGTTACAATTTTTAAATCGTTTTTCCCATATAAATTTAAAACGGCATATGCGATTTTGCTGAAATTTGGTATATTGGTAGAGTTTTATGTGGCAAAAAAACTGGTATTAAAATTTTTTCCGATAATACATAGGCGTAGAACTTGATTTTTTAAATAATTGCACCTTTAAAAATTCTATGCCAATGGAAGAAAAGGAGTTTGAGTATGAAATTTAGATTGCGCAACTCATTTACTTTAAAAAAGGTACTCTTGATAAGACTCGATTACTCTCATGGTTTGGACGAAATTTGCATTTTAGTAATTTTAGAACATAAACAATAATTATTAAAATACAAACTTTGTCAAAACCATGAGAGTAAATCGAGTGTTATCAAGGGTACTTTTTTGTAGTAAATGAGTTTTCTTTGTGTTGTAAGTATTTCACTTTTAGATTTCCTTGTATCAGTTTTATATTTAATAAAACCTGTTATTCTTAATGCAATACAACTTCTTAGCTAAGCAATAAGAAGATCCTCTTTAATTACCTAAAATTTAAACCACAAAAATGTAGTTGAAAATGCAAATAATAAAGTAAATGTTTTTGAAGGAATTTTTTAAAATATAGGCATGAATATTATGTACTCATTATTAATTTACTAGTGTTTTAAATATTTTCTTCTCTCGGTAGCAGTAAATTGCCTGCGTTTTTTTTTTTTTTGTCAACCATTATAATACTTCAACTAAACGAACTCAAATTTAATTTTTTATAATATTGTTACGCTGGTTTTTGGTATCACAATTTATTTCAACTGAACTTTACAATAACTATAATTCAACTTTGACAATAACTTTACAACTGATAACATTCACGTATAACGTCTCTCATAAAACTAAAACTCTGACGTCAGGTCGTCGACTTATATAGCTTTCTTGACCTTCTCGAACCTTCTCGACCTGTCATCTAGAATGTAAAATGATGAGTAACATTCCACTTCTTTTTCTATCTGTACGTTCCCTATGATAGCCGCAGGCTACTGCAGGGTGCTGCGTAACAATATATTCATAGTATCTCTCGACACTCACATAAATTGGCTGGAAAATACATTTGTGAAAGAGATGAGATGAGACGATGCCGTTTATTTATTAACAGCAAAATGTAACCCGTACTACACCTTTAATAAGAGATTAGTGTTTAACAAGCCATTAAGTATTTAACGATCGTTCTTGCAACCCGCTGATTAGGTGTTACGTATAAACATTGATATTATGTAGTATGTATGAAAGCTTCCATATGTACCTGGAAAATCTAAATAATACAAAAGTCTTCTAAAAAAAAGGGACACTCTGACCAGTTTTGGTGCCAGAAATGCAGACCGAGTATTTGCGGGTTCATCAACACCGTTTTTTATAGATACTTCTTCTTTTTTTTTTTGTTTACGAAGACGCACGCTGTCGAAGTTGCATCCAACATCGAAGCAAGTCTTTCCGCATCTTATAAGGAATAAATATTTCAGGCATTCGACTGTTTCCTTATACGGCCCACTTCGATGATCAAGGCCAATAATTGTCTACTATTTAGGAATGGAAAGGCGCTTATGCCATGTTTATTATACATATCCGTTTCCCAATTGATAGCCCTATGAGAGATATTTTTTGCAAAACTGTGTTTATACAAGGTGATCCGTAAGTAATTACCTACTGCGTTGATTGAAGGAAGAAACATTTTAACACACCCAAATATGACCAATTTAAACATAAAAAAAGAAAATGTACATGGGCGTCGCCAAGTGGCAATGAAGCCTTTTTATAGTTTTAAGAATTGGCAAAATATTTTGTATAAAGTAAACATAATTAAATTAATGAAATATTAAAGAGAAATCAAAAATTAGAAGGTCCTGTGGCTAATAATGTTTATTATTTTATCAAGAAAGTAATATCAAACAATTTAACTCGAAACAAAATCGTATGTTACTTTTAAAAATCAAAACTAGAGGTTTATTTAGCTAAATAACAAGGCTATGTTGATCCTATTTATTATCTTTAAGTTTAGACACTTTGCCCAAAACAATATTGTAAAAAACTAGGCATATTTTGTTTTAATATTTTATTTTGATAACCAATAAATATTTTATTAGGCATTCCAATCAAAATGGCTGCCTGTTGAAGATAACACACAATCCCCAATATTACATTAAGGTAAGTGTTCTGTGATTTTAAAATATTTAACTGCCATGCTTCATGAACATGAGTAAAAAATTAACCTGTCAAACGACCAGATCTTAAAGGTGGATACAATTTATTGTTGAAACGCGAAACATCCTATGCTCTCTATCTATTAATGGTAAAAAAATGAACAGCAATTACTATACTATGGTGATGCTCAAATGAAGAACATTCTACAAAACAGTACACCTAGAGCTTTGTCTAGGTACGGTTGGCCTCACAGTCTACGTTTGTTGATTTCTTGTATTCAGTGACAGTTGACAGTCATAATAAAATTTTCTTTTTCTAAGTTTTCCCTCACGCCAGGTGTAAGTAGCCAAAACTGCGGTTGGTACCGTGAATGTCGGAGCCCGAAGGGCCTCCCATAGCTTCAGGATTCATCACAGAGTATACGAAACGGCTGAAAAACAGATGCCGACTATCACAGCCGCAATACACAAAAATTTTGAAGCTAAACTCACCAAAGTCTGCAAAAGCCAAAATCAAAAGAACCGGACAAACTTATGTGAGTACAAATATCTTTGACGCTCTTTGTCCAGCCATAATTCCTGAGAAAAAGGTGCTAGAGGCCCCCCAGGCAAAAATTTTCAGGGAGTCACCTTCAAGTGACCCCCAAACACTTGCAACAGTGGAAGTAAACACTACTAATACATCCGAAGGTGCTAAAACAACCCGCAAGTCGTCCACAACTGATTCTGAGGAATCCGAGGATTTCCAGGACAGTCAAGATAGCCAACAGGAACAAAACGAACATGAAAATTCGGTCAAGAGACTATTAGATGTTCTTGAAAGTCCCGGGGAGTCAGAAAAAATGGACACCGCTGACCACCAAAATAAAAAGCCTGAATCAGGCGAATATCCCCCAGGAACTGCACCATCTGCAGCAAACGTGCTCTCACCCGGCGCAAACATAGTTTTTAAAAGTCTTCCATTGCCTAAAAATGTAATAAAAAAAGCACTGAACTTCGGCACTACCGCCCACGGAGTGAACAATACATTAAAACTTCCAAATCTTCCAACTGGAAGTGTAGATAACGCTCAAAAGAGGGGTGAATTGAGTAGCCTCTCCCAAGGGCCAGTATCTACACTCTCAGACATACAAAGACAAACGGCGACAGGAGCAATCAGGAAAACGAGAATTAATAGCGACCCCAGACTTAGAATAGAAGTTAATCTAAATGATGTCCCCAGCAGTATTGCAAAGAATATTCTCGAATACGACCCAAATAGTCACACATCAGATGATGAACTGAGACAAAGAAAAGAATATGCGAATAGACATTCCAATCTCCCTCATTCGCCTAACAGCTTATTTGAGCCAAGGTCACTGCAAGAAAGAGCCCTATATGATATGGAAACAGACGCAGAAGAAGGAAACAATAAGAACAATACAGACAATCCATTCCAAACACCTAAGAAGTTCAGTAAAAACTTTGAGAAGCTAATACATGAAAAATCTAGAAAGACAATCACTCCCACTAGGAATCAGTTTCAACCACTAACGGATGAATCCGACTCCGAAGGGGATGATGAAATTGGAAAAATTGTCAAGAAGAGGAAAACAGGACAGAAATACAAACCCCTTAACATGGAAGACATACAAACACCTGGTACGTCAAGCCAACAGACTACTCACTCTGCCAAACCCACACGAACAGACATGAGAGGAAACAAAAACAAAGTAACTATGCCACCCATTGTAATAGATGGGAAAACAGCGAATCAGAACAATCTAATCAAAGATCTAAAGGCACTAGTTAAGGGTGAGTTCAGTATCAAACATACTAACTACACGACTATAATTTTTGTAGACAACAAAGAAGACCATGCTAGGGTACTTAACAATATTAAAGAGGAAAAACTACCACACCACACTTACACCTCAAGGGACGACAAAACACACGCATTCGTACTTAGAGGGCTGGCAAAAGGCACGAAAATATGCGACATAGAAGAAAATCTTGATGAAGAACATGAGATAAAAGTCAAAGCTATATACACTATGAAAACCAAAGACAGACCACTCTTTCTAGTGATTACTGATCCGGCCATAACGTTAGATTACTTAAATAAAAATACAAGGCGTGTGCTGTATACCAGGGTGACGTGGGAGCTACGAAAGTCGACAAAGCTAATAATACAATGTCACAATTGTCAGCAGTGGGGGCATGCCACGGCCAATTGTGGCCGGCCTCCACGCTGTCTTAAATGTGCGGGTGATCACCACACCCGAACGTGCACCAAAACATTGGACACACCAGCTACGTGTGCAAACTGCGGGGGTGATCACCCCGCAAACTACTCAAAATGTACCAACTATGTCGAAAAACTAGAAAGACTAATGGAAAGAAGGCCAAAAGCAAGTACTAAATATGTACCCGCCCCCCAGCCCAGAGTTAACCAATGGGAGACAAGGAGGCAAATACAAAATAATAACGAAGATTTTCCAGCACTACCGGAAAGAAGGCAACGTGAAAATATACCATACACTAGAAACCCCCACAAATTACCTGAAATCTCAAGGCAAACTACTCCCGGCGGATCCATGGACGATTTCGCGGCCCTAAATGACGAATTTGCAACATTAAATCGGTTGGTAAATATAGGTGAATTAATCAGAGCAGTCAGAGCACTGAACGCTAAACTAAAAAATTGCACAACGGGAAGAGAAATATTTGAAACTTATAACGCGTTCATGACGGACGTAGACATTAACTTCAAGCTTTTGAACTAAATCTAACATACAACACAGTAAAATCAGTAACATTCGTTAAATACATTGTAAAATGCTTCTGTGGGAGTTTATGCGACTGCGGAATCGCTTTTTCCCAGATAAACATGGATTTCTGTGTTTCTCGGGGAAATTGGCGGGAGCAGGGGCATGAATGACTACAGAATCGCACTCATTACGGACAAAGATGACAGAAAACAGGAAAAAATTGACGTACATCCTCCTTAACAGCGACGACCCCACTGAATAGTCAAATCACTACGACGATTAGTTACCAACTATAGTCGGACGGAAGACTGCACGGTGACGTCATCGCGAGGTGCAAAATTTCTTGGCTTGCCAGAAGTTTTGTGCCGAGCGGTGGCTTTACTGTGGGGTCTTGTGATTTGACTAATTCATGCACAAAATACCACGCTTCAACACACATTTAGGACAACCCTGTTTTTTCACTTGGTTTTTCAGGGACGACAGACAAAATTAAATTCACACAAAAACTTATTACTATTCCATTACTGATCTGATTAATTAGCCTATATTGATCTATAATGCCGTCATACGGCAAGGAGAGATCGCGAAAATCAAAATTCAAACTAAAAACAATATAAGTATACGGCCACGACATCGGTCATGGCTCCGACTGGGGTCATAGCAGAACTGGAACACTTCCTGGAGCAGCTAAGAAGAAATCCGTCTGCAAATTATGAATATTTATATTGTAATAGACTGTAAATTATTGTAAATATGTAAATAAAGATTTTGAAATGAATGAATGAACATTCTACAAAAATGTTTTCGTATTCATTTGCCCATTTCCCATTTTAAGTTACGTTTATGGAGTATAGAATACTTACAACCAGGATCCTTTTAAGAATTTATTATTGCAAACTATACAAGCTTTCGGCATGATTAGTACTTATTTTATAATAAAAATGCACTTAAAAAGTTTATCAAAGAGACACCTCGTCCAAATTGTCTTTGGAAGGTACAAAAATGATCTTTTTAAAAACGAAAACAAGACGTCAAATGAAATGTCATTTATCACAAATACGCGCGTTATATAAATTCGCCAATCATAATGCGTCGTGTAACTAACAACAAAGATGTTTCCCCCTTCAGTACATTACAAACCCATTTGAGTAACACATCTTGTGTTATATGTTCTAAGGCACATACTTTGATTTTCTTTTACTATACGGAAAATGGTCGCACTGCGCAGCTTTCTGAGTGCCTTTTAAAAGGAGATAGAAAACTCCGCCATTTTGAACCCTTATTACGTGTTGCCTACATCTTGGCGGAATATTTTTAATAGGTGCGTTTTAATCATCCGCTTCTGCTTCGGAAATGTCGGTTTTCTTGTTTTAATCTGACAAGTTAAAACAACTCTGGTGGATTTTTTAGAACTACATACATTTTGGTACAATATCTTATTTTGTTTTTATATAGGATTTGAGACTTTTGAGAGACATTGACACATCTTTAATAACGCATTCATCGGCATTTGACAAAATTTTCGTAACCTTTTTCATTTTATTACAAAAAAGAAACATTCGAAGCATTCTTTATATTTTATATAAGAAAAAAACTATCGTCCGGACGAACAATTTGGCGTAATTTTATAAGCATTTTAATTAAAGTAAACGCGAATCGGCGGTGAACCCGCTTCCATCAAAGCAGATGGCGTACAGGCAGGATCATCAACGGAGCCCGTGGGGCAGATGCGCGGCACCTGCTCGCCCCGGTGAGCCCACCTGTACGCGGGGGCCCATTATCGCCAGTCGAGGTCGTGCAAACAGCAAACACAACCTGCTCCTGCTTACCCATTATACCCGTCGCAGTCGTTCGACGACCATCTTTTTTCTCCTTTGTTATTATATTTATCAGTTATTAAGTTATTTACTATCTGCGATGAAATCGCTCGGAATTGAAGTTGGCCATGTGTGAAGCGCGTCGACATGGACACGGGGTGAGCGAGTGTCACTTGTTACTCGGTTCTGAGGAATTCATTACCGATGGTGATCGCCATTAGCGGCCAATGGTCCGTGCATAAAAGCGCGAAATACCTATTAACAAGATAGAAGAGAAAAATCATAATTGGAGTTGGCTGTGAAATATAAATTTTCTGGGTTGGTACTTTAGAATGACATTTATTGCTTTACATTATCATTGTAAACAAAGTTTATTACCTTGGAATGAAACTGCAACAAAATAGAAACGAATAATTTATCTAAAATTGAAATCATAATCAAAATTTAGTAGATATATCAAGATTTAGAAGTAATTCGTTTATGTAAATTGTAGACAATACGGGACCCAGAACTGTGCCTAGTGGTACACCGTACTTACAAGTTGTTTCTTGACTAAGATGCATATTATCGATGCTTTTTATCCATTAAAAAACTTTTAAAGAACTCGTATACTTTGCCCCTTATTCCGATGTTCCATAGTTTAATAACAAGATTTATGAGAAACTATGTTATTGAGGTCAATATTGCCAAGTACAAAAAAAAGTGGGGCTTGGTAGGCCTTTTAATTACGCTCCAATCACATTGTTTCAAAAGGGTGAGAGAATGATATATTTTTTAAGGACAAATTTTGAATTATATTTAAAAATATTTCCATTCGCATTTTTTAAACTATGAACTTATGTAGGTAAAGTTAAAATACTATCCCTATATAAGTAAAAAATAAGATAACAAACAATTAGGGGTCTATTCTGTAACAATTCCTTTATATTTAACGGCCTTTAAAAATATTTTCTTCTTTACTTCTGTCATTATTTAAATGGATCTTTAAAATACATTAGAGGACTTTCTTAAAGAAATCTGTTTAAATAATGACAGAAGTAAATTAACGAATACGAAAATATTTTTAAAGGCCGCCAATATTTTTAAAGGCCGTTAAATATAAAGGAATTGTTACAGAATAGACCCCTTAGTAAGGAATTTTACGTTTTAAGTTAATAATTATCTTTGAATTTAGCAGTTGGGACTTAGGGAATGGTTTTCAGGGTACATTCTTGGACATATGTTTTTTGTTTATCATATAAGAAATAAATTTGTTTCATAAATTCGTACATCTATAGTCTATTTTTATGTATGAGAGAGTATTAAAATAATAAAGCGTTCGTAATCCATAGGCGTATCACTTCTTTTAGTAGACAGTTAAAATATTTTTTGAAGTTATTCCTCGAGTATACACTTATATTTTCACCTTATTAACCTGCTTATAACTTCTAAACAGGTGAAGGTAAAAAAGTGCAATTTTTTCTAAAATGTTTTATTTTTCCACAAGGTATGTTAAGAACATTGTGTCAAACGGGTTATGTAGGTATAAGGGTTTAAACTTTGACTTTTAAACAACGTTACGTTCATAAATAATAATTTTAATGTAAAAACTACTTCTTACCTACAAATCCAAATCAGAATCGAAATCAGAAGATGAACTGTCGCAACTAATATTTACAATGAGTGGCTCGATCATTTCATCAGTAATATTGTCCAACTTCCACATTTTCTCTTCTTCTTTAATCGTATGATTTACTGCCTTTTCCCAGTTTTCAGGCTTCACATTATTTACAGCCTCCAAAAACAACTGTTTAACATCACTCATTTTAAAAGAATTATTTTTTCTTGAAACTTCTCCCTTTATCTGTGCCCATATCAGTTCAATCGGATTTACTTCGCAATGATATGGTGGTGATCTAACCACCGTCATCCCACGATTTTTTGCAATTTCATCAATTTCATATTTTTCGAATTTCTCTTTATGAAGGGAACACAAATGATACAGTTCTTTTCTCACAGAACCGGGATGAAACTTAATATTATTTGAATTTAGCCAATTCTGTAAATCTTTTTTTAACCACTTGGTTGTGGGCATTTTTTTCTATAAGTCTCGAGTGATAACTTGCACTTGCATTATCCATTACTATTATACAGTTCTGAGGAAGAAGATCTATAATTTGTTCGAACCACTCTTTAAAGACATCAGCATTCATGTCCTCATGGTAGTCACCGGTACGAGTAGATTCAAAAGTCAATAAACCACCTTTAACAAAACCGTTTGAACTACCGATGTGTACTATTATTAGTCTGCGCCCCTTTCCTGATGGTGGATTTAAACCAGTAGATAAATTATTTAAAAAAGCCTGTCTTCGACTTGTAACAGTTTCATCTTGCCAAAATTTATTTGGTTTATGTCCCTCGTTGATCCATGTTTCATCTAAATAAAATATATTTCTTCTTTGGTTTCTCATTTCTTTTATAGTGTTTAGGTAATTTCTTCTCCATACTACAATATCGCTTCTTTCTATTAAAATAGACTTTTTGGAATGCCTTTTCCATAGAAAACCTATTTCTTTTAAAAGTTTCCATAGTGTGCTTCGACTCATTTCAGGGCAATCCTTATCATCTCGAACCGTGGCAAGAACTTTGTCTACTGTCGGAAATTCTTTTCTAAAGAAGAACGCATGCACTTTCCTTCGAAGTCTTTCTTTCAAAAGATTTTCTAATTGAAATTTTGGTTTTCCTGGAGCTTTACGTGCTGTTTGAAACTCGCCACATTTCTCTTCTTTAACAACTCTGTAAATCGTAGATTTCCCAGCACCAAGCGTACTACTAACTAATTCCACTGTGTCATCAACACTTTTACATAAATGTTTGTCTGTAAATGATTTAAAACAATTAAATATTAATGTTTTTTCATTAACTGTTAAATGACCGATTTTTTGTCGTTTTCCAAATTTTACATGATCACACTAGAATTCACACTGCACCTTGCAAGTTGCAACTAAACGACATTTAGTAAACTGTCAAGAATACACAACTTGGACCTCCTTACTAAATGGAAAACCTATAATCGCATTTTCGGTGAAATTTATTGGGAAGGTATTTATCTACTTATAATTCGATTACTGTAAGAAATTCTTGGAATTAAAATAAAACAAAATTGGCAAATAGGTACTTATTGAAAATAATCTTAAGATACGGCTATGTAATCTTTAATACACAGGGCTTTTGGCCTGCCTACCTTTTTCTATTGTTCTGTACAGCTTATGTTTATAAAGGACCAATAAAAGACCCAAAACTTGTAATAGCTCAGGTACATTTATTACAATTTTAGGAAATATTTAGATTATTCTGTAAAAATATTTAAAATGACCGTACTAAGTTTTGCATTAGAAATGCTGTTTTATTACTCTCTCATACATAAAAATGGACATAGTACAGTAATTTTATAATACAAAAACTTTTCATAATTGACGATCCTGGTTAATAGAAATCATTAAGGACATCAATTTCGATTTTTTTTAAGAATCAGCCTTATATGAAATTGTTTCACGGTTTATTGTACCAAATAAAAAATTCTTAACTGTAACAGATAATAATTTTTAGACAAACTGTTTAGCTAAGGTAATTTTTTCATTGTATCTTTTTCGCGCAAAAGAAAAACATTCATGGTCTACTTTTCGGTGACTACGATAATAAAAAGAGACCATTAAACATTCGCGTCCGTTTGCTGGTTTGTTTTGTGACCAATTAACCATCAGACATCAGGTGTTCGAGCCGGTGATAAGAAGCGCGCGGTTCAGATGTTAAATTGGTAGCAGAGTGCAAAGTAACTGTCAAAATTAAAATGTGTTTCTACGCATAGCGGTACGTCTTACTTTCATGTTGATGAATAAATAAGACGAGACAAAACTCCAGTATCCATTCAATGAGAATTATTTTGTAATTTCATACAGCTGTTATAGATATTAACACGTTAACCGCTATGTATGAAGATATGTATAATTTTAACACACCAAAAATTATGAGCAAATATTTCTTACCCCACCTTTGAATGTCATTTATGTAACGATACTAAGCGTACAAGAATGGAAAATCCTTCGTTTTCTGTTGACGATACTGTTGAAAAGACAAGTAATATGATGGGTGTAAGCAAATCAACGATATATAAAGAGATACAACACTTACCAAGGTTTTGGATGCAATCAATAGTGATTAGTGTTTTCCTAAAATGGAAAAGACAAAACTACGGGAAACTCTAATAAATTTGAAGTTCAAGCGGGATAAACAGGTCCGGAAAACAGCACTTATTGATTTTGATAAAATTGTTTGTTGGAGATGGAGATACCTCAGAACCATTTTTAAATTACGTGCAGAGGGCAATAAAATATTTTATTTGGACGAAACCTGCGTGAATGAATGTTACAGAGTTAGCAAAATGTGACAGGACACAAACATTAAATCTTCACGACAGCCTTTTTGGAAGGATTATCTACAGCAGTGGTTCCCAAAGTGTGTGCCGCGGGTCCCTGGGGAGCCATATGGAGTTAATAGGGGAGACTTTACACTAAACTTAGTTATTCGCTTCGAGGCTAAAAAATAAACAATTCAAATCGAGCTGCTTGCGTAGGTCATGGACCTTTTTTTTTAGAAGCTCGCCGTTAGCAAGACCTGCTCTTTTTTTTAGAAGCTCGGTAGAATGACCTGCTCATTTCTGTTTCGTAAATCTCGTAAATCTAGCAACCCTAGTGCACCTAAACAAATTACTAAACCTGTAAGGGAGCTGCGACCTGAAAAAGTTTAGGAATCCCTGCTCTAGAAGATTGAAAGTTCCTTCTGGTGAAGGACAACGTCTAATTATAACTCATATTGGAAGTGATGACGGGTTTTCAAAACGTAGTTCTTTATTATTTCCATCTAAAAAATCATGAAGATATGATATGAACGCTGATGTTTTTGAAGAATATTTTCAACAGATGATAAAACATTTACCAAAGGGTTCAGTTGTAGTAATGGATAAAGAGCCTATTCCTGTCTAATTGGACGTGTATCAAATACTTCATGGAAGAAAGATGATGTCATTAAGTGGCTAACAGAGAGAAACAATAACTTTCCAGAAAAATCAATAAAAATAGAACTACTAGAAATTGTGAAATAAAATAAGCCTCCAGTACGTTATGTAGTGGATGAACGTGTTGTGCGTCTTCCTCACTATCATTGCAAACTAAATCCTATTGAATTAATTTGGGCACGAATGAAATGATATATAAGTCGACATAATACGACATTTAAGTTAAAAAATGTAGAAGCATTGTTAAATACCTTTATATCACTTGTTACGAAGGAAAATTGGCAAAAGGCAATCGAGCATGTGTTAAAAGAAGAAGAAAACGTGGAATCTGGACAAAATCTTGGATGTCGATACTATCGTGCCACCTTTAATAATATCAATAAATAATGACTTATCAAGTGAATATAGTTATTCAAAGACTTTCGCGTTTCCTGATTTTTGAGAGTAGGTAAGCATATCTATTTTATATCTAAATGTTATAATCATATCAGTAAAAAAGGAGTAGAGTCTGGCGGCGCTGCGTTGAGACCAGCCAATACGCGTCTTTAGTGCTCGTCACAGGTTGAGGAAGGTCATAGCACTGGATGCCAACAGAGCAACCAGAATGTCAACTGTCATTAATGTCCATAATAATAACATGACCAGTGGGCCAGTAGGTCAGTCAATACAAAGTATCATATATTTGTATTATAACATAACTAAAATACCTACATCTTTTAATCATAAGGACATAAGTTAAAAACCATTTTAATATATGCATTAGAATGAAGTAATAATAACTTAAAGAGACGAGGTCTTAAAGTAATAGTTGGTACAGCATGTTTTTTAAACGTTTCCTCATTGCTGCTAGAATGAAATCACTTACTATGAAATGTGCTCTAAAAACGGCATTTATAGCAGTCAGTGTTCAGTCTTAGGATCTCTTCCTAAAGCCCTCATCCAAGCTGCATACATATTAAAAAATCATTAAAAAAAAAACATTATATACCTATATAGTTTTCGGTTCTGGGTGCCCTAAAAGAGGACACTTAGCCGACAATTTGGCTCAGATAGCTAAAACCCAAAAGCCACACCCCGAACCAGGACGTATTGCTATCCTTTTAAGTAAAAAATAACTACAAATAACTTACCTGAAAAATGAAGGCGTCTAACTTTACACCAAAAAAACCATACACTTTTTCCCATTGTTGCAAGCACCCGATGACGATTAGATAGATATCAACTAGAAGCATGTACTTAATGGTTATAAAGCTTATTTTAACACAAAAAGAATAAAGCACTAGTCGAAAAGCAGCAATCAAATATAAATAGACCACAATATTAAAATTCAAATTAAAAACTATATAAAAGACAAATACTCTAAAAGCGCAAAAGATCTGAACCAAATAAAATGAATAACCATAATAACCTAAAAATCACACTAAAATTGCAAAAACTGTTACTGTAAAATCATGAGATTACATCAATAATGCATATGCGTCGGAGTATCGCAAATGTCAAAAGTACAGTGTTTCCATGAAAATTTAGCTATGTTTTTGGCAGTATTATAGGACCATTTCTACCACGCGCATCCAACGATATTGGCGCTCCACAGTTCACTGTATTTTCCTCACACCTCTAGTATAAATGATTTGACATAACGAAACTAACAATAATTATAATTAATGTAGAGTAATAAGTGATTCGTGAATTCTAAATAAAACAATTATTATATAAAAGTGTAAAAGGAAATATAATTTATTTCCCTATTTTCTTCTGTAATATCTTCAATTATTATGTTTAATGTCTATAAATAAACCAACTGGTTAGGTGAAACATTGTGATATAAGATTTTATTTATGTGTCCTATGCGTACACTTTAATATACAAAACACCTGGAACATTCTTTAAATAATTGTGGTCGTAGAAATAATTGTGTACATAACTCGTTTGAAAGTGTATTTTATGCACTTGCCAAATATATTGTCCATACAGATTAATCAGACTATTTTTTTACTTAACTTCAGTACATCTCTTACTACTAAAACTGTTTTTATCAATGGAAAAAAAAGGGCCGTGTTCTCGTATGTTTTGACGCATTTTCGGCCTCAGCCAATCGGATCCCCCCTCTAAATATATTATGAATTTTGCTTAGAATTGCTAATCCTACAATTCTCTATTCGTGCTTGCTGACTGGGAAAATAAATACCGAAAATCGTCACTGTCTCCTGGACTATACAATAGATGATGATGAGAACTTCACAATAAATACACTTTTATGAATGGCTAGTTGGGGATGTGGCTATGATCTTCCTCAACCTGTGTCGTTTTCACTAAACACGCGTAATAACGCTGCCAGAAACTAAACCACCTAAAAAAGCTCAAAAGCGTGCAAGACTGCAAAAACGCAAGCAAAACCGGAGCATGTCAAAAAAGTGGTGAAAATATTGAATTTACCAAGTTCTTGATGTGTTACCGCCAAAAAAACACAAAAAACAAAAAATTGGCCTTAGCCAACCAGAAATTTTTTTTTTCAGGGGTGAGTGGAGACTCTCCTAAAACAAGCACCCCGGCGGTTAAATTCAATTATTTTAGTTTAAAATAGTAACAAAAGAAATAATACAAACAAATACATCCTAATTTACCCAACCATGCGCGCATCAGATTCTTAAAAGGAATTAAAATAAGGGTCGCCCATTGTTACATTCCACAAAACCGGGCGGCATAGGTATCATTCTTAAAATCACCACACCTTATAACTGCAGCCTGTTTAAAATCACAGATTTCGTTTGAGCCGCTTGTGCTGTAAACCTCCCATAAAATTTTGATTTATTACTCCGTGTCGATTGCGATTCTACTATAACAGATTAGTCTTAATCTGAAGTTCTAATATAACAAGCAACAATGCAGACAGCGGCCGAATTGATAATAGCCATACATGAATTAAAAGCACCCTTACATCAATTAATCAACGTAAAGATGAGTTATCGCTGTTTGACCGATATTTTATACACGCGCGCGTATCTATATAATTAATTTATTTCGTAGGACAGGGACAGGACACAGGACGGTCCCATCTGCTGGCAACTGCGCCATTCGTAGTAGTTTGGGGATTACCGATTACCCGTTGCCGAACAGACGGCATCAGTCAACTCTTCAACAGGCACCTGTGTACGGAGGCTTAGCGAGAGGGAGGGAGGGAGGAACTTATAGAATTCAAAAAATATAATTCTTAGATTCATGATTTCTGCGTTTTTTGTCACTATAATTATTAACGATTCATAACAACCTCAGATAAACAAATGAAATATAGATAACTAACGGGCCCCTTTTAACATAGGCTTTGTTTGAAGCGAGTATCTACGATCTTTTGACAGTTTTTTACCCTTGAAAATAATATTAAAATACATATTTTATTAATATTAATTTCTAAAGTGACTTCCATTCGCCCTCTGCTTCAAGCCTGTCATTTTCTGCTCGTTTACGACTACATAAAAATATCAATTCATTTTATCGCAAAGCAAATCTAAACTAGTATCATTATTACAATTATTATATACACCATTGCATTTTGCATTGTTCTAAAGCATTTAGCGAGTAGGAAGGGACATGCGGCGTGTTATTTTATCTCGTAAAGAGCGCGGTCTTTTTAGTCTTTTATAATGGCAACTGACTGGACTTGGGAACTGAACACTGAAACTGGTAGAAGAAAAGTTGTATAGACGGAATTGGCCGCGTTACCATAACGAGCCATGATCGGACTTCTTGATGGCGCCAGATGTTGTTCGCCGCCGCCGGCTAACTCCATGCTGGGACACGATCTTCCACTTCCACTCGCCGAACCCATTTCACAAGAAATGCGTCTCGTATACGAGGGCTAATGCTGAACATTTTTATGTCCTCTTTACATATCTGACAATTTTTTCATGAAGTCACCTCACTTCGTGAAGAAATTTTTATATGTAGACCCGGTGAATGACATTTTACAGGTGTTTCAACTCTTTTTAAAATATGTCGCCAGTTAATTACCTTACTATGTTGATTTCCTGGTATATTTAGATGACATTATAGTCTTGGGGAAATCATTTGATGAACATCTAAAGAACTTAGAAGATGTTTTTAAAAGACTTCAAGCTGCCCAACTGATGCTAAACTCCAAGAAATACCAGCTGTTCCAAAATAAAGTCAATTACCTGGGTCATATAGTCAGTAAGGATGGCGTGGCTGTAGATAAGGAAAAATTCGCTTCTATCAAAGAGTGGCCACAACCAACTGATAAACACCAAATAAGTTTTCTTGGGCTTTGTACGTACTACCGAAGATTCATCAGGAAGTTCGTAGATATTGCTAAGCCATTAACACGACTCACAGAAGAAGCGAGAGAATTCTGCTGGGACGAGGACTGCCAAACTGTCTTTGAAACATTAAAGAAGCATTTAACAACAGCACCAATACTAGGCTATCCACTACCAGAGGAAGAATTTATCCTGGATACTGATGCTAGTAATGTGGGAATTGGAGGAGTGCTTTCACAGATTCAGGAAGGGAAAGAAAGTACTACGTTATTTTAGTAAAGTGCTTTCGAAACTTGAACGAAATTACTGCGTCACAAGAAGAGAACTCCTGGCAGTTGTAAAGTGTGTGGAACATTTCTACCAATACCTGTACCCGAAGGAAACTTTTAATCCGTACCGATCATGCCGCCCTTAAGTGGTTGATGCAGTTCAAAAACCCGGAGGGTCAAATAGCCAGATGGATTGAACGACTTCAAGAGTACGACTTTAAGATCGAACATCGAGCCGGAATAAGTCACAGAAATGCCAATTCTCTCTCTAGAAGACCATCTTCAGCAGAGTGCTCCCACTGCAACAAAGCGGAATCCAAAGAAAGTGGACTACTAAGAACAACTGTAGTCAACGTTGAGTGGGCCCCTGCTAAAATTAGGGAAGAACAAGAGAATGATACCGTTTAAAGAAAATGCGACAATGGAAAGAGGAAAATCGTCGACCTATTTGGCAAGAAGTATCTAATCTCTCTCCAGTACTTAAGTCGTATTTGGCTCAGTGGAACTCCTTTATTCTGGAAGATGGCTTAATAAAGCGAGTACTTGAAAATGATGATGGTTCCGAGAACAGAAGAGTTGGTCATTCCAAGAAGTAGAGTAGCTGAAGTACTCCGTCAGTTACATGACAGTCCATCAGGAGGACATCTCGGTGTTAGGAAAACCCTTCAGAGATTTCGGGAAAGGTTTTACTAAATGAACAGTTCCGATGATGTAAAGGACTGGTGTAAGAAATGTACTACCTGTGCTATGAGTAATGGACCTCAACGAGGCAATATAACGTTGGTAGCCCATTTGAGAGGATCGCCTTAGATATTGCTGGACCATTCCCCGCGACAGAGGATGGTAATAATTACATTTTAGTGGTTATGGACTATTTTACAAAGTGGATGGAAGTCTACGCCATTCCAAATCAAGAGGCCGCAACTGTTGCAGATGTATTGATAAAAGAGTTTATCTGTCGATTTGGAGTGCCCTTGGAGATACACAGTGACCAAGGAAGAAATTTTGAAAGTCAACTTTTCCGTGGAATCTGGGACAGGCTAGGCATGAAGAAAACCAGAACCACAGCATTGCACCCACAATCCGATGGAATGGTAGAGCGAATGAATAAGAACATTGGCAAATATCTGTCAAAAGTGGTTTCAAACCATCAGAGAGATTGGGATCAGTATCTTTCGCTCTTTGTAATGGCTTATAGAGCCGCTGTCAATGAATCAACAGGCCAAACACCAACAAAGGTCTTGGTTTGGGCGTGAGATGAAACTACCGTGCGACCTCGAGTTTGCATGCCGACTTGGAGAAGATGTAGCTGGTGAAGATTATGTGATCCAGTTACGAAGAAGAAAGGAGGATATGCATGGATTAGTTCGCTTCCATCTTCAAATCGCCAGCGACAGAATGAAGAAGCGATACGATACTCAAGCAACAGAAGGATGTTTCAAAGAAGGCGACAAAGTCTGGCTCCCTAACCCAAAAAGACAAAAGGGTTATTCTCCGTAGCTTCAAAGGTCTTGGGAAGGTTCATACCTCATCAAGAATAAAATAAATGATGTAATTTACCGTATAAGTAAGATCCAAACGGTAAACCAAAGGTAATGCACCAAAACAGACTGGCGTCATTTGAGGGTGAACATGAAGAAGAAGTAAACCAACTTCACGAAACACCAGACCTTGTCTTTGAAGAATTTATGGGTGCATATGGAAGTAATGGAAAAGCAAGATATGGTGTTACGACCGAGCAACAACAAGATCTGCTCTCGTTTCCGAAAGACTACTCACTGGTCCATGGTACTCCACCAGCATCAACGACGCGCGAGGGTTGGCATATGTGTTCTGTAAGAAGTTTGGTCGACTGCTAGAACTTCAACGTCAATTACCAGCCCCTGGAAAAGCCTTGAAATTTCAAGACGAATCGCGCTACCATTTCTATTTGATAACGAAGAACACCTTTCGAGATCGATCCACCTATCAGGATGTATGGGAAGCATTACTCAGTCTAAGGGAACACATACTGTAGTCTAATGTACAGAAACTAGCCATGCCGAAGATAGAAGAAAATCAGCTGGATTGGAGGATCATTAGGAACACGGTGGAAGTAATCTTTCAAGATACCGGAGTCCAAATACTGGTCTGCAGCCATTCGCCCAGTGCCCAGGTTACAGCGAAGACAGTCCCTTGTTACTTCCATGCAACTGGAAATTGTAAAAGAGGATTCAGTTGCAGATACAACCATTCCAGTTTAGTTTCGTAAGAGTTCCAGGAGGAACTATCTCTTAAGGAGGGGGCAATGTTATGTGAGCCATTTCATTATTCAGTCATGCTCTAATCTTCCAAGTCCCTCTCTGTCTTATTTGGCCTTTGAGGCTCAACTTGTCCGATTATTATACATAATTAAACCCCTATGGCGGAGGCATTTTCGCGAACATTCCTGAGTCATCGTGATAACGTTTATGGTATATTCCGGATATTTTGGTGGAGGAGCATTCTAGATCACCAATTTGTATATAAATATTGGTGGAGGGACAACAAAAAGTTATTAGTAGATAGACAGTGGTGAATATAAATAGTGAACAGTTCAAAAACATTCGAAATATATATAAATTAGAATAGTAGTGTTATAAATAAATGTTTAAATAAATTATTTACAAATAAACTATTGTTTAAAATAAACAAAGATCACATTATTTTTTATCGTTTCCTTATTGACTTTTTGTTGAGTTTTATTTTAGTTAAATATGTACTGTTATGTATATTTTCAGTTAATTTAGTTATGACTAGTTCAAATACATCATTAACATTATTTAGATGATGTATATTTTCCTATTTTTCATTTTGTATTTCATTTTGTAGATCTGATTTTAAATTGTTACAATAATGTATATACTTTGTGCAACAAAATATGCATATGGTTTGTAGCGGTATCTTTTTTATGGGAGTGGATGTTATGTAGTTAAGATATAATTTTTTAATGATATGTACAGGGTTTTTCATTATATTTTGACCGCTACTTATTTTCATTATTATTGCGAACACAAAAAAAGTTTTAAGTAAAAGCTTTTTTGTTTTACCTTTACCGATTAAAAATGTAATAACTGGCAGAATTGTGTATAATATAATTAAATTTTTTAATGGGACACCCTATATATTTTTTTTTTCATTTTAAGTATATTGCTTGCATTTACTGATTACAAATGTATAATACTTTAATTATTTAGTGACTTATTGCACTATGAAAACGTAACATATATGGCTATGAAAATAATGTTTCCAAATGAAACAGTTGTTTATTAAAAGTTGTCAATTGATTGCTTTTTTGTGTTCACAAGAATAATGAAAATAAATAGTGGTCAAAATGTAATGAAAAACCCTGTACCTATGATATTGTTTCGTGTGAGGGGCATATATTATATTTGTCAGGAATTACCGGGATTGTAGCCGTTCTAGACCTGTTGTATGTGTTTTTTTATGGTTCTGACAAATTAGAACCATAAAACACTTTTTACAATTTTCTTCGCAGTGTTTTTTCCACAATTTCTAAAAAGTCTATGAGGAGTATCCCATCTTTGTCCCAATAAGCTGAAGCCAAAATATTATCTTCTAATTTATGGATCATACAAATTCATAATACCATATACCGGGTGTCCGCGCGAAAACTTTCAATGGAATTATTTCTGGTGTTTTAAAATATATCGACTTGAAATTTTGGAAGGTTATTAAGGAAGTAGGGGGTAAATTAATAGTGTATAAGATACCACTCCAACGTGATATCTGCCGCCCCCAGCCACCCCCGGTTCAAAAGTTTAAATGACACCCTGTATTTTTTTTTACATATTCTGAAAGAGCGTAGTTTTTTTAGTATCTCTATGTGAAAAAATTACTTAATTACATAATGAACTTTGAAAGATATTTACAGCTAAAGGTTCAGATACCAGATATTCAAATATCGAAAGCAAAAAATAATAGCAAGCCATGAAAGCTGCTTCGTTGCTTGAACTGTCAAATAATATTGTTTGTGACACTTCTGTTTACTCGTTAATACAAAAGTTTTCGAAAAAATTTGACTTAGTTTAAATTAAATAGCTACAAAAATAGAAAAATGGTTTACAGTTTGGAAGAAAGAACTGAAATTGTAGTTTTATGTGGGATTGCAAACAGAAACTATTCGCAGACGGCAGCATTATTTAACGAAAACCATCCCAACAAAAATGTATCTGCTGTTTATGTAATTAATCTAATACAAAAAATTTTTGAAACTGGATCGGTAAATAATAAAAAACGTGATATGAATAATCGTGGAGCACGAGATGAAGCAACGCAAGTTGCAGTTCTTGGTCACGTAAATTTAGACCCACAGCTTTCAGTTAGAAAATTGTCAGAAGCTTCGGAAGTGGCAAAAACAACGTGCCATAAAATATTAAAATTAAATAAAATGCATCCTTATAAAATACAGCTTCATCAAGAGTTGGGCGACGATGACTTCGATAGAAGAGTCCAATTTTGTGAAACTATGACAGGCATGATTCGGCAAAATAGAAATATTTTGCGAAATATTTGTTTCAGTGACGAAAGTTGCTTTTCCTTAAATGGTTTCGTAAATAGACACAATTGTCGATATTGGAACGATGTTAATCCCCACGTTTTCCGAGAAGGCCATACGAAACGTCCCCAAAAAATTAATGTATGGGCTGGAATTCTAAATAACCAAATAATTGGTCCAATTTTCTATCACGAGAATTTAACTGGGCCTAGATATCTCGAGTTTTTAGAAGAATTAATACATCCATTCAGTGCTTGGAAGAAAACTTAGATCAAATGCAGGAGGATCAGTTATACTTTAAGCAAGACGGAGCTCCCCCTCATTACTGTTTAGAAGTAAGGCAATATTTAAATACCGTTTTTCCAGGACAATGGATAGGTCGTAGGGGTCCTATTGAATGGCCAGCTCGCTCCCCAGACTTGACCCCACTGGATTTCTTTTTATGGGGACATTTGAAGTCTGTTGTTTACAGGACACCACCACAATCCATTGATGATTTACGTAATAGAATCATAGAGGAATGTAGAGATTTAACACCACATGTCTTTGAAAATATTCGGAACGCTTTCGAGATAGACTGTACTATTGTTTAAATGTAAACGGTGAACATTTTGAACATTTGATTTAACTAAAAAAATAAAAAGAGTCCTTACTTTAGTTTATAAAGCGAAATTTTGTTGGTCTATAAGAATACCTATTTTTGTGATAAGTTGTATTTTTTTGTGATAAGTTGTATTTTTTTGTGATAAGTTATATTTTTTTGGATAATTAGATTTTTTTGTTTCTATCTGCTTTAATTATTTCGAAATTTGTCCACTGTCCAAGGTTACTAGTTCTTTTTTTTAATATCTGGTATATGAACCTTTAGCTGTAAATATCTTTCAAAGTTCATTATGTAATTAAGTAATTTTTTCACATAGAGATACTATAAAAACTACGGTCTTTAAGAATATGTAAAAAAAATACAGGGTGTCATTTAAACTTTTGAACCGGGGGTGGCTGGGAGCGGCAGATATCACGTTGGAGTGGTATCTTATACACTATTAATTTACCCCCTACTTCCTTAATGACCTTCCAAAATTTCAAGTTGATATATTTTATAACACCAGAAATAATTCCATTTAAAGTTTTCGCGCGGACACCCATGTACCTATTCACTATTAGTCCCAATTCTTTGACCACTCCTTGTGTAAAGAGTGTTTGAACAGCCCCGCCCCGTACAATATCCATTATCCCTAGACTATTTAAAAGATTGCAAAATGGAAATTACGGTCCCATCCAAATTTGCGCCGTCTTTGTTATACGTAAAATTTTGACAACGCCCTGTGGATTTCTAAAGTGCCTGTCCGGATTTTTGATTGTCACGAGTGGGTTGTGAATTGTGTTTGTTGAAGTCTTTTGAAATTAACTTCGGTACTAAATAATGAGGGACTGAATAAATAAACACTTCTTTGTAACGTTTGGATTTGTTAAAGGTTTTACCATTACTAAGCTTTTATCAATTTTTTCAATCCATTTTTCTCACCGACAAGTTTTGTTACAATCTAAATCAAGGCTACCTATTATGTAATTCAAACTACTATTGTTACATGATTTAATCAATTACATTTCAATTAATTATTACATGCCTTGCTATAGCTTTTAGATGAAAATTTAATGGTAAAAATACTTTACTTCGACTATGAAATTCACCAACTTATTTTATTATAAACAGGTACCTTACATCAATTTATTTAACAAGTATTACAAATTAAAAATTTAAAAAAACCGACTTCAAAAACGTGCAGATGCCACATCTTAACCAAATTTATATGGGACCACCCCTGAGGTACCCCCTTACTAACAAAAAAAGAATCGTATAAATAGGACAAGGTGGTAAAGCATTATCGCTAAACATACATAAAAAATGAAGAGTTTGAGGATTTTCTCATGGATCCAATTATTAGATTTTGACAAAATTTATATGGGACCACCCCTACAGTAGCCCCTTTCTAACAAAAAAATATCGCGACGAATTGATAACCTCCTCCTTTTTTGAAGTCGGTTAATAAAACAGGTTCACTCACCAATATACTAAGCAAATTAGAAAAAACAACACCATTTAATAATTGAATTAACTATACCATTGATAATTCTTTAATTCTTCCAAACTTAAACATAATTTTCTTAATTTTTTAAATTGATTGCACTGTAATTTATATTATTATTCAAAAGTAACCTAATTATACTTTCATATAAATCAAAGGTAGAGTAAAGTCGCCTAATGTGGAATAGCATTTTATTTTAATTAAAAAAAAATGATAAACTTCAATTTTGTTTTTAGATATTTTGTATAGATATAGGTAAGGGTATTAGGGATATATAGTTCATGTCACAAAAATATAAATCTCCCAAAAAAATCATAAAAAAAATAAGAATATAAAATGAGCCTTTTTTTAGATCTTCAAAAATGGGTTCCTAATGTGGAATACCTATATTCCAAGCGAAAAATAGCATTCGTTATAAAATGTTGATTGAAAAAACTTTGTTTTTTGAGAAAGAAGTTTATTTATACAATAAAGATACAAATATATTAGCACAAAGAATTAAAAAAAAAATTAAACTAACGGCAAAAGTCGCAAACGTAGGGTTCTTTTTCGGGTCCTGCACACTCTTCATGTGCCCAACAGTTACATAGCATGCACATTACCCAAATTTCTCCTTGATTATTATCTGAAAACTTATCTTCACAAAAAATGCAATGTGCATCTTGGTTTGGATTATTTTCCTGTTTTGCAAAATCTTCTTCGTCATTGAAGAATTCTGCATGGAAATGCTCGATGCATCAGATTCAGCACTTGATGAAGACACATCTCTCTTTTGACGTTTAGTTAGTGTTTTCTTCGTATTACGTCTACCTTCTTGAGATGAACTACAAGATGGATTTTCGGAAAATACATTTTTTTTTACTATGTCCTTTTTTGAGTCGCTGCGTTTGTGTCTTTCATTTGAACCGATTTCTCTAGGTCTTCCTTATTTGGCGTAGTAGTTATTATTTTGGCTTTTCCGGGTTTTCGGCCTCTAGTGCCTACTTTTCTCTTTACGGTCGGTATTGATGAAATATCTTCTGGACCAACAGCTTCTACACTTGGATTTCGGTTTTCCTTTTCTTCTTCTGCGGCAATCATTCTTGGCTGTGGGGTGGGATTATTGGCTATTGGACCAACATTACAAACCTCTTGTTCAACGGTTAGAAAGTCCACTTCGCTGAAAATGTTTCTCCTAGTAGGATAAATTCCTGTAGTTGCGAACCCTTTGACGGCTCGCTCCGCCGATTGCGTCTTTAAATAGGCTTGCCCAAACAGTTCGCAAACATCAAAGTGGGATATTGGACGTTGATTATTCCTTAAAAAATCCTTATTTCCTCATTGTAAAATGCTTTTAATGCTCCCATTACAGTTTTATCTAGAGGCTGCATTTTGTGGGAGGTGTGTGGCGGCAAGGAAAGAATTGTTACAAAATTTTCTTTAGCCTTTATTATAACATCAAGGTTTCTTGTATGTGTGTTGTGTCCGTCTAAAAGTAAAAGAATAGGGTTGGTTTCAGATGGATGAACATATTCGATAAAGTGCTCGAACCAAGCTGTGAATAGATCCATTTGTATCCACCCTGATGGATGGAATTTAAATAAAGTTCCAGGTGGAGCACCCTTTTTGAGTTGTTCATTGCAATTCTTACGAGGGAATATAATCATTGGTGGAACAAATGTTCCATCTGCGCTCATACACATGGAAATGGTTATTAGAGATCCCCGTTCTGCGGAAGTAATAGCTCCAATTTGACGTTTGCCTTTCATTGCTAAAATTTGGGGGCATTTAGATTGGACGATACATATGCCACATTCATCCACATTGAAAATCTGCCTAGGAGCAAAATTCTTTTCTTCCATGACGTGTTCAAGCAAGTCAAAGAACTCGTTCACACTTTGTTTATTAAATCCGGCAGCCCTTACAACCGATGTTCTTGTTGGTCTTCTTATGCTAATTTTATCTTTGTGTCTTTTCAGAAATCCTTTGAGCCATTTTTTTCCTGCAGATTCCTGAAGCAATGAAAACTTATTCGGAATATTATTATTGCAAGAGAACGTAGATCTCTCCTAGTCAATCCAAAAAAGTTTCTTTCCATCTTAAGAATGTAGTCCACCAGCTTGGTTTCCAATTCTTTCGATAAAATAGGGTTTCTTCCTAAGGTTTCCTTCTTGATATCGATAATATTTTTGTCGCTTTTGCGATATCTAATAATGTGGCACGGGGAACTTTGTAATGTTTGGCAGCTCTTAAATATCCCATTGTATGAGTTCGTACTGCTTCTACTGCATTTTGCATATCTTCTTCCTTCCATTTGTGCTCTTTAATGTTCTTTTTTGGCATTTTTCCTGAAACAAATGCAAATATGCTTAATTTTAGTTATAGTTTCCTATTGTGGAATATTCCACTTTAGGGCACCTCTCCTATTCCACTTAAGGAGACTTTTATTATTTTATTTCATATCAACATAATCGAAACTAAAATGGTTATTTGCATTAAATATTAAGCATATTATAAAACTACAAACTATGTACTTTAACTCCACAAAATATCTTACCTTTAATATTAATACCAACGGAGATAACACACCTTTTATTTATTGGTACAAAAATGTCTACTGGGCTTGAAACTATATTTGCTTCGCTCCCGTCGAACCAAAGTCTTCCACGTACGAAAACATTTTAGGTGGGGCGTTTGATGCACTGGCTTGTAAGTAGATGGCGCCTATAGATCACCGTATAACAGCGTATTCCACTTTAGGAACCTATTCCACATTAGGCAACTTTACATTTACATCTGACATTTATTGCATGATATTTATGTCTGACAGTTGTTTAGTCCAGTGTAAACACTCAAAAATATATGTCCGAGAGAATTTTTTGTGTGTTTACACTGGAATAAAAAACTGTCAGACATAAATCTCATGCAATAAATGTCAGATGTAAATGTACCTTAAGCATTCCCTTTACATTAATTTAATATTTTTAGGAGATTCTTAAATTTAAATATCAACATTATTCAAAAACTAATTTAATTTTAACTGTAATTAAGAATGCACTACTCTAATTATGAATTGAAGTAAAAATATTTTGTAAATTAACATTGCCGTATTCAATTATTGAATTAAAAGCTATAAATAGTCACAAATGGTGTTAATTTCAAAACCAAGAATTTTTTTAGCCTGCGTTCTTAAATTAAACCTGAAAGGTTTTTAAATTAAAAATCCTAACATGTTAAATTAAGTATGGCATCTGTAAACTTTAAGCACGTAATGAGCGTCCAATAATTAGGCATAAAACGTTCTTAAATTTAAAAATAATGCACCTAAATTGAGAATAGATCTATGAACCCTCAGATTACTTTCTATAATCTAAGCTGAAACCTTTCTCTTGTCATTAACTATCAAAAATTTCCAAGAAGTCAATAGTGTCGATTGCAATTCTACTTAGTTCATGTATCAGCATTTAAAAAATGACAATTAAAATAAAATAGGAGAGATTATACGGATCCCTATTAACCAGTAACCAGTTAAAATTGAAGTATTTTGGTAGTTGAAAATGATGATTTCTCAATAACAATAATAAATATAATAATAACAATATAGCCTTGGTAGGATTCTCCACTCGACCATTCACTGTTGGGTTCTAATTAACAGTGCTGTTCCTAAAGTGGCGCTGGGAAACAGTAACAAAGCCTACACAGAACACGAGGCTAATGGCCGTAGTAGTCGACGCCGATGACACCAAATTAAAAAAAAAATAACAATAACGATAATGATGATAATAATAATTATAAATATTATAATACTAGATATTTGCCGTTTAGACACTGGGTCAGTGAGACTTAATTATAAATAAAATTATTCATTAAAATTTTATTCAGTCTCTTCATTATAATATGCAAATTTCGTATAAATTCTGATGTTGATGAAGATAGTGGAACTAAGTGACAAACACGAGAAAATAATTACATAGGCACTATTCATAAGTATAAAAACTTGATTCCAATTATTACATTATTATTTTGCCACTAGCTTTCAAATATAAGTTTTTGCATGATAAATGATAATAATAATTACATAATTTGTACATTATCCGTATATGAATGTAAATATTATACTACTATAATAGTCATATCTACTGTCAAATGACGCTATCGTGGTGTATTGGCTAAATTGCTTAAGAAAATATTGTCGTTTTAACAGATTTCAAAAGAATTTTTAAATAATGCTACTAAAACCTAATATTGGCGGTCTTTAAAAACATTTTCGTATTCGTTAATTTACTTCTGTCAATATTTAAATAGATTTCTTTAAGATAGTCCTCTAATGCATTTTAAAGATTCGTTTAAATGATGACAGAACTAAAGAAGAAAATATTTTTAAAGGCTGTTAAATATAAAGGAATTGTTACAGAATAGACCCCTATGTATGTTTAATAAATACATTAAATTATTTTGTGCCCCTGTTTAACGAGCCCTTTGCAAGTATAATTGCGAATAGTAATGAAGAAACGTCAGAAATTACCTTCAGGTACTCCTAAAAATGAATTTCACCAACTAACATATTGACGCACTGCGTTTCAGGGCCATTTGGCATTAGGATTTTTATTGTTGAATATTCATGGTGGTCGACATATGGGACAGTGCCCCATTTTACCAGCTTTGAAATTGCGCTCGCTGAATTTTTTATGAAGGCGGCAGGTGATTCGAAACATGTAGGCAGGTATGATATCTACCAACTTCAAGGTTGGTACCTATTAACAAAGCCCTTTGTCTTAGTTATTAATAATGAAGTAGGTAATAAATTGAATTGGATATTTTTTTATACAGAATTTGATGTGGTTTAACATCACCGACGCAAATACTGACCCCAAGTCACGATATATATGTTTAAATTAAATTAAACTCATCTAACTGGGAAACTACGAGTATAAAATTAATTAAAAAATGATCAGTAGATGATGTATAAGGTGCTAAGTGAAATGTGTAAAGAGATTTACATAAATCTAATAAGGTCAGATAATTAATTTAATATTTAATACATATTTAGTTCAAATTGCATGCTGATAGAAGCCAAGGTCCGGCGGGTTGACCGGCTGGTGATAAGATAAGCAGGTAGATAAGGAAGGATTACATTTTATTGAACAGAGTCGGCTCGGACGCAGTAGGTTAATACCGAAACTATTGAGTAAAAGAGAAAAGCAACATAAAAGAGAAAATAATGGAACGCATTTTAGAAGAAATAAAAAGCAAATTACATAGTTCGGAAAAAATGAACACATAAGAATAGAATGAAAGCTAGATTATCTTCTAAAAGAATTAATAGAAATCAGAAATGTAAATCAAGGAATTAAAATTGAAAATAAACAGCTTAGGGTAGATCCAAAAGTACAAGAAAGAAGAATAATAGAGTTAAAAAAGGAAACTAGGAAAAAAGATAATCATCTTTAGAATTGAGGAAACTAATAAGGAAGGGGGATATGAAAAATAAAACAAAAGACGTGATGAAGAAACTCGCAGTGGAACTCAATGAAAAAGATGACATAGCTGAATTAAGAAGAATAAGAAATAAAATTGAAAACAAGGTAATGCCCATGTTAGATGTTAGTGGAATTCAGTGATTGGCATAAAAAAGAAAAATAATTAAAGTAACCTCGAAGCTAAAAGGTACGAATATATTTATAGATGAAGATTATCCGAAAGAAATTCAAGAAGAGTGAAAAATATTAAGAAAGCACATGAAGGAAGCTAGAGAGAATGAAAAATAAGGCAGACATAAATTATATATAAATGATAAGATGTAAACAGAAGAAGATTTATGTTATGGAAACACTTTCAACAGCACATCTAACAAAAAACAAAAAACAAATCGAAAGAGGAAAAGCTAGAAAAACATTCAGCGAAAGATCACCAGATAAGGAGGCAGAACAGTATGAAATGTTTCGGCACGGCCCTGTATGTTGGTGTCCACGCTTGTCGTAACTATTACGTAATCGCGAACTCTAGTGATCGGCCAGTCTCGGCGAGTTACGAAGCGCTGAGATTCGACGCGGTTCGATAAGAAGAAAACACTCTGGTACTTTACAGAGAAAAGACTTGTCATATATTATAAAGTTAACTTGTATTCAAAAAATCTCTTAGTTATTTAGTTTAAAATAAAAGTTTATTTCAAAACACTAAATTTTAATATACAGTCCATAAACAAAACAGTAAACAAGATAAAAAAACAGGAAATAATGAGGACACTCCAAAAAACTAGCAGACAATATACGTAAAGAAAAGGAAAACAAAGGACAGTAAATGAAGAAAACGGCTTGGTAAAGAACTGGACAAGAAACAGAAACAAAGACTCATGAAAATAAAGTAAAGAATGCTGAAAGAAAAAAAGAAAAATAAAATAAAATTCAGAAGGGAATTGAGAATACATGTAAAGGGGCTAAGAGAGTTCGAGCACAATTCTTATGTAAACTAACATGGGAAATCGCTAAAGTTCGCTAAGGTTCATTCCGGATCACTTCCAGATCAGTTCTAAAACGGTTCCGGATCAGTTCGGGAACAGTACCAGAACAGTTCGTTATCAGTTCCGGATCAGTTCGGGATCAGTTCTGGTTAGGTTATGTCAGGTTGGCACTTAGATAATATATTGACAGATAGGCTACCCCTGTATAAATCTATACAATATTGATGTCGCTCTAATAAAATCATTGTTTCTTTTTCTAATGCAGGCTTTCTCGCTCATATTAGAATATTCAGCAGTAGCGTACGTAAACGGATTGCATTGGGTTATTTTAAATATGAAAATAGTGACTGCAAATAGATTAAAAAAGTACAAAATAATGTTTTAAAAGATAGATACGTTTTTATTAAACTGAAAACAAAATATGATATTATTGTCATTTCAAAAAATATAATAAATATTTTATTGCTTCTAAAATATTTAGAATTACAGCAAGGATTTGGAATTCTATAAAATATCGATAATATTAAAGTGTATGAGGTACTTTTGTTCAAACTATAACTTCTTTTATTTGTTGGCAAGTTTAATACTCTTAAAGAAGGCCCATAATCAAATAATTTAGAGAGAGAGAATATATGTTTATTGTCCAAGTTAAAATACTTATTGACAAACACAATATTGTACAAATTACAAATAAATAAATAGTCATTAAAATATAAACAAACATTATTATAAATTAACATTAATACATACATCTAAAATAAAATAAAACAAAACAAAATAAAACACATATCACAATGTCTCGTCATTATAAAATTCTATAATATTATAATAAGGCCTAGTTAACAGAAATCTCTTGAGCACCTTTCTAAAACAATTCTGTGACTCAACATCTGTCAACGTATGTGATAGCCTATTGTACATTTTGATACCATTGTATATGAAAGAGTCTCTTATTAGTTCAGTTTTGGGAATAGGCAACTTCAAGTTACCCGTTTGGCGAGTTACACGGGATGTATTCGATTTATATTTCGACTTGTTCTTATGGATCATGCAACAAGTTTCTAAGATAAATAAAGATGTTAATGTTAATATTTCTTGTTTTAAGAACAGCGGTCTGCATGAAACTAATCTGTGTGCTCCACATAAGAACCTTATTGCCCGTTTCTGAATTATAAAGACTCTGTCAAATAACTCGGCAGAACAGACTCCCCAAAACTGAACAGTATAACGTAAATGAGAGTCAACTAACGCATAATATGCAGTTTTTGCTGCACAAACTCCCAATTCATGAGAGGTGGTTCTAATGGCATGGGTTGTTATGCGATGCGAATTTTTTTAAAAGTGAATCCACATGAGATTTGAATTTCAAATCCATGTCGATATTTAAACCCAAAAATTTTGTACAGTTTGTGGCTTCTACAGTATCCATATCTAATAAAATATCAGGAACATTACATTTAAAGGTTAGTATTTTTGTTTTTTTAAAATTTAATGACAGAAAATTTGCAGTGCACCATGTTTTAAAGGATTTTAGGTCATTACTAATATTTGCATAAAGAATATTGACGTCTTTATTGTGCCACAAGATCGTAGTATCGTCAGCAAATAGAGTGAAGCTTCCTGAGATATTTAACTTACCTAAATCATTGATAAATTATAAATAAATTAAAAACAGGGTGGGCCCAAGAACAGAACCTTGAGGGACACCCCATTTTATGTCACTTGTGTTCGAGTCTAAAACGGTTCGGACTAACTGTTTGCGACCTAAAAGGTAGGATTTCATCCAACTCAAGGCCACATCTCTTATGCCATAAATTTCAAGCTTTTGCAGCAGTACTCCATGGTTGACACAGTCAAAAGCTTTAGTCAGATCACAAAATACTGCAACTACGGCCTCGTTGAAATTTAAACAAGAAGAAACATCGTCCGATACGTTTTTGTTGTGTTGAAAACCGAATTGATTTATGTCCAATATATTATTTTGGTCTAGATATCTAACTAGTCGAGTTTTTACAAGTTTCTCAATAATTTTTCCGAGTGTCGGAATTAGAGATATGGGCCTAAAATTAGATGGCTCAGTCAAGTCTCCTCCCTTATATAATGGAACCACAACACTTGTTTTAAGAAAAGGAGGAAAAGTACTTTCAATAAAACTTTTATTTATTAAAATGGATAAAACGTCTAATGCAGAGGTAGGTAAGTTCTGAAATATTTTTACTGACATTCCATCATGTCCTGATGTAGTTTTGTTGTGTATGTCATTACAAACTTTTAATATTTCTAAGGAATTTGTTTCTCTTAAGAAAAATGAATATTTAATTGGTGACGATTTTACAAATTCTAATGGGTCAGTTGTTCTATTTAGATTTTATGTTAAATTTTTAGCGATATTGCAATAAAATGTATTGAAATCGTTAGGATCTATATTTGCATTGCATGATTTATGGGTACTTTTGCCTCTCAATTCATTAATAATAGTATGTGAAGAAATTACTATACTAAAAACATTCAAACATATTATTGCTTCGCCAAATTTATTAAACACAATACCTTCTATTTTTCTTTAGGTGACATAGGTATACCACTACTCTTTTTTTCCTACTTTGTTTGTGTAATACAAAGT
Organism: Psylliodes chrysocephalus; assembly: GCA_927349885.1. NCBI lineage: Eukaryota > Metazoa > Arthropoda > Insecta > Coleoptera > Chrysomelidae > Psylliodes > Psylliodes chrysocephalus. The sequence goes on from OV651813.1 coordinate 2,989,852, forward strand.
TCCTAAAAAGTAAAGATACAATCTTTAAAAGTGCTCGATATTATTTAGAAACGTACAAACTTATAAATATATTTGTCCTCTAAAAAGTGCATTGAACAAATGTAATATATTCGTTCAACTTCTAACATTTCAGTCCATTCAAGTGCCTCTAACCATAAGTTTCTTCTAATTCGTATTTTAGAACACTAATAATAATTTTATTTTTTTTAATATGCATATTTTATTTTCCTTTTTTCTCCTAAAACGACGCCCATGTTCTTTGGTAAGAAATAATATTAACGAGTGAAACGTAACCTCACTTCGTCTTTTATATTTAAAATCACATAAAACACAAGTCTTTTCCTAGTAGGTATAAAATAAACCCTACAAATCAAAGTCACTTTTAACACCGCCATACTTGAACGAATTTAAGTAAAAACTTAAAAAATTGTCTAAAAATAACTTGAAAAATAAATATAGAGATAGATATATTAATCTATTTCTCTCTAATTAGAATCTTTCATGCGATATCAAGGCGACAAAAAAATTGTTTACTGTCCTCTCTGTACTACTCTATTATTATCGTTAATAATTATTATGTTTTTAACTCCAATACTCAAATGTCTAATGTACTGTAAAACCAGTTGGTTCTGAAGCAGAAAACAACCCCTTGTTGAGTCAGTCCGCTCGCAATCTGCCAGCAAAAACGTTTAATCAGCAAATTAGAGCTAATCTCTAATTTTATCTGGCACATAAGTCATGAACGGGTGTCGAACACGGTGCCTGTTTAAATGTAGACCACCAATTATTATCGAACAGGTGCGTAAACCTATTCGAATTTCTGGGTAAACAAACAGCATTTTTGCGGGCGCGGTTCAACTGCACTGAAAGTTGGGCGTGGGTTAGAGTTAGAGTCTTGAATGAGTAAAACCAAATTTGGTAGATTTTCACAAAACTTTTATTTTAAAAAATAAAAATTAAAAACACTACACATGACATGTTTCGAAGTACAACTTCTTTTTCAAATGTGACTAATTTACAATTCGGTATCCAATATATATGCGAAATAATTGAACAAAACAAAGTACTTAAGAAAACATCAATAACATAACAAAATAAAGTAACTATTTAAAGTAAATAAGGGTACTTAGGTAATTATGATATCAATCAAATAACAATAAGATTACCGGGATTACTATCTTATTGTTATTTGATTGATATCATAATTACCTAAGTACCCTTATTTACTTTAAATAGTTAGTTTATTTTGTTATGTTATTGACGTTTTCTTAAGTACTTTGTTTTGTTCAATTATTTCGCATATATATTGGATACCGAATTGTAAATTAGTCACATTTGAAAAAGAAGTTGTACTTCGAAACATGTCATGGGTAGTGTTTTTAATTTTTATATTTTAAAATAAAAGTTTTGTGAAAATCTACCAAATTTGGTTTTACTCATTCAAGATAAAATGGATTTTCATCAAGTAAAGGCCGAAACAATAAATAATTTAGAGTTAAAGTGTCTTGAAGATGTCGACATACAAAGTATTTTTTTAGAAGAGGAAAGAAATACTTTATATAGTAGATTCATGATCGTGCCGGAGTAATAAATCTGTCAGATCAAGAAATTTCAGGTGTGGGTGCCTATATTATTATTTACAGGGTAATAGTTAATGACAAGTGGAGAGATAGGTTTCAGCCTTAGATTAAAGAGACCGAAGATGTAACATTGCACACTGCGCATGTTGTCTATTTTAAGTCAAAGTAACCCACCAATTGAAAATCATTGTTGCACGACGCCACCCGAATTGCTCCGATTTCCGTTCAGCGATCACACCTCCACCTGAGTTTAATCACCATTGACAGCTGTTTTTTGATTTATTTGTTGGTATTTTAGCAATTTAAAGTATTCTAGTTATTCAATTTCAAGTTCAAAATGTGACGATGTATCTTGAAAAATTGTATGTACTTATAATACAAGTACTACTGTTATGAATATATTCGTTTTCAGCGGTAAATATTTATTAACGTTTTGACATAAAGCGCCATGTTTCTCTGGGATGAATACTCCAGATCCGCATTAAGGGGTTTCAATAAATATTAAGCATGAGAAATCAGATTTCATATTACTTACATAAATTTACAAAAGGGTAAAATGTTGAACATTTAATTTAAATAAATAGTAAATAGGCATTATTGCTAACAAAATTTTGTATTTAAAAAGTAGTTTTATAAGAATGTTTTCTAAAGGTAGTTTTTAGCCCTTTTTGGTAGATAAATAAGAGGTAAAGAATCATAGTTGCTAGCTAAATTTTATTTTTATAAGGTATTTTTATAAGAATATTAGATGAAATACAGGATGACCTACTTAAAATTTCAAGGTTCATCTTATTTGCGGTCAAATCGAAAGTGACATTGAATTTTCAGTCTTAAAACAAAGTAATCTAGTATAAGCAAAAAAAAATACTAAAGTTACAGGAGTTAGGTCCGATTCCACCATTGTGTTAAACGGAGATTAACGCCCGTATGCACCATACACGTTTAATCCAGGTCAAGGGTTTAATCGCGTTTAGTACCATTTTTAGCTATGGTACTAAACGCGATTAAACCCTTTATCTAGATTAAACGTGTACGGTAGGCTTGGGTAGTTCACGAACGAACTAGTTCAAAGAAGCATATCTCTTTAATGAACTAATTGAACTAGTTCAGAACGACTCGATCACATAGCTCAGTAGTTCAGTTGAACCGAACGAACGAAAACAGTTTCCTTCCTATGAATCGTATGACCTTCTTTACATTTTTTGATTGTCTACTGGTATAGGCAACACATAATACATTAGTTTGTATTATTGGTTATCTGCTTTAGGAATGTATTAATACGTATTGCTTAAAAATATTGTTTCAATTCGCATCTTGGGATTCCCAAATGCTTTGTTGTTGTTGTTGTTGTTGTTGTTGTTGTTGTTGTTGTTGTTTACAATTCTATAGATTAGTGTTGTAAACGTTTTTTAATTGAAGTATGCCTCCACGAAGAAAATACAGTGCCGTATGGGCTCATTTTAGTGAAAATGAAAATAAAAAATTGGCGAAGTGCAATTATTGTCATCAGCCTATAAGTATAGCGAGTGGTTCTGTGGGAAATTTAAATAGACATTTAAAAAGTAAACATCCTACCATTTTAGTTCAATCTGAAAGACTTGAAAACTTACTTGAACTAAATGAAGTGCAGCAAATGAATAATGAAACCGTAGAGGTGAAGAATAATCCTCAAGTTCAATCTTCATCTTCATCACAAACATGTGTACTTCGAGTAACCTCAAATCAACCTACCATTACTCATTTTATACGAAAACCACCTCCAGCTCGTAAAACTGAACAAATCGACAGGCAGATGTTAAAAATGATTGCTAAGGGTCATCATGCTTTTAGAATTGTAGAAGAACCAGAATTCAGAAAACTTATTGAAATGGTGTCATTTTGTCCTGGATACCAACCACCGACAAGAAAATCACTGTCTAATAATTTAATGACTACTGTCGAAAATAGTATTTCGGAAGATATAAAAGAAAAATTAATATCTGCAAAAGCAGTTTGTATTACAACCGATGGTTGGACATCCCGGAACAATGATAGTTTTATAGCTGTCACGGCTCACTTTATAAATAGTGAAACAAAACTTTGTTCATGTACTCTTGGTTGTATACAATACGATGAAAGACATACGGCTGATAATTTGTGTAGTTTTTTAAAGGAAATGTTTAATAAATGGAACATATGTAATAAAATAGGTGCTGTAGTTTCAGATAATGCTTCAAATATATTAGCAGCAGTTCGTGTAGGAGAGTGGAGGTCAATTGGTTGCTTTGCACACTTATTAAATTTAATCGTCAGGACCGGTACTGTTCCCATAAATAACCAGCTAATTAAAGTAAAACGCATTGTAGAATATTTTAAACGAAGCACTCAAGCACAAAAAAAATTAAGTGACACCCAGCAACAGATGGGACTTCCACTCCTCAAAATTAAACAAGATGTTGTGACGAGGTGGAACTCAACATACGATATGTTAAGTCGTATTGTAAAAATAAAAGAGGCAGTAATAGCAACAATTGCACTTTTAAAAAGTGATCTTATTCTCCTAGACAGTGATTGGATTATAATAGAGGAATCAGTCAATATCTTAGAAATATTTTATGGAATTACTACAGAAATAAGTAGTGAAAAAACAGTAAGTTTGTCTAAAGTAATAGTTTTTATTAAAATAATGACGCAAAATGTCGCACAAACTATAAAAAATCATCAAGAATGTCAACAGCCAATAACTGAAATTATGGAAATGCTTTACGCTATACAAGAAGGTATTTTAACTAGATTTCAAGATTATGAAAACGAACCTCTCTATTCAGAAAGTACTATTCTTGACCCTCGATTCAAAAAAAGAGGCTTTAAAAATGTATCCAAATTTGATAAGGCTGTTATTGGCTTGAGAAAACGTCTTGGTGCAGTACCAACACAAGCAAGTACCACATCAACATCTGTTTTTTCGTCCAAGTCCAACACCACCACCACCACACAGGTACAGAAAAAAAATATTGTGTGGGACACTTTTGATGCCGAAATTGATCTTTTAAAGCCTCAAAATACCACTGCAGCCGCAATCATTGAGCTTGATAAATATCTCAATGAAGATATTGTCCCTAGGTCAACTGATCCATTGCAATGGTGGCATCAAAGGAGGCCTTTTTATCCTCTTTTATACAATTATATGTTAAAAAGACTTTGCATTATTGCCACCTCTGTGCCTTGCGAGAGAGTTTTTTCAAATGCTGGGCAGATTCTTAACGAAAGAAGAACTCTATTAAAATCAGAAAGAGTATCTAGTCTCCTTTTTCTGCACAACAATATGTGAATTGTAATGTAAATAATTCCGGATACTGCCAATTTCATTTTTTATTTTGTTTTTTTTATTTTATTTTTTATTTTGTTTTTTTTTATTTTATTTTTTAAAGTTTGTTTTAATTATTAGGTAAATAATTTTTTAAATGTTTTGCAAATTTCATTTATTTATTTTTATATATCGTTCAGAACTCACATTCTCGTATCACTCATCGAGTCACCGCTCATTCTGTTAAAAGATCCAACTGAACTATTGAACGATTTGAACGAACTAGTTCACTTCATTCAGTGAACGAGATTGAACGAATCAGCTGAGTGAACGAGCAAGTACAAGTCTAGTGTACGGTGCATACGAGCGTTAAATGACAGTGTTAATGTAAAAATGTCATTTTAAACTTCGTTTAACACAACGGTGGAATCGACCCTTAGTCACGTTAATAAAATGTTACATTACAAACCCCTAAACAACTCGAACATAATTTTCGTTTCCTAAAAAAAATCCAAAATTTAGCAATATTTATTTATTATACAATCGAATGCGATTTCAAAGATAACTGGATCAAAAAATCCGAATCTCTAAATTTTGGAGCTAAATGCTCAGATAAAAGCAAGCGACCGATAGGGGTTACAAAAATAATCGATTTATCGATAATTCTGATAGTTTTTAATGAAAATCGATTTATCCGCTGTTTTTAATAAATTATTTTCGTTTTTTTTAAGATAATGTATTAATCGATTTTAAAGGAAATACAAAAAAAGTAGATTTATTCAAAATAATCGATTTATCGTTTAATCGGTTTTTTAATTATTTGATTATTTTCGATTTTTCAAAGATATTATATGAAAATAATCGATTGGATATAATCGGTTATTTTACATAATCGATATTTTGGTTATTTTTTTAAAATTATCGATTTATTGGATAATCAGCTTTTTAATAATCAATTATTTTCGATAATCGAATAATCAATTTCAAATAAAAGGAAATATGAAAAAAGGATTATTAGAAAATAATAGATAATTCGTTTTATTTTTTGGAAAATCGATTTATCATGGAATCGGCTTCTTAATTAATTGGTTATTTTCGATTAGGCGATTATTTTGGAATTATTGATTATTTTTGGTATTTCAAAGATAATCGAATTATCGATTTTAAAGGAAATACAATAAAAATAGATTATTGATAATAATCGATTGATCGAAAATTATCGATTATTTAAAATAATCGATCATTCTGTTTTTTTTTTGAAAATCGATTTGTCAGTTAATCGACTTTTTAATTAATCGATTATTTTTGAAATACAATAAAATAGATTATTGGTAATAATCGATTTATCATAGAATCGGCTTCTTAATTAATTGATTATTTTCGATTAGGCGATTATTTTGGAATTATCGATTATTTTCGGTATTTCAAAGATAATCGAATTAACGATTTTAAAGAAAATACAATAAAAATAGATTATTGATAATAATCGATTGATCGAAAATAATCAATTATTTAAAATAATCGATCATTCTGTTTTTTTTTAAATCGATTTATCAGTTAATCAACTTTTTAATTAATCGATTATTTTTGATTAATCGATTATTTTTGATTAATCGATTATTTTCGATTTTTCAAAGATATAAGAATAATCTGTTTCCATGGACGAAAAAAAATGGTTTATTTGAAAATAATCGATTATTTAAAATAAACGATAATTCTATTTATATTATATTTTGTAAACACTGATTTATCGGTTAATTGGCTTTTTAATTAATCGATTATTTTTGATTTTTCAAAGATAATCAAGTAGTCGATTTTAAAGGAAATGACAAAAAATATATTGTTTGAAAATAATCTATTGATCGAAAATAATCGTTTATTTTCAATGATAGATAATTTATTTCGATAATCACTTATCCCTAGCGACCAAATGACTTTTAATAGATTTAAATTTTAAAATGTTATCTGGTTTCAGACATATGCATTTCTAGAGTTTTATGTGACTCATCCTTTATAATAATTAATATTCTTAAAGAAAGAAGCCTTAATATACTTTTTTCTGAGGTTACAATACAAAACAGCATTTTCTCATTTTGACTAATTTTTAATAATATGTAATAGCCGTAGAAAAAATATAATGTTCAACTCATAAGGGTAGATTTGCAGTATTAGCCTGCGCACATGCTATTTTTATAATACTCGTAGACAATGAGTAACATTTTTTGCTCTATTAACAATATATTCTATTTCAACATTTTACTGTAATCTCTTGCAGAAAAGTCCGTAGTAAATAAACGCTAACGAAATATTCTATAAAAGGTCTTCTCTTTACATAAAATGTCGTGACATCTGTTTGATATTAAAAAATCACGTTAATTTTATTTCATAATACAAAATTCGATTAAACACCTTTTAAATAAACCTAATAGTTCATTAAGATGCTAATAAACAAAGTCCGGTCCCTGTCACAGAGTTCGGGTCGCCGCCCAGTTCCCCCACTCCGTTAACCATTCTTTAGAAATTGGCAACATTTGCGCAGGTTTAAAACCGGTGTATGTTATATCTCTGGTCTCTTTTATCTAAGGTTTCAGCTTAGATTATAAAAAGAAATCTAAGGGTTCAAAATCTATAAATGTGACTATATTGTATAAATGTAAATGGGATAAATCCTTGGATTATAGAAATCTATAACCTAAGGGTTAATCGTTATTTTATCATCTTCTTGGAGATTACTAATGCCATGGAAAAACCAAAATGATAAAAAGGGGGTAGGATTATAAGATGGTTACCTACCTAGGATTTGGTATGAAGATAAGATAGGCAGTTGCAGTTAGTATCTTGATCAATTCCCAATTTTACCTATCCTGTTTGATTATTCTTGAAGGTTTCTTACGGAAAAAGACAACGTCTAATTATAACTCATATTGGAAGTAATGACGGGTTTTCAAAACGTGGTTCTTTAATATTTCAATCTAAAAAAACCGAAGACTACTATGAAGATATGAACGCTGATGTTTTTGAAGAATATTTTCAGCAGATGAACATTTACCAAAGGGTTCAGTTATAGTAATGGATAATGCTAGTTACCATTTTCGTCTATTTGAACGTGTGCCAAATATTTCATGGAAGAAAGATGATATCATTAAGCAGGGATGTGCCAATATTTTCAGTGCCGTCGTGTGAAATAATGATAGGCTCTTTTAACCAATATTATAATATTGAAATTACTACCCCTCTTTCATATTGAATATTCTACGCAGAAGCAGAAAACTTATTTTTTTTCAATAGAATATAGCAACCTATGACGCTGAACCTTTTCACCATTTAACAAAATTCGAGTAAAATATATATCGAAAAACTTACGTCCACTTTTGTGTTTAGGATACATAGTTTTATTTTGATAAGGCATTGGACCTTTTTCCACAAGTTCTCGTACCTGGATTGGACACAATACACTTGCCCAAAGACCTGGATCGTGTTAGAAAGGGGCACTTCTTCGGATAATTCGTCTTGCTTACTCGAAATGATGAACCGATACTAACTGAAACGTATCAGGATCTAATTGTTTTGGATCTTCATCCTCATTAGCTTGCTTTTCTAATTTTAATGGAAAATTTGATTTTGTTGAATGTAAAAAATCACTGTTATCAGATGGTGTCTTGTGTGGTCTTTCCAAAAAAGGAGTCCAAATAAGTTTCAGCTTTAACCTGTTATTTTCTAAAACCATTATAAAATAATAACATTTTTAGATTCAGAAGGGTCCAGGCCTGCGCCTTCTTTATCTTTAGAAATACAGGAACAGTTTGCAGGAATTTTCAACTCTGATGACGATGATATCGATCCTGATTGTGTTTCTAATGATGATGATTTGGAAGATGTTCAAGAGAGTCAATCAGCACCACAAAAAAGCGAAAAAGACTTGGCGATGCAGTATAACAAGCAGCTGATGAAGAAGAACCAACAAGAGATGATGATACAAATCAGGTAGCAAAAAAAGTCAAAAAAAACTCGAAAAATCCGAAGAGACAGAAAAGTAAAACGCAATACAGGACAGGAATATTGTACCAAAAAGAATAAGACAGTTCGGAAAAAGAGTCTAAAGGAATGTTTTAAAAAAACATTTGATTTAAGTAATAAGTTTATTGAAGTTTTGTTAAAGAAAAAAAAGAGCGGTATCTCGTGCATAACAAGCTTGGATCAAAGGGGGACTCATAAGAATAGGAAAAACATAATTGCCAGACATTATACATTAAGTTCTTTATACCAAGCTTACAAAGAAAAATATCCGGGGAATTTTATTAATAGGAAAGCTTTCGAAGCAATTTTTCACAGCCTAAATATAAAGATTAAATAACCGAAAAAGGATACATGTTGTACATGCGACAAACTCCAAATGAAATTAACAATGGCCAGCACCGATGAAGAAAAAAACAGCTTGAAGACTGAAATTGCGGTACAACAGGCTGATATGGGTTATACCTCTAAAGAAGCAGGCAGAACATCGTCTATGTCAAATCCCCAAAAGAAAACGATATGTTTTGACTTACAACAGCGTCTACCGACCCCAGACCTGCAAAGTGGTGAAACGTTTTACAAACGACAACTTTGAACGTACGACCTCACAGTTCACGATTGCGGTGATGGTCAGGCTTATTGTTTTCTTTTTGGTATGAATCCCTAGCAAAAAGAGTTGGCAATAATATTGGTTCTTGAATTTACTGCTACTTAACAAGTCATCTTGATCCTGCTGTGACCCATATTATCATGTACTCGGATTCTTGCGGGGGTCAAAATAAAAATAGCTTTATTTTGGCTACCTGCATTGTGGCTTTGCAAGATTCTACAAAGTTGTCCATACTTGACCATAAATATTTTTTACCAGGACACACCCATATGGAATGTGACACAGATCACAGTCTTATTGAAAAAAAAAAAAGAAGTACTCTAAAAATTGAACATCCCCATGACTGGGCACAACTTATACGTTTAGTAGGGAAAAAGAAACCGTTTGAAGTTTACGAAATGCAAATGACAGATTTTTTTGAGTTCTCGGGGCTATATTCCAAATCATTGGTAAATAGAAAACAAGACAGCGTGGGTCACAAATTCAATTGGAGAGGTCAGATGGATCAGGTATGAAAAGAACAAAGATATACTGTTGCACAAAAATTCCCTGGATGAAAATGAAGAACTCAAAATACTTAGTTTTGAAAAACGAGCTCGTTCTGAAAACCAGGTGGAACGGCATATTCCAAAAATTGCTTATGAAAAACCTATTCCAATCACAATTGAAAAAAAAACAAAACCTTATTGAGCTACTTCCATACATTTCTAATGGGAATTGAGATTTTTATAAAAATTAACAAACAGCAAGTGACCAGTTTGATGTATTCCCTGATGCCTCCTCTGAAGAAAAGGACTAAACTATTCATAAAAATCACACTCTAGTATTATTGTGCAAAGTGAATATGGAAATAAGTCATAGCGGCTTTTGCTTAAAAGGAGATAAGTCAATCAAAAGGCACTTTTTTTGATATTTTTTCTATAATTGTTTATGCGTCTTGTTATATCCATAACAGCTTTGCTCTATTAAGAATATGTATTTGTCAGTAAAAAGATCCATAAAATAGTTTTAACATAATAAAGTTGAATTTCTTTAAATTGCTATTTTCCACAAAATGACGAATTTAACTTAACATCTTTTTCACGCGCATCAGCGTCTTGTTACAAAGGAAAATTTTGGTTGAGCCACTTGTGAGATAAAACTCCCGTAATTTTTTTTGATTTATTACTCCGTGTTGATTGCGATTCTACTATAATAGGATATATTTTTTACAACCATCTTATACTTTTGTATTAGTTTATTTTTATCCATTATTCTTTATAAAATAAAGAATTGATTACTATTAGAAAAAAACAAAATGTTGACCAATTATATTTCTTGCTTGGTCTACCCGAGAGGCGCCCTTTCTGGTATTTGATGTATTGTTCTTCTTTGTCACGCCGACTGAATATATAGCAGCACAACTGTATCATACACTATAAGCACCATAGCGGTCACACTCAAGAATTTTGGGTTCGTTCTCTCAACTCATAGAATTTCTGTTTTATTTAAAAAAGGGTTTCTCTTTCTGCCTCTGATTTGAATGCAGATGAGAAGTATGGGTTGGGGTTTAAAAAAACGAGTTCTTCTTGTTTTTGTTTTCGTTTCTTACAGGTGTAGAAGAAGTTGAAATGTCTAATTTTAGGAAATATATCAAAGAAAATAAGTCGAGACTTTTTTTATGTCTCACAAGCTCTATAAATATTTTTTGGTAGGGCCTTGCTTTTGTTAAAAAAAAACAATTTAATTATTGTGTATCTTGCTTATCACAATTTTTACATGATAATGCAGCCGTAGATAATGACTAAGTGTGTCATTTTGAACAATTTTTAACATCCTATACATTGAAATTGGGTAAAAGTGTGTACCCTTCTATTAATATAATCTTACCAGTCATAACTCTTTGTTGCAATGGCTGCTATTCATCAAGCATGATTCCAATTGGTAGAACATCCACGCTATTCGCCAGAATTGACCCTACAGATTGTTTCTGAAATTGAAAAAACATTTGCCTGGAAGAAAATTTTCAAGTGACAGAGATGTTATGTCAACTTTAAATAAATGGTTTGAAGAGGCTGGAGAAAATTAATTACCTATATTAAACTCATCATCTCTGGGACAAGTACATTAGGATTAAGGGATATTATGGGGTCTACTTTGTATCAAACAGTTGCTACATAGCAAGCTGCTTAGACCAAGGTCAGTTGATATATTACCAAAAAATTGTAACAACTAGTGGTGTGAGTGATTTAGAAGCAATCAAATATTCTTGCTGCTCTGAAAGGAATATGGACCCTCACAAACTAAATCGTAATATCCAATTCTAACTGCAGGGTGGTGCGTGCGGCTTGATCCTTTGTAGGACCAAAATATAAAAAAAATAAAAATGTATCACTAACCAAAAGTGTAATTATGCAACCTTCGTACATATCTACAAGTTGTTTTGGAACTCCCTGTATATATTTATACGTTTTGCGAAAATTCAACAATTAAATTTAAATAAATGAAGAAATACCGTATATAATCCCTTTTGCATCAAAACAGGAAGTAGTTAAAAGCTTATTGGCCAGTTGTAAAAAAAATGTACCCAAACGGATTTAGAAAAATAAAAATGTACAACTATCGTCAAATCTGGTCAGTTTTAGTTTACGACCAGTTGTCTCAGGGTTATTTCCTCTGTTCCAGGAACCATTTAGGATTTGAATATCAACCATATGTCCGATGTCGGATGGCACGACTGTGATTTCTAAAGTGCCGAATATTGAGGGTTTCTAAGGAATATTTTAATTGGGTTTTAATTCTCTCATTATACGATGGACACAAAAAGTTCAAAGGTGAACAGTATATAATAGGTCTGTTCGGGTTCTTTAAAATACATTGAAAACTATTAGAGGACTAGTTGACCAGTGGACAGTTTAATCGTTGTGTGCGACGTATACTTTAGAATTGAACTGTTCCACTAGTTCTCGGACGGTTTGCATCGAGTTTTAAGGAAACCCGAACAAACCTATTAACAATATGCTTCAGTTGTGTGGAGCCCCTTTTATCAGTATCATATAGATCGAATAGAAGCAATTCAAAGACGATTTTTAAAACTGCTAAGCCTGAAAACTGTTGGCATTTATCCTCTAATAGGTACACCTCACTCTGAATTACTACAAAAGCATAACTTTTTCAGTCTCGATAGAAGGCGTGATTATTATAGTGTAGTAGTAACTTATAAAATTATTAAAAGTATTATTGACTGCCCAACCTTATTAGAAAAGTTTAATATTTGCATTCCCAGAATTTCTTCCAGACACCCGAATACTTTTTATATAAATACATCTCGCACAAATGTTCTGGAAAATTCTCCGCTCCATACCATGTGTACAGTAACAAATTCTATTGTCAATGAACTTGATATATTTAGTTGCAATTTGTCAGATATAAAATCTCACTTTTTATCTTAGTTAATTTGTTACCTATTACGAAATACAAGTTCTTTCTATGTGCTTAACATTCATATAAAAAATGTGATCTATTAATAATTATATTCTGTCAATTCCTGCTCTGTAATTGGGTTTATGACCTGTAGAGTATTGTATTATTATAAATAAATAAATAAATAAATAAATAAATATACCAAATTCCAATTAATTCTGGCGAGACGATATTCACCTGTTGCTAGATCTCTTCTCTGAAAAATATTGTGTTAAATTTTGTTTAAAACTTTTAATATTTCATATAAAAAAGAAATTAAATAATTGAACACATCAATGACTTTTATTTAGAGGTTTTACGTTTGTCAAGTTTGGTGACTTAGGACATTTTGGGTTATATTGTGCTTTTTCTGTAATTTTTTGTGTTTTTTAAAGGACCCCACACTTTTTACATTGATTTTGGGTACTGACAGAATTTGTTCAAATTTTAGTATGTTATTTTTCAGATCATTAGGGGCAACTTTGTTATGGACCTCAAGTAGGCAGCTCTACAGGGCGAGCCGTTAAAAGGATTCAAAAGGAGTGTAGAATTTATATTTTCAAATATATATCCACCAATCTTTAGTAATTCTTGTTTTTTTTCATGAAACTTATGTCATGTATTACACTTGTATATAGTTTGTTCACGCTTTGCAAAATAAATTATACAGCGTGTTCAAAAAATTAGGAATATCAGTTTCTGAAATATGGTGCATTTTACATGTATTGCCATAGTTAGAATATATTTTGTTTCATTTCATATTAGATAATTTTTATAAATACTACAGGGTACGATAAATATACATAAACAACTAAGAATTACAAAAACGCATTTAACGAAAAATTGGTATGCCTAAAATATTGTAGAAAGTCTTGAAACGAATTTAGTTTTGCTCGTATTTACAATCATAGCTCTGTTTATCTAAGCAAGACACATTCTACGCCTATTTAAACGTATAAATAATTCTACTAATTCTGACTTAAATGAATGGGTTAGAAGACATATTCTATTTGAAAAGCCCTTTCTGATTTTTATATACAGTACAGATGTCAATTTATCTCTTCTAAATATAATTCTATTTTTGAAGATTTAGTAGGAAAACATAAAAAAAACTTTTACATTTTTTTAGTAGTAATTTATTTAAAAACTTCGTGATATGAATACTCATGATATTTAATCCTGGCCAATTCTTATTGTTTATCTATTTCACACCACTATATACTTTTATCTTGATTTAAATTATTTTCTAAGTCTATAATAGGTAGGTATACCTTTTTTGTATTTCTTTGTTTATAAATCAGAATAATTACAATATGGATTCTACAAGATGAAAGGTTGGCAAGTGTTAGATTAAATAACAGGTAAATTATCATGATTGGGTTAACACGTTGCAATCTTTGCATTTTCAGACTACATTTGCTGCGTTTGTTTATCCATATTGGATGGATCTGAGATGTTGTGAATCTTTGATCACGTGATTCAAGGTAAGTAAATTAGTTGGAAGCAGATGCGTTTGATGTGGATAAACAAACGTTCGACAGGTGAAAAATCGGATGTAGATATTCAAACGTAGCAATTCCATTTTACATTGTATTTCTTCTTCTTTTTTGGGCTGTTATTAAGAACAATTTCAAAAGTTTGTTTGAATTTTGAAATTTTTGATAGTAGGTACAGTCTGTTCGTTATACTTACGCGTGTTTCGGATTGAAAATTTTATGATTATTTCCTGGTAAGTACCCGAAAGTTTGACCTGTTCTTTGGGGAAATTTCAACTGGTTAAATGAAATGAAAAATATAATAATAATATAATAATAGATAATCTTTTGTATAATTGAGAGCAGAATTAAACTTCTTCATTAATGGAGTTTAATGTGGCTATTATAAACCTAATAATAATTTTATATTACACTTCACACAGAAAATATGGTCTATGTATAATAAGAGGGTTATTTAGCTCAAATAAAATATTTTCTAACATAAAAATTTGTTCCATGTAGAGAATTTCAAATGAAAAATAAAAAAATTGAACTTGCCAACAAAAATGAAAATCAGTCATTATCATCCAACATATCATAATTGTCATCATCATCACTGTCATCACCATTAATTGTTATTATGATTGGACTTATTTCGTTTATTTTATTTTCACGAGTCCACCAATCTTCTATTAGTTTCTCGCACTTGAATATACAATTCGCCACACTTCTGGAGTTGCAATTGAAAGTGCTTTTCGCCAAGTTTCTCGAACTGCGTCGTCACTATAACCATTAGGCCCAATATGGTTGTCATAATATTGTTTTGCTATTCCCCATATATATTCGATTGGATTAAACTGGCAATGATACGGTGGCAGACGTAAAACTTGATGACCGTAACTTTCAATAATCTGATCCACAACAAAGGTTTTTGGTTTTGCGTGTATATTTGCCAAGCGTAATAATTCTGATTTTAATATATATTAAGGAAATGGTATATGTTCCTTTGTCAACCATTCTTTAATTTTATCAACAGTTCAAGAATTCGTTGGACTTTTGTTTAATACTTCAGAATGGTAAGGTGCATTGTCTAAAATAATTACGCTGGGCTCACTTAAACCTGTGAGAAGTTTTTCATGCAACCATTTTACAAACATTTCTGTTTTCATATTATCGTGATAGTCACTGGATTTTGATTTAGATGAAAATATTAAATCAGCACCTTCTATAAAACCCGATTTCCCTCCTGCATGTAAAATTATGTGTCACTTCCCTTCTCCATCGGTATGTTTGATGGACTTTACGTTATCATCTTGCCATATTCTCTTGGTTGCACCCCTAGAAAATATCCATGTTTCGTCTAAATATATAAAATTCGCCCTTCTTCTTTAAATTTAGAATATTTTCTTAGAAAGGTAATTTTCTTGTGCACGACAGAACTTCTTTCACAAAGGGCCTTTCAGGTAGCCTCTTTTTGAAATTTGAAACCCAAGTTATGTATCACTTGCCATAGACTTGTTCTGCCAATGTCGTCAAATTTTCTATCTATTAATTCCGAGAGAATTGTATTTAAGGCCACATGTTCCTTGTTGGCCCTCATTCGATAAATGGTATCACGAATTTCAAATTTCTTTCCATCTGGAATATCTTCCGTTTTCAATGATGGGCGAGTTTTACGGTGATCTTCTTTCGGCCGTTCACTATTGTGATTTTGTAATATTCCTCTTAATTTGGGTTCACTAATTCCTAGAGCATCGCATACGCGTTGTTGTACAGACATTACCGATTTTAAAGGACCGTCATTTTCTTTTTCATCCGTAAAATACTTATGTACACTTCAAATTAGACTATCTACATCTAACACACGTCTAGACATTTTTAAAATTTCCACTAAATTTACAATATACATACAATGTCAACACTTGCAAATAATCAATTCAACTGCAATATTTGTAACAAATTTAGTACCTACCCTAATGTTATTTTAATTTAAATCTGACCATTAGGGCAATTTTACCTATTTTCTTAGGGAGAGGCTTATTGGAACTGGTTGTCAATGACTAATTTGCATAATTTTGTTAATCCGAAACCCGTGTAAGTATAGCGAACAGACTGTATGTCTTCAGCATATACTAAAGAATTGTCCGCAATTTGAACTGGATATGATAATGGTTTCATATCAGTAAACCATTCTCGATGAAAGGTCATGTGTTTCGATGCTGCACTGTCAGCAAGCCAAATATCTTCGTTTTCATGTAATTGCATGATTTCTACCTCTGAACGCCTGAATATGTCCTTTCTGATCCTCTTCTTTTTTTTCTTTTTTTATTTTAGCTTGAAGTTTTCTGCATTCGGACTTGTAGTGGCCCTTCTTGCGACAAAAGAAGCAAAATGGTACTTTCTTTTGTTGTTTCTGTTTTTATTGTAGTATTTTTGTATTTTAACTTATTTAACAGCTGAGAAAGCAGAAGATATCTCTTCGGATTGTGATAGTCTAAGCTCTTCCTTTAACAATCTGGACGTTAGATTATCAAAATGTTGTTTACTTTTATCACAGGAGTCCCATGCAGTGACAAAAGGTCCATATTTTTGTGGTAAAGAACCAAGAATTTCTTGTGATTTTATCAATCTCTTTAACTTCTTCTCCAACGACTGCTAATGCTTGACTCATGAATTCTATGGTACTGATATGAGTAGCTAAGGAGCAATTATCTGGCATTTGGTAGTTGAAGATTTTTTGTTTTAGGCTAACCTTATTTATAAATGATCGTTTCTGATGTATAATTTTTAATCTGAACCACATAGCTGGAGCTGTCTTGCAAACCATAACAGTTTGTAATTGACCATATTCCATCAGTTGATATAATTAACATTGTTCTAGTATTCAATTCTTCCCAATCTTTCTTCTGAGCTTCAGAAACAGCATCACTTAGGGGTTCTGAGTTTACAATTTTTAGCAAACCTTCAGCTCGAAATATTATTTCCATTTGATATTACCACAAACCAAAATTTGAACCATAATTTTTTTTAATATTATAGCTTCTAAACTTGTCCATTTTCTTTAAACGAAAATATGGTCTACGATGACACTGACAAGCTAGATAATAAAATTTGATATTTTTTGGTTTTTATTTGTATACGAGGTGTGGAGAGAATCAAGGATGTATAAATAGTTTCGATTTTACTCTGCCTGATCTGGGCCCATAACCTGTCAATTATAAAAATGGGGCACAGAGAAAAAATAAAACTTTATCTAATATAAATACCAAGTAACAAACTAACGTCAATTGATATCACTAGGAAATAATAAATTTCATAACAAAGAATAATTTCAACAATATGTTTGTTTTCCTCATTTATATCGAACCCACCCTGTAGAACGCTGGCGCTGGCTGCTGGTCTCGATCCCGGGCCAAAGTTTAAACGGCCTGACATTTAGACGAGCCAATTAAAATGCGTTTTTTTAGAAAAAGCGGACGAAGTTGCCAAGTGCCAATACGGAGCCAAAACGTGTTTCTAGAGCGCCAAATGGCGTTGTAAAAGGAAGTCGCGTCTGGATCAGCTCGAAAAAAATGCATTCTTTCGATTCTGATGGTTCAAAAATATCTGACCGATGAGTTTGTTCTAAATCTAGAACCGATCGGGTCTTGACAAGCGATCGTTTTTTGAAAATATCAGACTAACTTAAAAGCATTACTTGCGATTTGAATACTATACTTTTTCTTCGTTATTCATAAAATGATAATTATTTAATGTTCTCTATAATGATTTTACTAAACTATAGTCTATTTTTACTTTCCTATCTGTATACAGATATAAGGAAAGTATAGGAATCATGATTTTTTTCGACCTCGAGTTTTCTACGGATTTTTACGTTTTGAGGTCCCCTGAATTCGTTTTGATGTCTATGTCTGTGTGTGTGTATGTCTATGTGTCTGTGTGTCTGTGTGTCGCATAACTCATGAACCGATACACAGAAAAACACCAAATTTTAAACTTAAGCTTTGTTCCAGCGTCCAATGTGCTGATTAGATTTTGGGCAGTATCGGAACATCTGGGGAGTACTTTATGGGTGGTCATTTTTATATTTTATGGAATATATCTGTTATTTACGTTTGGAGAAAAAAATTCTTCAAATAAAAGTTACTTCTTATATTATTATCTAAAATTTTTGTTCTATACAAAATTTTCCTAAAATGGTCCGTATTCGAGAAATTTGACAAAATGTAAAAAAATATTTTTTTATAAAAATTGTTCAAACAAAAGTTGTTTGTAATATAATTCTCTATAATTTTTATTCTATACATAATTTCTCTAAAATGGACCGTATTCGAAATATTTGAGAAAATGTGTTAATTTTGAAATTTGAAGAAAACTCAAAAACGGATAAAGAAAAAACATTAAATTTTAAACTCAAGTTTTATTTCGGCCTGACGTGAAATGATTAGATTTTGGACAAAGTCGGAACATCTGGGGGGTACTTTATGGGGGGCCGTTTTTATATTTTATGGAATATATCGGTTATTTATGTTTGGAGAAAAACATTGTTTAAATAAAAGTTATTTCTAATATTATTATCTATAATTTTTGCTTCATGTCAAAATTTCCTGAAATGGTCCGTATTCGAGAAATTTGACAAAATGTGCAAAATTCTGATTTTTATGAAAATTGTTGAAATAAAAGTTGTTTGCGATATCGATATCTATAATTTTTGTTTATACATGATTTTTCTAAAATGGACCGTAATGGAAAAATTGTAGGAAATGTGCTAAATTTAAATTTTTCAGTATTTTCATTTTCAATGAATATCTATAGAAAAATGTCTCTAGGTAGATGTATGTGGAAAATGTATATATTTATTTTATCCTCTAAACATTTATGAAGGTGCTGCAATAGGTTGTACAAAATAACCGGAAAAAGCCTGTAATAACTAGATAGGAAAGTCATGTGTTGGACACATCAGATTTTTATGTATGAGAGAGTATTAAAATAATAAAGCGTTCGTAATCCATAGGCGTACCACTTCTTTTAGTAGACAGTTAAAATATTTTTTGAAGTTATTCCTCGAGTATACACTTATATTTTCACCTAATTAACCTGCTTATAACTTCTAATCAGCTAAAGGTAAAAAAGTGCAATTTTTTCTAAATTGTTTTATTTTTCAACAAGGTTATGTTAAGAACATTGTGTCAAACGGGTTATGTAGGTATAAGGGTTTAAACTTTGACTTTTAAACAACGTTACGTTCGTAAATAATAATTTTAATATAAAAACTACTTCTTACCTACAAATCCAAATCAGAATCGAAATCAGAAGATGAACTGTCGCAACCAATATTTACAATGAGTGGCTCGATCATTTCATCAGTAATATTGTCCAACTTCCACATTTTCTCTTCTTCTTTAATCGTATGATTTACTGCCTTTTCTTTTCCCAGTTTTCAGGCTTCACATTATTTACAGCCTCCAAAAACAACTGTTTAACATCACTCATTTTAAAAGAATTATTTTTTCTTGAAACTTCTCCCTTTATCTGTGCCCATATCAGTTCAATCGGGTTTACTTCGCAATGATATGTTGGTTATCTAACCACCGTCATCCCACGATTTTTTGCAATTTCATCAATTTCATATTTTTTGATTTTATCTTTATGAAGGGAACACAAATGATACAGTTCTTTTCTCACAGAACCGGGATGGAACTTAATATTCTTTGAATTTAGCCAATTCTGTAAATCTTTTTTTAAGCACTTGGTTGTGGGCATTTTTTCTATAAGTCTCAAGTGATAACTTGCATTATCCATTACTATTATACAGTTCTGAGGAAGAAGATCTATAATTTGTTCGAACCACTCTTTAAAGACATCAGCATTCATGTCCTCGTGGTAGTCACCGGTACTAGTGGATTCAAAAGTTAATAAACCACCTTTAACAAAACCGTTTGAACTACCGATGTGTACTATTATTAGTCTGCGCCCCTTTTCTGATGGTGGATTTAAACCAGTAGATAAATTATTTAAAAAAGCCTGTCTTCGACTTGTAACAGTTTCATCTTGCCAAAATTTATTTGGTTTATGTCCCTCGTTGATCCATGTTTCATCTAAATAAAATATATTTCTTCTTTGGTTTCTCATTTCTTTTATAGTCCTTAGGTAATTTCTTCTCCATACTACAATATCGCTTCTTTCTATTAAAATAGACTTTCTGGAATGCTTTTTCTATAGAAAACCTATTTATTTTAAAAGTTTCCATAGTGTGCTTCGACTCATTTCAGGGTAATCCTTATCATCTCGAACCGTGGCAAGAACTTTGTCTACTGTCGGAAATTCTTTTCTAAAGAAGAACGCATGCACTTTCCTTCGAAGTCTTTCTTTCAAAAGATTTTCTAATTGAAATTTTGGTTTTCCTGGAGCTTTACGTGCCGTTTGAAACTCGCCACATTTCTCTTCTTTAACAACTCTGTAAATCGTAGATTTCCCAACACCAAGCGTACTACTAACTAATTCCACTGTGTCATCAACACTTTTACATAAATGTTTGTCTGTAAATGATTTAAAACAATTAAATTTTAATGTTTTTTCATTAACTGTTAAAGGACCGATTTTTTGTCATTTACGCGGCCCTTCCAAATTTTCCATGATCATACTAGAATTCACACTGCACCTTGCAAGTTGAAACTAAACGACATTTAGTAAACTGTCAAGAATACACAACTTGGACCTCCTTACTAAATGGAAAACCTATGATCGCATTTTCGGTGAAATTTGTTGGGAAGGTATTTATCTATTTATAATTCGATTACTGTAAGAAATTCTTGGAATTAAAATAAAACAAAATTGGCAAATAGGTACTTATTGAAAATAATCTTAAGATACGGCTATGTAATCTTTAATACACAGGGCTTTTGGCCTGTCCAAACCTTTTTCTATTGTTCTGTACAGCTTATGTTTATAAAGGACCAATAAAAGACCCAAAACTTGTAATAGCTCAGGTACATTTATTACAATTTTAGGAAATATTTAGATTATTCTGTAAAAATATTTAAAATGACCGTACTAAGTTTTGCATTAGAAATGCTGTTTTATTACTCTCTCATACATAAAAATAGACATAGGGAATGACTACTTTGTCTTATTAGATAAGGATCTAATACGAAAATGGTTACTTTGTGTCATGTATTATAGCCGTGAAAAAAATAATTTGCAGACATGTTAAAATTCTACATACCTAAATAAGATGCATCATGTACCAAAGAAAACTTGTAGTGGGCAATGAATTTAAATTTTTTACAACTGCACTTTTAACATTTGCATTTACCTACATAACTAAACAAAAAAAGAAAGTTAAACATTATAATAACGTCAATCGAAAAGAGGAAGTAAACTTTTCAGGTGACTTTTTTTATTTGGGCTATTTATTATCGAAATTACATTTAACGGAAGAACGTAATAATCGGGGGCCTTCTGCAAAATTCGTGCGCCAGTTGTTTCCTTCCGAAAGAAAGGCGGCTGGGTGTAAGACAAACACTTACACCTGTGCCCTCTGCCGACAGGGCATATGGTCGGGCTATTTTTGGATTGTTTCCTTCTAGAAAAATTTAATTTTCACTTCCCTCAGAACAGGAAGGAAGATGTGCCGATTGTACGCCTCGTTTTATCAGTTTATTTTGTAACCGTCAAAAAAAAATAATCCTGAACCGTTTCGTAATATTCGTATCTATAAAACAAGGAAGGTACATAGGCCAAAACCCATAGTATGATCATAGCATCTCCGAAAAGCCTCAAAACTCAAAAGTAAAAAAAAAGATAAAGCAACAAACAACATTGTCAAAACAAAATTTATAATGATAAAAAAAAAACAATAAGGAATTGTTTTTTATTTGTTCATTATTTTATTTTTACTCTTTGAGACGAGGGAACCGAATTTCTCGAAAATAATATATTTTCCAAATGAGAGTACGCAATAATAGCATTTATTCGATCGAATACGTAACATGATAACATGAATTGTGTAAACTCAAACAAATCTGATTTTATTCATGTCTGAGCTTGAAATGTACGAAACTTTATATATTAAGCGCTGCATCGGTCGCGATTTCATTTGTTGCCAGATTAATGATCGATAATTAACTTAGTAAAGTGAAAAGGTGCATGGGGTAACAGATATCTATTTTTGAAACTTTAGTTTTTTGTAGTTTTACAGACTTGTATTTTGTGTTGTGAATTATTAATTAATGTGAGTTCTTCTAAAATGTATTTTTTATTTTAGATTTATTAAAACATTAAAAGCCAAAAACTTGCATCTCAAAAATCATCATTGTTATTTGAAGTAAATTCAAATAGAATAATTGATAAGCACTAATATTACTATTCATAAAAATTTATAAATTTTGAAATAAGTAATGTTGAGAAAATACTTTCGAGTTTGAGTTTGAAACGTCGAAACATTTCCATTCTTCATGAATAATTTGTCAATTTGTTTACTTACGTTTTAATTTCTTTACAGTATACAGGATGTCAGAAAAAAGAAGAAATTGTCTGGATACCAAAATTTGCTAAATAAAAGAAAAAGAGAGGAAGAACTGGAAAACCATGTCAAAATTACGCATTTTTTTTTTTATTTCAAAACCCGAGTCTAGGTACTAACGACTCACAAGTTGCCTATAACATTTTTATTAATAAAATACATAAATAAATCAGAAAAAACGAAACATATCCCACAAAATAAAAATAGGAAAATCAAGCCATGGATTACATATGGTATTACCACGTCCATTAAACACAGGGATAACCCATCATCTTTCTCTTCTTACAAATGAGAAATTCTTCAAATCTTGGCCATTTACAACATAACAAACATAAACCAACTTAATATTCTAAGTATAATCAATGAAAATGTTTAAAAATATGATTGCAATAAAGTAGAATAATTAATATTTTTAGGTAAAATATAAACAAAACGTCAAAGTGTTTCGATACAATAACGTTTTTATTACGAGTTTTATGTAATTTAAAGAAACGTTAATATTAAACGTGTATGTATCTTAATATCCAACTTTCGGTTGAACCACAATTACATAATAACATTTAAAAAGAATATTAAAATAAACTAGAATAATTAATATTAAAATAACGTAGATATTTGGTTTACATTATCAACCAAACGTTAAAAAGGTTGAAATACAATAATCTTTTACATATTATATATATTTTACAAAATGATTAACTTTTAGTTACATAACAACGTTTAAATATAATATTAAAATATAGTTAAATAAAAGAGCCACAAAAAACAGTAATCTCGACCGACAAATAAATGCCATCGTGGAAGACTTAACAAACTGTCATGAAATTATTAAGTCCGACTCTGTCTAAGCACGCGGCCTTCACTTCTGGGTAGCCGATTCATGCTACAGGCGATGGAATATTCTGGGAATGTCGCTGAGGCTCGAGAAACGGGTAGAACGGACGGAGTGTGCCGTTGAGTCAAAATTGGAATTTTCCCGACCATCGGGATTATTCTGGTTACAGAGTTAGCTTGATATAAATATCGCGTGTGTGAAGACGGCGGTCAGTTGATTATAGACAGTTTTAATATAGAACCATGTATTGGAAAGTTAAAGTGTAAGAAATAAATTAGAATTGTTAGTTAGTATTATATAAATTAAATAGTACGTCTGAAATAAATTGAAAATAGTGTGTTTTAAATAAATAAAATAAAAATAAATTAGACTTTCGTCACAAAACGGAAAAACTGACTTGCGAAGTACACTCGAAATATTAAGACATGTTGTAAGGTTCGATTAATTTTTTTTGATAAAACTAATAAAAAAAAGTTTTCTATGTAGCCAACTTACACAGACACAGTGCAGAAAAAATATTCGATATACAGGGTGTTATTGAAATACACGTACATATTAAAATGGGGAATAGTATGTAATGACCAAAAACGATTGGCACCAATTTTAACTTCAAATTCTAAAATTTAAATATTGGGGAAGAGTCCCCTTTTCCGACCTACTAGTTTCCATATTTAAAGAAGTAAAATAAATCGAAATTGAACTTACCCATAGAAATTGAACTGTTGCCGTAGCAAAACCAATTAATTCAAAATAAAGTTTATTACAGTAATTGTTCAAAATGCCGTCCATTATTATTTACACACACTTGCAATCGTCTTTCCAAAGAACTTTGAACATTAGAAATTAGTCTTGGATTTTGTCGTAGTTCCTCGGCTACCGCATTAACTTTATTGGTTAATTGTTCAACACTATTAATAGGTTCATTATAAACCAGTTGTTTCATGTGACCCCACAAAAAGAAATCGCATGGATTTAAGTCCGGAGATCTCGGAGGCCACTTAGTAGGTCCATTTCTGCCTATCCACTTTTGAGGAAATGTAATGTTCAAAAACTGCCGTACGTTTAAATCAAAGTGAGGAGGAGCGCCATCTAGTAGGTACCACATCCGTTGCCTTAATTGTAACGGTATCTCTTCTAGGAGTACTGGCAAAATATCTTATAAAAAGTCCGCCACACAACAAATATGAGGACACTCCAATTTCAAGACCTAGTCTTCTACAACTTAATTGAGGCCGGTTTTCAACAGCTTCCAATATTTCTTCTTCGGCCGCCAATGTTCTTTGTGTTCTTGTTCTCCCTCGATCTGCATTGACACTCTCAAATTTTCCATGGTCTCTTAGATGCTGAACAGTTGAAATAAACGTACGACAGTCCGGAATTCTCCGATTTGGAAACCGTTCGCGATACAGGATTTGTGCTTGCCGAGAATTTTCTCCAGCTGCCCCATAAACCAGCACTATATCCGTTGGTTCAATATTCGTAAATAGTGGCATCGTAAAAAAATATTTAAAAGTAATCGTAACAACACTTTTTACCAACTTGGAAATGACGCGCTCGTGTTAGCCAGATTCGTAAATCAACTAAAATTTTAATAATCTATAGTTTCCAAAATGTATAGTTTAAAAACAATAATTTATCAAATATTCTAGTTTTTTGATAACGAGGGTACTAAAAACCAGTCTTCGGAAATAGAAATTAATTCGAAAATCTTGGCAACATGGTTATTTCTTACAAGACTAGTTTTCTTATCATCTGACAAAAACTTGCATATTAATTACTGTTGATGTTTAAAATAGGTAAATAAACCTAATTTATCCTCAACATATCAGTGAAGTACGTTTGTTTTAGAATTAATTTTCAAAAATTAATAACTCCCTTAATAAGGGGTATTTTTAAAAAATAATATTTTTCTACATTCAGTGGGGATCTGCGCAATACCCAGTTTTAATATGTACGTGTATTTCAATAACACCCTGTATAATGTCATCAGTTAAGTTAAAATCTCAATTTATACTATTATTACAAACAATAAACTACTATTATATACTGTTATCACCAGAGCTGTCACCTATCAGTGAGATTTAAATCATTTTTTGATTTAAATACATTTTTTGATTTAAATACTTTGATTTTAAATCTGTTTTTAAAAAATGATTTTTGATTTATGATTTAAATCTTTTTGAAAAGTATCTTTGATTTTTTATTTAAAAATTAGATTTAAATCTTTTTAAAACGATTTAAATCTTTTTAAAACGATTTAAATATTTTTAAAGCGATTTAAATCTTTTTAAAACGATTTAAATCTTTTTAAAATGATTTAAATCTTTTTATTGATTTAAATCTTTCTGAAATGATTTAAATCTGTAAAATGATGAGATCTTTTTAAAATGATTTAAATTTTCTTAAAGATTTAAATCTTTTTAAAACGATTTACATCACCTGATTCGTCAAAATCGTTATCAACCTGTCTATTCCTGAATAATAATCTAGCCAGCATGTCAGTAGGGTTGAATCAGAAATCCGAGAGAAAAAAAAAAAGAAAAAGAAAAAATAGTGAAGTTTAACAAATAATTGCAATGACTAAAGATTATTCTTAAGTATGAAATTTTACAATATTTTTGACCCGATATTTTTTTTTGTTAAGTTGTATTTTTTACACCGCAAGCAGCTGGAAATACTTTTTCATTATCGATATAATCCTGAAACTCTTTACAATATGTATTTTAAATGTATGCATTAAGACGATTATGACTTTTTGACCAGTTCAATAAACACGCTTGGCATAGATAGAGCGAATTAATTAAATTTTTTATTTCTTTGCCTGATTCATCCACACATTTTTCAAAATAATTAACCCAAACGCACTCACTTTGTTTATGTATTTAATCGCAATAACTTCACGTTGAGAGAAGAACTCTTTTAATTCAACCCACTCAATTTTATTATTCATAGCCGGAAGATTTTGAAAATGAAATGCATTTTTCCGGGAGAGTCTCGTAAGTACAAAAAAAAATATTTTTAAAGAGTCTGATGTATGTGCATCTATGTGGGGTGTTTATATATGTATGACATTAAGCACGTTAACTCAGGAAGAGTTGACGGATTTAAGTGATTTTTCAGAAAAAAAATCACTTTTCTTAAAAACTAGGTCTCCATTGTTTTGTGGCATCATAGGCATACCAAAATTATCTTTTAAAGGGTTGAAAAATTCATATTTACCAATCGACATGACATTTTTAAATAACAATTTTCATAACTATAGATATCAATGCTGCATAAATCCTTAAAAATTTTATCCTGATCGGCTATTTATTATTTAAAATTAATATTTCCGTAAGAATTGCATTGGACAAATAACGATAAAAAATAAATACGAGAAAAGTTGATCGAGTTTTGCGTTTTATTTATGAAAAAATCACATAACTTAAGTACCTATTTATTTCGTTTAAAAAGATTTAGATATTTCGAAAAGATTTAAATCTTTCGAAAAGATTTAAATCTTTCCTAAAATGATTAAAATCTTTCGAAAAGATTTAAATCTTTCGAAATGATTTAAATCTTTCCTAAAATGATTTAAATCTTTCGAAATGATTTAAATCTTTCGAAAAGATTTAAATCTTTCAAAAAGATTTAAATCTTTCCTAAAATGATTTAAATTGTAAAAAAGATTTAAATCTAAAAAAGATTTTTGATTTAAATCTTTCTTTTTAAAAAATCGATCTTTGATTTAAATCATTTGTTTAAATGCAAACGATTTATGATCTTTGATTTAAATCGTTTTTAAAATGATCTTAAACAGCTCTGGTTATCACAAACAGTGTAGGAAAATATTCGATTATAAAGTCATAAGTTAAATTAAAATTTCAATACCTACTATTATCACAAACAGTAAACGATATAAATTAAAGACTTAAGGGGTAATTGTGGTAGCCTCTGTACATTATAATTAGGAAGCCGCATCATGTTGCCTCTACGCAGACCATCAGCTTATGGATGAACTTCATTTTGAGTAATTGCTATGGAGCAATTTATTCCTCTTAGAGCACATGACATATCTCTATTTTTTAAGTTTTCTTGAAAGTGTGTCAATTATGACAATATAAATTTTAAACTTGTAATCAGCTAAATATAAATAAAATGTTTTTTCGTAATTTTTGTTGCAACATGCTTTAAACAACGACATATATATTATTTACGAGACGAGGCAGAAATATTATTATAAGATCAAATGAACTTACCCACAAAGCATGTATCTTCTAGAGACCCCACGCCAATGTTAAACTTTTAAACCAAATTAGCGCCACCTTGTGTTTGGAGCTGGAACTAAAATGACAATTGACAGATGGCGGTAAATTCAAATTGTAATTTTTAGGAGTAGGTAGTAGTTTTAAATTAAATTTTAAATGATTTCCACATAAATTATTTTATAAAATAAAGTATGGAACTAGTAAGTTCGAAACTTTTATTTTACAAAATAATTTAGGTCGATTATACCAAATTTGAAGAATTAATTTGTTCTAAGGGGTCTAATGTGGAGAGTTGGTTCTGCATATTTTTATTAAATAAATATAAGATATATCAATAAATAATAAAATAGAACATTCTTAAAATATGTTTATTAATAACTTAAATAAATATTATTAGATAAAAATAAATACAAATAATAATACATATTTTTAAGGAATACTTACTTGGAGCAAATAGATATATAATCTCAAATCTTTAAAATACCTATCAATAATTTAAATGTGAAGTAGAAACTAGGATATTACATTTTATTAACACTAAAGTTATATATTTTATAAATGTCTTTTTAACTGAGGACAAATGTAATATAGGTATTGTATTAAAAGGTGAATCCTTTTAACTATTAATTCAATGATAAATAGGTATTTTCCTTCCAAATACAGATGGTGGTATTACTCTCTTATGTGAAAAATGATTTCGGAATCTAGTCCAGTGATAAATTGATTATCAATTAGTTGTTGTCCCCGTTTGTCTTTTTATGATGCAGATGCATGGTGAATATATGGTGAATCAATGAAGTTTTTCTCGAAGTTTTCAACGTAGCACCAAAATTATTGCAAAACACAGTAGGAAATAAAAAAGCGAAACATCACAATTTTGCAAATAACTAAGACGAAACTATAAACAGAAACCAAAAGCCAAAGCAACAAAAAATCACTAAAATCAGACGGAAAAATGAAACTAACCAAGAACATAAATAAATACACGTCACATCTTTGGAGTCTTTGGTTAAGTTTTTCTCCCATAAGGCTTAAAAATGGAGTAAGAAATCATAATTTCACCAGTAGCCCCATCTAGAGTTTGGAGCAAATAGCATAAAAAATGTCAGTTGTCGGTTTTGACCTTGGTCATTCACGTGGAACCTCTATGTGCTTTGTGAACTTACCTGAAGTGAAGTTCGATCTTAATTATATGATGCCTCGTCGAAGTAAATAAGTCCCAGACCCACCCAATATTTCTAAAGTCCCCTTTAAGTTGCAACAAGTATGCTATGAAATGACTAAAGCAAAGTGTTGAGATGAGGGGATTGGTGGAGAAGGGAATATATCAAATAGTTCCAGCTTTCAACTATGTGGTCGAATCGAAGCATATACAGGGGGCGACATATATATTATTTACTTCGACGAGGCATCATATAATTAAGATCGAACTTCACTTCAGGTAAGTTCGTTTGATCTTATAATTCTTTGTCTTATTCAATCTACGTAGTTTTACTATTAAAAGAAGGTTGAATAAAAAACAACAAATTTATATTGTTACTTTTTAATTTGTAATGATTTATTCAGGCACAAAAATTCTAAGAAAAAAGAACCATTTCTGAAATATGTTTTTTTTGGTATTCATGAACTGTAGTGCGGACATGTGTGTGGCAATCGAGCATTATAAACGGCGATTTTGACCAGTTCTTTATTAATTTACAACAGGTAAAAAAATCCGCTGCCTTTTCAGATACACCTTTCCGCCAGGTGAATCATTAAACCATCACCTGTAAGACTAATTTCAGTAAATGTGGATCTAGATTAACAATTTTTGACGAAAATCAAATAAAAAGAAAAGAAGCGACCAAATGGTGCTGTCAAGATGTAGATTACATTATTGCCGTATTAAATAGGTAGGTAGAGGAAGTATGTTCTTTGTGTTGGAATCTGAAGCATTCTTTGAAAATAACACAGGTGTCTGATTCGTTGTCTATATAACGTTCTGGTACAGAAATGATAAATGATTGTTACACGATTTAGGAATTTATAAAGTTATAGGTATATTTTACTACATACAACAGGGAAAATTTTATTTTTTAAACAATCAACTAAAGGATGATTCACACAAAAGACGTTTAGAAATATTATTTTTTGTGGATCACTCTCATTGAGATAGAATAAAGAATAGACAGGTCCGCGCCTAGCACTTTTGGCGCCCTTGTGCAAATTTAAAATAATGCCCCAAATTTATATTACGTTCATATGTGAGTACATGATAGTGTGAAACTATGATCGATTTATAAACAAAGTCAGAACATTAAAAAAAAATTGAAATTTATAAATAAAAATATTTTACAATTAAAATCTTATATGGACACATTTTTACGAGACAATGCATCTGAAAAAGAAATAGAATCTACATCAGAACACTCACTTGGGTCCCGGGACATAACGGGGGTACAGGGTAACGAGATTGCAGATAGTCTTGAAAGGAAAGGGGCTCAAACACCCTTTGTAGGACCTGAGCCGTTCTGCGGTATCAGCAGTAACATAATATTAGAAGAGATTAAAAAAGAATTGGGTAGTAGAAGAACCGATAATTGGAACAATCTCTTGGGGCTGAGACAGGCCAAGATACTTCTGGGTGAATATAACCAAAAAAGATCGGAAGCCTGCATCTGCCTGAGCAAGAACAGGCTACGTATTGTAACAGGGATCCTTACCGGGCACTGCCGACTAAAAGGACACCTGCAGATTCTGTGAGGAGGAGGACGAAACCTCCATTCACATCCTAACTGAATGTGTAGCACTCCAGAATCCAAGGGCACTATATCTAGGAGGATATCAAATAGAAGAGGGAGACTTACCTAACTTGAAGCCACTTCAAATCCTACACTTCCTTGAGAAAATAGGATTGGAAGGGTCGCTATAGGCATTGAGACATTTCCTTAGTGCAGTGGCGACAGAAGGGGGCACAATAGATCTTTTAGGTCGCAGTGTATTAACACCCCATTATCAACATAACGTAATATAATATTTTTTAATGATTTATACAATGAAATTAGTTGTAATAAATTGTGTTTTGCGGATGATTTAAAGATTTTCTTAAGTATTAAAAATACAGATCACTGCAATGAGCTCCAGAGAAATTTGAACTGTATTAATAACTGGTGTAAGACAAATATGTTACACCTAAATGCTCAAAAATGTAAGATAGTTACTTACTCTAGGAAAAGAGAAAATATTCAATTCTCATATTCGATTGGAGATAATGAGTTGGAGAGATGTTCTACTATTAGGGACTTAGGTGTAATTTTTGATGCTAAATTAACCTTCTCAAATCATATTCAAGTTAAAGTTTCCGAAGCTTTTAGAATGTATGGATTCATTATTAGAAACTGCAGGCAATTTTCAAATATAGCACCCCTTAAATTATTATTTAGTACCCACGTGCGTTCTAAGCTGGAATATTGTAGTCTGATCTGGAACCCTTATTACAACTGCTACGTTCTGGATATAGAACGGGTTCAAAGAAATTTTTTAAAATACCTAGTTTTCAAAATTGATGGAGTATATCCCGAACGTGGTTGTGATTATACGGAGTTGTGTAAACAATTTGATATTAATAGCCTGAGCCTAAGAAGGAACACATCCTCGCTTATTTTTCTATTTAAACTCATGCACAATTTTATTGATTGTAGCGATATTTTGTCACAAATTAAATTTAATATACCCCGTCTAAATTCTAGAACCAACAAGCTATTCGAATGCCCTAGGGCAAAAACCAACTTGATGTTAAAATCACCCTTATATGTAATGTGTAACAATTACAATAAAATTAGTAGTCATTGCGATATTTTTCATTGTTCTCTTGGTGAACTAATTAAAAATGCAGTTACTTTCCTTAACGAAATATTGTAATAAGTATATTGTATTATATTGAATTCTCCCTGTGTTATTTTTGTAAGAATTTTTTTTTTTTTAATATATTCTTGGCTTGTTCACAATATTCATTTGTTTTCTATTATAGTTTTTATTTTGCAACTTTTAATTAGTTTTCGTGTAAATATATGTTACATCACAACCCATAAGTAGAATTTACTTTTGTAATTTATTAATTTTATTTTTAGATACCACTTTATTATTGTTACTTACTATTAAGAATATTGTCCTGTAAATGGGAAACTGTTGGGCAATAAAGCTATTATTATTATTATTATTATTATTATTATTATTATTATAACATACATCAGAACACATTTTATCTACTCCTTATGGGACAAACCTAAATAAGATCTGAAACAACTGTCGCTACCAGCTTTTCTGCAAACTTTCAAAGAGTGTAAAATTGCCCAAAATTGCCCAATCACACGCGATGTCGCCAATGGGGCTAGAAAAACTAAAAAATGGATTGATTGCGATTTGCATAAATTAATGAAACACCTGTAACAGAGATTTTGCTCAAGAAAGTGGCTTGTGGATGTACCACAGGTTGCCACGAAAATTGTAGTAGTAGTAAGTTAGGAATAACTTGTTCAATATTTTGCAAACATGGATGCCAATTATTGCGAACATGTACAAGAGACAAAGATTACAGGAAACGATGTTTTTGAACACATAGACAAAGAAATCGATAATTCCAATTTGATATCATTATTAAAGAGATCTAAAACAATGAAAATAATAATAAGTATAAATTGATTACTTTTATTACAAAAGAGACAATTAATTATATTTTAGATCCTAAAAAAAACAATTTTTAAGAATAATTAGTATTGACTTTATTTATAAATCGATTACAGCTTTACATTTTCGTAAAAATATTAAATTTTGTTAACAAATTAACTTAAAATGCCTACGTTTTTTAATAAAAATAAATTTTGTTGTAAAAAATAAGAACTAAAATGATATCGGTAAACGCGATACAAACTGAAAAAAATAGTTTGAGCGGCTATACCCATACAGCACACATTATTTCAGAAGTGTTTCAGAAATATTTCAAACGTTTCAAACAAACACAAATTTTTGAAATATTTTGCTTAAATATTTCACTGAAAATATTTCTGAAACATGGTATACATGTTACACAAAAGGTTACTAAACGGGTTATGTTTTAAAATGCCTACACTTAATGAAGATTTTCTTATTTGTAAGAAGAAAATGGGACATGTAGTTATTTTTTTTTTCTTGTCTAGCCACACTCCAGTCAGAGAAAACTGTATATTCTAAATAATTATAGATTTAAGTTGTCGGTTTTTGCCATTTCTTTTTTTTGTAATTTATACGTTGTGCTGTTGTCAGAGATAACAGGAGATGTAATTACTAACAAATATCATGCGGTCCTGAATAAGACATATTTTAAGGGACACAGGAGGGTGTAATATCCGCTGTTGTTATATGCCTATTTTATTATTCTCGTTTTGTTTACAAAATTATTTACATATATGAATGGAAAAAAAAAGTTAATTTCAAGTAATGAAATTGAATAAACCTTTTGTGGTTACTCTCTCTCGGGTTTTTTTTTACAGTGTAGCGCTTAAATATATTTATTTGTATATTGATCGAAGTTGAACTCTTTAATTTACATATCTTTATCTTAGTAAGTTTTTATTTATTATTTTCACCTGCTAACGCCTATCAGTTGTTTTCTTTTTTTCTTTATTTTTGGTTCGTGTTAGAAGACTAGTAATTTCAATTATTAAATTATTATTATTCCATGGGCGTAGTAGGCATTAGTAATTTGATTTGATTAATTTAATCATTAATATTGTGTAATGATTTTGATTGGTTTAACTGATTAAAGCGCATTAATTACTTAGAGAGATGGCGATTATTCTTAATTACTATGATATTTTGCTTAGAGTCATATACATGTGTATATTAATTTATTTTTTATTTTCTTTTTTAGGGATATAAAATTATAAAGTATTCTCGCAATTTATATTTATGTGTTATTTGTATATAGGCTGTTTAAACGCTAGGTCACTACTAGGATCAACAAATGAGGTTAAAGAATTTTTATTAGAAAATAAATTTGATGTACTACTAATTTGTGAAACTTGGTTAAAAACTTTTATTTTAAATATTGATTTAAGTATAAATGGATATAATTTGTACAGAGCAGATCGAAACCGAAATGGTAGAGGTTTATGTGTTTACATAAAAAATAAATTCCGTTGTCAAATAATTCTCAGTAGACAAGATCTTATTTGGGAACAATTCTGGATAAAAATTGTAATTCAAAAAAAAGTACTGGCAGTTGGTGTTATCTATAAACCACATGATCAGAATACTGGTTTATTTTTAGATGAATTCGAGGATTCTCTGATTTCTATTTGTCCGAATGTCGACGAAACAATTTGTATGGGTGATTTTAATATAAACTTGTTTGATTATGAAAGTAACTATGTAAATAAATTTTATTCAATCTTAGAATCTCTAAATTTACGTCAACTAATTGATGTCCCAACAAGGGTTACGTCAACTTCAGCTACTCTATTGGATTATGTTATAGTGCGGGAAGCAACCGTGGTAGAGTCGGGAATTATTCATCACAATATATCAGATCATTCTGCAACTCATATTAAGCTAACTGTAGGTGGGGAACGAACTGTTCCCAAAATGGTAACGTATCGTAATTATAAAAATTTTGATGTCGATATTTTCACAGTAGACTTATACAATACATCATTCTATAGAATATTTGATCAGGAAAGCATTGATGAAAAAATTTCTTATTTAGTTAATTGTTTGAATAACCTATTTGATAGGCATGCACCAATTACTACATCCAGAGTCACTAAAAATAAAGCTCCATGGCTGACGTATGCAATAGAAAGAATGATGAATGAGAGAGATAAAGCTTTGTCGAAATTCAGAAAAACTAATAATCCCAATCATTTACAATTATACAGAGAATTGCGTAATTATACCAATCAAGCTATCAAGCGGGAAAAGAAAGCATATTTCATATTTAAGTTTAATAATAATTCATCTAAAGAAATGTGGAAAGCATTAAAGTTTGGTAAGTTCTTACCTGAAAAAAATATAAATTTTCCTGCCCACTTAAAAAATCCTAATGAGGTGAACAAATTTTTTGTGGAATCTATACCCTATAAAGAACCACCATTACAGTTATTGAATTACTATATGAGTAATAATTTGTGTGATGGCTCATTTAATTTTAAAAATGTTAATGATTTAATAATTTATAATATTATCTGTGGAATAAAAACCAACGCTAAAGGCTGCGATGGATTGAACATAAAGCTTATCAAACTTTGTTGTCCACACATTATTCCATATATCACGCATATTGTCAATTTTTGTTTGAGTGAAAATGTTTTTCCTTCGGCGTGGAGAAAGGCAATTGTGCAAGTTGTGCCAAAAAAACAAAATCCAGAGGAATTTAGAGACTTTCGTCCTATAAGCATCTTGCCGGTTTTATCAAAAGTGCTTGAAAAGGTGATGGAGATGCAACTAAAAGAATATATTTCAAATTACTCAATTTTATCACCTCTTCAATCGGGTTTCAGGAAAGGTTTTAGTTGCACAACTGCTCTTTTACAAATAGTTGATGACATTGTTAAAGCAACTGATAAAAAATTATACACCTTGTTAATTCTTCTTGATTTCAGTCGAGCATTCGATACGATTAATCACAAATTAATATTAAGTATGTTAAAATACATAGGCTTCTCAGAAGGAGCGATATCGCTATTGAGTAATTACTTGCAAAACAGACAACAATGTGTAGTTATTGATAATAATTTGTCAGATTATATTTCAATTAAATCGGGTGTTCCACAAGGCTCCATTCTTGGACCACTGCTATTTTCCATTTACTCTACTCATCTAGTAAAATCTTTACAACACTGCAAATTTCACTTATACGCAGATGATACCCAACTCTACTACAGTTTTCCTTTTGATAGAGTGGAAATAGCATGTGAAACTATAAATGCCGACTTAGATGCTTTTATCAAAACTGCTACGGATCATTGTTTAATCATAAATTCAAGTAAATCAAACGTCATTCTTTTTGGACCAGAAAATAATAAATTAAATGTTTCGGGCGGACTTAATATTAAAATAAATAATGTGTCTTTAACTGTAGTTAACGAAGTAAAAAATCTTGGAGTATGGTTGGATACAAACTTGCGGTTTGAAAAACGTAAACCAACTTATAAGATGTGCTTATTCTAAACTAAAAATAATTTATGGTAACAGATATTTTCTCCCATTTCACGTGAAAGTGAAGTTATGTGAATCTTTGGTTCTTTCAATATTTAATTACGCAAGTTCTGTCTATGGTCCACATCTAACTATTCAGTATAAGAAGAAAATTCAAAAAGTACAAAACTCATGTTTGAGGTTAATATACGGTATTCGCCGACAACAGAGAATTTCTTATAAATTAAGAGAAATAGAATGGTTAAATATGGAGAATAGGAGATTACTTCACACACTTAGTCTTTTTCATAGAATCATTGTAACTAAAAAACCTCCATATCTTCATAGAAAAATAACCTACCGCACCGACGTACATAACATAAATATTAGAGATAAGGGATCACTGTCAATATCCTCGTTCAATACAGAATTCTTTCGTCGATCATTCGGATATCAGATCTGCCATCTTTACAATCAGTTACCTAATAACCTAATAAAATTAAATATAACCAGGTTCAAACCTTTCTTAAAACTATTTTTGTTAAATAAACAAAATTAATTACACCTCAAATACTAAAATTAAATAATTAATTAAAATTCATTTAATGTATCCTACCATTCTAGTTTTGTACTAGCTTATGCTTATTATTTATATTTGGGTTAAGTGGAAGAGCAGATTTTGTGGTGGATCCTCCTTCTCAAATCTGAACTTCGCCCTTTATTTTCAATAATAATTCTTGTATAATTGTTAAAATTATGAAAAAATTGTAAATTTATATTGGAAATAATAAAGACGATATTATTATTATTATATAAAAAAATGCTAAAATAATTCAACCTATTTTATTGCAACTAAACCCAAAAAATGTTGAAGCATTAGTAAAATTCTTCTTATCCCCTTTCTTCTCACCTTTCGTCTCCTCGCCGCGTCTCTACAAATGGAGCGCATTGATTGTCGAATTAATCTTATATTTTATTAATGAATGGTTATATATGTTATCTCTGGGTGTTGTTATATGGGAAGCAGGATATGTCTTTAGAAATTGATGTGAGTAGGTATTACACCAGTTTTATTTATTAGTTCTACAGCCAAATGAAAAGCGGAGCTTCATGTTTTGTTTTGGCATGAGTATTGATTGTTTTATTATAATTTGTATAAATCCTATAATTTGTTTCAGATTATTGCATTTAAAGGAATTCGTGGAAACGAAGCATGTCGCCAGTTTTGGGACTGTGCCAGTAAAAGTAACAATCAAGTTGTTCAGTGTTTCCAGAATAAAGTATTAAGGAACATCGTCGATGCACCCTGGTACTGCCGCAATACTGATCTTCATAGGGACCTTAAAGATCTTAAAGTGGAGACTGTTGAAAATACAATACCAAAATTTGCCAGTAGTCACCAACAACGACTCCTTCAATATGGAAACCTTAAGATTATCCAGCTCCTCAACAATACCAATCTAAGTTTAGTTTGTACCTCGTTTATATTAATGAGAGAGAGAGAGAGAGAGAGAGAGAGAGAGAGAGAGAGAGAGAGAGAGAGAGAGAGAGAGAGAGAGATATGCTTTATTGTCGTAAAAAAATTTACAAACATTTTATAGACAAAGCGTGTAACTTAAATACTAAACATATTATAAAAATAACTAAACAGCAGAAAAAACAAACAAAAACAAACAGACAAAATAGGAATAACAATTGCAATGGATATGCAATATCCATCATTATAATTATTCTAATTTAATTTTTAAATTTAAATTTAAATTTAAATTTAAATTTAAATTTAAACTTTAATATTTAATTATTTAATTAATGCCATTGTATGTGGAACTCAAATGTCTAAGGTACGTTATAAAATTCTGCTACTGTGTAATATGGTCTTTCTAGAAGAAAAGCTTTAGCCAGTCTTCGGAACTTATCGTATTTATAGATTTTAATTGCATCGGAAGGTTATTATACAATTTTTTGGCATTGTAGGTAATGGAATGTTTTAATAGGTCAGAAGTGGGCATTGTTAAATAAACATCAGTCTCTAAATTTCTTGTAGGATATCTACGAGTCGGTCTTTCGGATAAATTTTGAATGTGCTTGCGAACTAAACAGACGGATTCGAAAATAAATAGAGCAGGAAGGGTTAGAATTTTGAAATTTTTGAAGTAATTTTCGCAATGTGTCCTACTACTTAAACCAAATACATAACGGATTGCTCTTTTTTGCAGTTTAAAAATAGATTCGAAAAGGTATAAGCTACAAGAACCCCAGAAAGGTAAACCATAGCGAAGGTGAGATTCGAATAAGGAAAAGTAGGTTATTAATGCAGTAGAAGGAGTCAGCTCTTTAGAAACCAATTTAATGGCAAAACATGCGGAGGATAATTTTTTTGCTAAGGTATCTATATGAGCAGACCATTTTAGAGAATCGTCTATATAAAGACCTAAAAACTTGATTGAATTCACCGTTTGGATCAGATTATTGTTTAAAGTTATCGGTTGTAAAGTACCTCTGTAAGACAATGCTACAGTTTTACTGGTGTTGAAACAAAGTCCATTCGAATCAGACCAGGACTTAATAGTCACTAGATCTTCACTTATGATAGATTGTAATGTCTGCATGTTAGAATTATTCCAGGTTACACTGGTGTCATCAGCAAATAAAGTAATTCTACCACTTATTCTTACGTCTGTGATGGGTGCATACATACGTACATAGGTAAAGTAAGATAAGGTAGATACTTGGAAATTAAGCTTTAATTTTTGGTTTTTAAAATGTTTATTTCATTTTTTTAGCCAGTAATATTTTTTAAATTTATTTTTTTTAAAATTAACAAAACTTTATATGATTATATGTCCTTCTTTGTTACCCTGTGTCTTTGTTTGTTTACAGGTTTTTAGTGATCTGTCCTGGATTTCAAAAATTAATAGTTGGCAACCCTAGATTTAAGAGAACCAGTCATTTTTACGTTTCAGGCACATTTCAGAAATGTGTTTCCTAATGTTTATACATTACAAATGTTTCAATGTAACATTTTTTAACTATTTCTGAAAAGTGTTTGGACTGTATGGGTACTTCAGTCCGTTTTTATTCAAGAAACTTTTTTAACCTACTATTTCAAAGAAAATTAATCTACTTTTTTATATGAAGCAACGCCTCTGCTCAGAAAACGCACAAAACGCATAATTGGATATATTGCTTTTTTTAATTTTTTTTTTTTATATTTTTCTTGCATAAAAAAATTAAATGAACTATTTCGATATGAAATGGTATCTACAAAAAAATTTCCTATTGACTATACCTGAATTGTACTGTGTTTTCAAGATATAATTTAAAAATAGTAAGAGTTCCATCTTCACCCCTTTCTCCAAATCACACCATATAAATTTACCTAGGCTTTAAAACCATATAAACATGTTAGTTTATTAAATAAATATGTGAAGACTAGTCTTTATAAATATTCACTCATTTTTCTTGAATAAATTTGTCTTGTCTGATCTCTATGATCAAATATCTGAAACATTCTTTAGTATTTACAGATATCTTTACTGGGGATTTTCTGTAATTTTCGGATTAAAAATGGCGCCCAAACCTTACCCTTGCAATATCAGTTCGACATCTCATTACTAGATGGCAAGAATTTTAACTCGCGGACTAAAAATGGTGGTCTAGCAATACTCCAACAACTAAGTATAGTTTGCACTCTAATCAATAGATGGTAATAGTTTAGTAGTCGACATACGAAAGTAAGCGAAAGACTACACTTAAGAACAGTTGTATCAATGTAACAAAAAGGGTGCTTGTTACTGGATAGCACACGAGTTCAATGAGCTCGTGGGGTATGGCAATCAAGACATACCCAGCACGAAATTTTTATAGCCGTGGGGCTGTTTCTCGGCAATGTTTCAGAGACGCCCCCTATAATTTAAATGTAAACATAAATTCAGCCAAATCAGGTCAACTTCCCGACGAAAAATAGCCCGCCCATTTTCTGAGATTATAACTTATTTTATAAACAAACAAATCTTAGAAACGTGCGATTTTTGCTGATGTGTTATTTTGCTGTAAGTTTTGTTTCAGTGACAGAAATTATGTATTACCTATACACGGTGTTTTTTAAAAATCTCTTAAATTCACCATAACCAAATTTTATCAAATGGAAATGGGCTACTTTTCATTGGGTATAATAAAAAAAAGTAAAATTTTCTTTTAATAGATCGCCGATTCCTTATCTTTAGATTCACCGGTGCCGGTGATTTAAAAAATGACGGTGATTCTTAGCAGTGATCGATGATTTTACGACATATGTATAATTTCATGAAACTGTGATATCGATAAATTCCTATCGACTGTAAATGCGGTTCAGAAATCGAAAGCGTTACGCATCGATGAAACATATTACAGATATAATATAAAATATTAATTTTTAAATAAATTATTATTTTCATAAAAGAACAATATAATTTTTTTTTAATATTTTAATGTCTTTCCTAGTAACATTCCAAACTATTAAAAAAAAATTTGGAATTTATATAGACATTTTGTGATTTGAAAGAATATTTTTAATATATTATACCTACCTATCGTCTTTTCCTAAAGGTAAAAAACAGATCCTAAGTTTTAGTTGTTTCAAATTTTTTGTCACTTATTACTGTTTTCTCCCAAGGACACAGAGTATAGGATGATTTGATTTCATATGTTTCTTTAAATTTGAATTTGTAGTTCTAAAAGAAAACTCTTTTGATAAATTTCACGTTAAAAATAGGGATACAAAGTTCAAAATTCCACTAAACTTTGATTTTACTTATTATTTACTTACCAATTAATATCTAGGTAAATGAATATGACAGCGAAAAATACCCAAGCGGAAAACAAAAAACTGCATCCCAAATTAAATACATAAATAAAATATTTGACACTTCGTCGCTGGTCGCTAATTACGGTGGTAAGATCAATAGATCACGATCCAGGCGAATTTTTTTTAACTGGTTCTGGTCATTGGTGAATATCGCCCACAGATTCACCCTTTCAACGGATATGACGGAGTTAAAATCACTAGTAAGTAGGTACCTGTCAACATTAATCAACGATAGCGCCAGTGATTTTCAAATCTTCGGTGAAAAGTAACCGGTAATGATATATCGACCATCTCTTTCTTTTACCAATTAGGCATTCCAAACAAATGAATTACCAGTGGGCAGGTTTGGTATATCTAAGGGTGGCGACATATGGTGTATTTTATCTACTTTACGTAAAATCATAAATAATGGATAACATTTAAATATTTTATGTCAAACACAATAAAAATAATATTTAAAAAACCCACCTATACATTTTTTCATAAATTGGCAGGCTTGGCGAGTACTACTTCGAATAAAAATAGTGTCCAAGTTGCAAGACTATGTCGCTACCCCCTTAAATATACAAGAATTTCCCACTGGTACCTATTGTTTGACAGGTCGTTGGAATGCCTAATTAGGCATTCCAACGACCTGTCAAACAATAGGTGCCAGTGGGAAATTCTTGTATATTTAAGGGGGGTAGCGACATAGTCTTGCAACTTGGACGCTATTTTTATTCGAAGTAGTACTTGCCAAGCCTGCCAATTTATGAAGAAATGTATAGGTGGGTTTTTTAAATATTATTTTTATTGTGTTTTGACATAAAATATTTAAATGTAATCCATTATTCATGAT
Organism: Psylliodes chrysocephalus; assembly: GCA_927349885.1. Lineage (NCBI taxonomy): Eukaryota > Metazoa > Arthropoda > Insecta > Coleoptera > Chrysomelidae > Psylliodes > Psylliodes chrysocephalus. The sequence goes on from OV651813.1 coordinate 3,031,699, forward strand.
TTTACGTAAAGTAGATAGAATACACCATATGTCGCCACCCTTAGATATACCAAACCTGCCCACTGGTAATTCATTTGTTTGGAATGCCTAATATTTTTTCTATCAAATCAACCATGTTCTAAATCAACATTAGCACTTATGACTATCGTCTCTGGTCTCGTTAATATTTTATTTTTGTATTTTGTATCTTTCTAACTAAGCAATATTTTTTTTAATTTTTTGCTATTTTTATTGACTCATTTTTTTCATTATCTTTTTAACAGGGAGTTCTTTGTCACTGTCTTTACCGCGTTGTCCGATTTTTAAGATTCTTTTTTGTTAGAAAAGGACACCGAACATTTTAGGTTTCAGACCATGCACAACTATTTATGAACAAACACTTTTTTATTACTAATTTTAGGAAAAATATATTTTTCATAAAAAGTCGAGCATGGTTCAAAACCTAAAATAAAACTATCAGGTAGGGGAGCCCGGGGCACATTCGGACGATTTTGGGGAATTGCATTTATTTCATTAACAATAAAAGCTGACTTTTAGCACTATACCGAAGTTCGCCTTATTAGATATACGATGATAATTTTTAATTAAATCAATATGTAATATTTAACTATTTTTTAATGAATGATAACAAGTATGGTTCGTAAGAAAGTTGAGGAATGTGGTTTATTTTAATCGTTGTCCCAGGTTTGGAGCTCAAAAAGTCGTTGAACGATGACTTGCACCTTGATTTAAAAGGCCCATATATTTCTACATCTAAGGGTTGCATCTGGTGAGTACAATGCGGTGGGAACGACAGTAATTTAATGCCGTTTTCTCTACAATACAAAATAGCTGCAAGGCTAATATGAGTCTCATGGTTATCTACTATCACCCAGACATCACACCAAATCCCAGAGATATCCACAGAATATCTTTTGTGGATATCCAATATATCCACAGGATATCAGTAATATTCCGTGGATCTAATATGGATATCCTCATGTCCGTCTATATCCAGAATATAGAAGATATCCTAATGGATATTCAGCAAAATATCTAATGGGTATCTTCCAGAAAATACAAGAAATCCCAGAGATATCCACAGAATATATTTTGTGGATATTCAATATATCCAATATGGATATCCAACCAAATGTCCGTCTATATCCCAGGCCAGGATATAGAAGATATTCGGATATTCAGCAAAATATTTTATGGGTATCTTTAGTAGAGGCACAGTTTATAGCTTAAAAGAATCAGTTCGCTCACTCGGACCAATTCGATGTTCCAAAATAATATCCACTCCAGGGATACAAATTCAGGATGCGCAGAAGAATGCTGTTTGAATATAGACGGTTGTCATATACTGAATTGGTTATGAATTGATTCTGTATGCGCCAGGGATACAAATCTGAGTTGCGCTGTGTATAAACTGGAACATTGAGATCAAAAGTGCCGACGCAGAGTGAGCGATCTGATTCTTTAGCTGTAAATTGTGTCACAGGATTCAAAATGGCCGCGCCCTATGTTGGGCTTGTCGGACCTCTCTCTTGCCTCGTATACCCAGACACCACACCAAATCCTTTGGATATCTACTGAACATCCCAATATCCACTGAATGTCCAGTCCATGGTGGATATCTATTTTATATCCATGAAATGTAATTTATAGACATGCAAATGTCCATAAATAATTGTAATTATATAGCAAATTATTAAAAAATTACGCCATTGTACTCGCCATTGTGGCTAATAGTACCGTTGAGATATTTAAAATTAATTTTTTTTAAGGTGTATTCAATATCCCATGGACATCCACTATAAATATAAATATAAATATATCAAAGTCTAAGCGCGGACGCAAACCATCGTGGATATCTACTAGATGTAATTTTTGATTTTGCTTCCTAAGTATAGATGACGATACCACTTTCGTATCTACTCATGCTTAACCCGCCGTAATTGAGTTTGATCGACATTGTTTCACAAACAGACTTCATTAGAGACTGAAGTCGAGAAGTTCCATTTATTGCTGAAGATTCCTAATAAGGATGATTTTCTCCTTAGTAGGCAAAATCAAAGGCAGATTGTTGGGAATATTTTTTACCTCTATTTTCTTTCGACGTTATTCAATAACCATTGGTTACTTATGAACCTCTACTAAAAATAATTATAAAATATTTATCTGAATTTCTATATCCTGGGATATAGACGGACATTTGGTTGGATATCCACAAAATATATTCTATGGATATATCTGGGATTTCTTGTATTGTCTGGAGATACTCATTAGATATTTTGCTGAATATCGATAGGATATCTTCTATATTCTGGATATAGACGGACATTTGGATATCTATATTAGTTCCACGGAATATTTCTGATATCCTGTGGATATATTGGATATCCACAAAATATATTCTGTGGATATCTCTGGGATTTGGTGTGTTGTCTGGGTAGTAATCAAATTATGTGGAATATTCGCTAAAACCAAACAAAAAGCAAAAGACGACAGGCAAAAAAATATTGACAGCGACAGCTTCGTTCATCTGCTACTAAAGTGTGCACTGTTGCACTTCGAACAAGTCACAAATCTACGATTCACTTTTGACAATTCTCCACCATAAAGAAGGTGTGGCTTCGGTTGCTAGGTTCCTGTTTTAGCCCTATGTATCTTTTCTGTATCGTTCTTTATCCTGTGTTATTAGGACTCTTCAGTAATAAATGAAAATTCTCGACTCCAGTCTCTAATGGAGTGATTACGACACACATTTCGATCGAACTCAATTACGGCGGGTCGAGCATGAGTAGATGCGATGATATCGCCATCTATACTTAGTAAGCAGAATCAAATAACATCTAGTGGTTATCCACGATGGTTTGCGTTCGCGCCTTATTTGATATATTTAGTGGATGTCCATGGGATATTGAATACACCTTAAAAAAAATAATTTTAAATATCTGAATGGTACTATTAGCTACAATGGCGTAATTTTTTAATAATTTGCTATACCGGGTGTCCGCGCGAAAACTTTAAATGGAATTATTTCTGGTGTTTTAAAATATATCGACTTGAAATTTTGGAAGGTCATTAAGGAAGTAGGGGGTAAATTAATAGTGTATAAGATACCACTCCAACGTGATATCTGCCGCCCCCAGCCACCCCCGGTTCAAAAGTTTAAATGACACCCTGTATTTTTTTTTACATATTCTGAAAGAGCGTAGTTTGTTTAGTATCTCTATGTGAAAAAATTACTTAATTACATAATGAACTTTGAAAGATATTTACAGCTAAAGGTTCAGATACCAGATATTAAAAAAAAGAACTAGTAACCTTGGACAGTAGACAAATTTCGAAATAATTAAAGCAGATAGAAACAAAAAAATCTAATTATCCAAAAAAATATAACTTATCACAAAAAAATACAACTTATCACAAAAAAATACAACTTATCACAAAAATAGGTATTCTTATAGACCAACAAAATTTCGCTTTATAAACTAAAGTAAAGACTCTTTTTATTTTTTCAGTTAAATCAAATGTTCAAAATGTTCACCGTTTACATTTAAACAATAGTACAGTCTATTCTCGAAAGCGTTCCGAATATTTTCAAAGACATGTGGTGTTAAATCTCTACATTCCTCTATGATTCTATTACGCAAATCATCAATGGATTGTGGTGGTGTCCTGTAAACAACAGACTTCAAATGTCCCCATAAAAAGAAATCCAGTGGGGTCAAGTCTGGGGAGCGAGCTGGCCATTCAATAGGACCCCTACGACCTATCCATTGTCCTGGAAAAACGGTATTTAAATATTGCCTTACTTCTAAACAGTAATGAGGGGGAGCTCCGTCTTGCTGAAAGTATAACTGATCCTCCTGCATTTGATCTAAGTTTTCTTCCAAGCATTGAATGATAAGAGGATGTATTAATTCTTCTAAAAACTCGAGATATCTAGGCCCAGTTAAATTCTCGTGATAGAAAATTGGACCAATTATTTGGTTATTTAGAATTCCAGCCCATACATTAATTTTTTGGGGACGTATAGCCTTCTCGGAAAACGTGGGGATTAACATCGCTCCAATATCGACAATTGTGTCTATATATTTACGAAACCATTTAAGGAAAGGCAACTTTCGTCACTGAAACAAATATTTCGCAAAATATTTCTATTTTGCCGAATCATGCCTGTCATAGTTTCACAAAATTGGACTCTTCTATCGAAGTCATCGTCGCCCAACTCTTGATGAAGCTGTATTTTATAAGGATGCATTTTATTTAATTTTAATATTTTATGGCACGTTGTTTTTGCCACTCCCGAAGCTTCTGATAATTTTCTAACTGAAAGCTGTGGGTCTAAATTTACGTGACCAAGAACTGCAACTTGCGTTTCTTCATCTCGTGCTCCACGATTATTCATATCACGTTTTTTATTATTTACCGATCCAGTTTCAAAAATGTTTTGTATTAGATTAATTACATAAACAGCAGATACATTTTTGTTGGGATGGTTTTCGTTAAATAATGCTGCCGTCTGCGAATAGTTTCTGTTTGCAATCCCATATAAAACTACAATTTCAGTTCTTTCTTCCAAACTGTAAACCATTTTTCTATTTTTTTAGCTATTTAATTTAAACTAAGTCAAATTTTTTCGAAAACTTTTGTACTAACGAGTAAACAGAAGTGTCACAATAGTACATTATATACCTAGGGTGAGAAGTGAGCTATTATTTACCGAGCACTTTTATATCCTGAGGCGCGTAGCGCCGAGGGATATAATGTGCGAGGTAAATAATAGCTTTCTCAGCCGAGGTATATATAGAATTTTTTTTACTACTAACATTAATGTATTAGCAATTTTAATTTTGACATAAGTAATTTCCTAACAATTTGTTAAATATTTCGAAATATCAAGCAGACTGGAGCGTGTTTCTAATCAGACTGGCTTTATTTATGTAAAAATTTGGCATGTGTCAAATTTTGGTATGATTCTAGGAAATATCCCATTGCATTTTTGATATTTTAATGACATGGATTTATTGTTATTAATTAATAATTTTTAAAGCCGGTGTTGAATTTCCTAGTTAATATATATTTTTAGTGTTTACACTGATATATATTATCATATTTGATTTGATTAGATTTTAATAAACCCAGCTTTAGTTATTTCCTACTTATTTTTCAAATATTTCAAAATATCAAGTAGTCTGGGAGTTTAGTTGTCAAATTAACAAAATGAAACTAATGAAATTTAGTTTCATTATTTACCTAGGTTTTTTTTTATTATCATTATTTACCTAGGGAGAGAAATATTACTTCTCATTAGAGGAATGGAGTAAATAATGGTGATTTCTCATGTTAGTAGTAAAAAAACAATATTATTTGACGGTTCAAGCAACGAAGCAGCTTTCATGGCTTGCTATTATTTTTGGCTTTCGATATTTGAATATCTGGTATCTGAACCTTTAGCTGTAAATATCTTTCAAAGTTCATTATGTAATTAAGTAATTTTTTCACATAGATACTAAAAAAACTACGCTCTTTCAGAATATGTAAAAAAAAATACAGGGTGTCATTTAAACTTTTGAACCGGGGGTGGCAGATATCACGTTAGAGTGGTATCTTATACACTATTAATTTACTTCCTACTTCCTTAATGACCTTCCAAAATTTCAAGTCGATGTATTTTAAAACACCAGAAATAATTCCATTTAAAGTTTTCGCGCGGACACCCGGTATAATTACTAGTATTTATGGACATTTGCATGTCTATAAATTACATTTCATGGATATAAAATAGATATCCACCGTGGACTGGACATTCAGTGGAGATTGGGATGTTCAGTAGATAGCCAAAGGATTTGGTGTGCTGTCTGGGCGTTAACCTCCAAAATCTCCTCCCAACTTTTGAGAAAAATATACTCTTGATGGGGAAAAAGGATTAATAAAAAAACAAGTATCATCATAGATTTTTTATTATTAAAAAAATTATTTCTCTACTTAGATTTATTTACAGTCTGATCACATTGAACACTTTTTTTCAATTACAAACTACGATTCTCAAAAACAGCATTTTAAAAAAACTAAAAGTACATCTATACAGTTTATAACACATCAAAAATGATCTTCGTTTTAAGTTCGTAAACAATAACATGAAACAAAGATTACAAAAATTACAAACTTTAGAATATTGCAAAATTTTCGTTAAAAATTTTAATTTTGTTTCCCTCACACTGTACGATTTATTTGATATAATGTACAGCGTGGCAATTTAACGAAAATTAATTGATATTTTATTCTTAATCACAAATATTTCTGGTAACTCCCTCGTATACGAATTTGAATCTACATTTTCGCATATCAGATATTAAATTTTGTGCATGAATACTGACAGAACATGATTGTATAGGCCTTGTTTAGTTTTAAAATGTGTCCATATTTCCGACTACGAATGTTTTTACCCTCCCCCGTATACCAACAATAATTTTTATAAATAGTATGATCAATAATTATTGATTACTAAAAAATACACAATATATAAATAAAAAAGTATAATAAAAAATATAATATGTACACAGAATTTACTAAATTATTTATTTATTTTTAACAGTTTTTTTTATTATATATATTTTTTTTTAATTAAGAGTGGTACTTTGATAATTGTCTTATTTTAATACGAAATATAATTATGTCAAATTTGGTAGTACTCACCCCATTTTTAAAGTCGATTTTTATTTTTTGAAAAAAATATGTTCGTGTAGAGATCTGTATTCTTTTGAAACCAATTTCCCAAAATTTTATTTAAATTTTATAAAAAAAAAAAAAAAATCGCGAAATATCAATATTTCTGTTTTTTAACAAATTAAGTAAAACAAATTTTTAAAAGAACACAAATTTGCCCTTTACCTACACGAGTACATATTTAAAAGTCGGATTTTAATAAATCTTTGAACTATATTTCGTATTGGTTAGAAAGAAACAATTACCAAAATGCATATTTCTCTTAATCAAACTACATTATTCTTACAAGTTTTTCTTTTTACCAGTGTAGACATATCTTTAAAAATATATATACAACTACAAACAGAAAATGCAGGTATTATAACTAATCATTAATAAAATGTATTACAAGCCATTTTTAAAACAAAATAAACCAGTCTCATTAAAAATTATAACCACATACTCAAACTAACGATATTATCTCATTACGTTTATTTTTCAAATTAAAAAAATTCGAAAAATAAACCAAACCAATATCACATTTGCCACATTTTTTTCAACCGTGTCTACACCAGTATCACAAAAACAAATTATACAAAAAAAATCGTCCTCGCCGATTATTCTTAAAAAAATACCCGATTTTTTTCTACAAAACATTGTTTACAATCCTATGTACTTAAGTGTACACGTAATCAAAGTATCATTTTATGAAAGCTTCTGCCGGTACGACGCCCTGCGCGTTCAAACTTTGAAACGTCAACAACGCCCTCTGGAAATCCCATTGCGTCTCTTCCAGGCATCTGAAACGTCAATTGGATCAGTTAGAATAAGAAATCAAATAACGAAATTTAAGCACAATCATTTATATTAACTTAAAAAGCAAAATGTTAGAACAACACATAAACACTAAGTTTAATTAAATAAGTAATAGATTGGTGACTAAATCATTTTTCTCCTGAAAAACGTAAATCATAAAAATTAACACGATGACCAAGCTGGAATGTTCGAAATGTAAAGACTGTTATATTTTACGGGCACAACAAAATCAAAAGACATCAAGGGAATGTTAGGCTGTGCATGTGATGTTTGTAAAAACGCTTTACACAGTTATTCAACGCTAATATCCAAGAACCTGCCAAACATGAATAATAGAATCACTAACCTAGAAAAGAAAATCCAAGAACTTAAAGAATAGGTTGAAAATAATGCTCCAACATATGCACACGCAGTAGCCTGAAAGTTCACTATGTAAATGCATGGAAAAAAATAATAGCGAAATATCTACTAGATAATGTTTTACCAGCGGAATAACATGTCTTTCTCACAGGGAAATCAACATTGAGAAACCTCCTTGATTGATGTCATTTACCTTGATTTTGAAAAAGCATTCGATAAAGTACCAACAGAGTTTTTGCTTTAAAAATTAGAACATTTTGAAGTTAGGGGTAAACTACTGAAGTTGTTAAAGGGCTTTCTCACTGAGCATACATCCATCCATATATCTTAGACAAAGAGTAGATAGAAAGAGTTCAAAGGCGAATAACTAGATTGCCACAAAAACTTTAAGAGACAGGAAAACCAGAGGTGATCTCATTGAGACATTTAAAATACTGTCCCTATGCTTGTAATCTGAGAAACATCTACCACTTTGTGTTATTTCACCATCGAGAATCTAATTATATCTGAACCTTACCGACTGAGCAAATCAAAACATTTTTGGCGCCCAACGTGGGGCAGGTAATAATTATGACTATCTCCCCTACATCAAATATCAACAAATATTTCTCTAGAGAAATAGTCTATATTTGGTCTAGTGAAATAGTCGTTCCAAATATAACTCGACCTTAATTAATATTCTGATATTTTTGTTGTTGCTAAATTTCTCAAACATTTTACAATTTGATTCTACATAATTTTGGCATTAATAATCAATTGATCAATCAGATTATTAATGCCAAAAATTATGTCTCATCAAATTGATATTAAAATATTCTCGAGATTTAGATTCAACAAAAATAGCTGACTATTATCAAGATCTTGGTATATTACCCTTGATAATTTGAGATGAGAAAAATGTCATAGTGGAATAAGTGATATTAGCTAATACGGAATAGGAAATTCGACAAAATACAAAGAAAGTTCATTGTTCCAAGTGCCAAAGGTCATATGACGGACTTATGATAGCAGTGTAAGCTGTTCAGACAAGTTTCAAACGGAGGAGGAATATAGAAGAAGTATTTGGTGAGATCTTTCTTCATTTGATTCGAGTATTTGAAACATATTTAAAAAACGATTTTTTTGTCGGCGCAGAGTTCGACTTTTTACACTTGAAACTCTAATATCATCTATGTGTATTATAGATAAAGTGAAATAAAAATAGAATTTGCTCAGTGGTTAGTTATTGTTAAAAAATAAAAACGAACGTATGGAAACCACCCCTTACCCTTCTTTATTCGACATTCTTTTTTGAGTTGAATTATCATTTTTTGATTGATATTGTATTTTTAACTTTTCACTAATGTCACTTTTTGAATAATAAAACCTTTTAATTCAAGTTTCACACCATTATTCATTCGTCCACTACAGTTATCGCATTTTTGTTCTAGTCACTGGACCATATAATAAGCGAAAGCATACCGAACTTGGCGTCCAAATTTGTAGGTGTGGTAGTTCGCATAATTTGAGAGCGATTGGCAGATTTAATTTTTTTAAAAATTATAATAAATAAAATAGAGCCATTATAACAAAATTCAAAGAGCGGATTCTACCCTGAGCGCGTTGCGCAATAGTTGCCTGATCGGTTACTTATCGGGATTTACAACTCAAAAACAGATGCGATTTACAATTTTGTCGATTCTAAGCGTAGCGCGCGCGAGTCGAGGCGATCTTATCGCTGTGCAGGACCGTACCTGTTTAAAATTTTTAATTATTTTAATTTAAATATTTTGGAAAAATGAAATCTGCGAATCGGTCTTAAATTATGCGAACTACCACCCCTACAAATTTGGACGCCAAGTTCGGAAACACCCTGTATATAGGGAAGTGATTTTTGACTGTTTGTGGTTCACATGGGCGTATCTGAAGAAAGTAAAATACAAATATGTTTAATTGACTTACTTTAGAGACCATTCCAAATTCATACCGGATTGTGCCGACATTAGTTTGACCATTTCTTGTTTGGTAGCATCGTCAAAAACGGCAACAGCTGCAGGAATCGGTACGCCTGGTCCGGGCGAAGTCGCCACAGCTTGAGGCGGTGCGGGCGAACCGACGACGTTAACTGTGGTTTTAAAAGCTTCCTGAAAACGATTTTTATTAATATTACCTACGTTTTTTTTTTTCGTACGAATCTTTTTTACCTTCGCTTGGTCCGGAGTGGCGTTTGATATGTGCAGTACTTCGTTGGAAATGCAGAAACCCGAACCGGCCGGCACTATGACGAGCGTCCGGAAAAAGTAACGTAGCGGCGGTGTTTTGTGACCGCTTTTCAACTCTTTGAACATACCCGCTACGGTTAGGCATAACATTTGAGGCTGAAAGTAAAAAATTGTGTTGTAGATTCTTAAAAAAATATTTTTATTGTCCGAAGTCGTCAATTATAGACAGTAAAAATTGTTGAAGAACTTTTTGGAAAAACGTGACAAAATTTATTTATTGAGTAAACACAGTTCAATAGTTCAAATAAAGGACCACCCACTTTTCTTATGCAAACGGGAGTGCCATCAGATAACTCTCTAGTAAATAATTTTAATTCAATTGATATGGGAGATGGAGAAGAAATATCTAACATTCACTTAATGCCTAACTGCTTATATTTATTTTATATTAAAAGTATTAACGAAATTACGGATCAAATTGATAAAACTTTTTCCACAGAGTATCCAATAATTGAGATAATTACAAATAAATTAACAAATTTTAATTTTATCGCAATTGAATAACTGAAAGAGACTAAATTCATTAAAAAATAAAGGTAGTCCTGATGACATTAATATTGAGCTTTTAAAAGAGAGTTTTGATCTTATTTGTGATCCTTTAGTAAATTTAATTAACAGTTCTGTAGAACAATGAAGGGTCCCCATTGAAATGACATTAGGCACCATTATTCCTATACCTAAGGTAACAAATAGCAATAAAGCAATACATTTGAGGCCAATTAATATGATAAGCGCCACAGCCAAAATATTGTAAAAAGTTATTTATGAGCAATTAGTCAATTATTTGGAAGGAAATAGTTTGCTCTGTGAATATCAATCTGTGTTTAGGAGCAAGCATAGCTGTGAAACTGCTTTACAAGGTGTATTGTTTGATTGGAAAAATAATATAGAAAACAATTTCGGTATTTCTGGACCTGCAAAGAGTTTTCGAGACAGTTTATAGAGGAAGATTAATAACGAAAATTAGGTAGGTTGAGATTGATGAGATGGCATTGAACTGGATTATTGATTATTTAACAAATAAATAACAGAAGCTAAAATTAAACAGAGTATATTCCGATAAAATAGAAAACAATGTTTATAAATTCATCTACTCATTGACTATTTATACTGAGAATCCATTAAATGTTTTTAATTTCTAGATATTTCAAAAACTATGTCAGTTTGACAAAATTTGTTATGAATATTAATGTATGTATATTTATAAGCTTTTTCAATCAATTTTCTAGTCTTTGGCAACAATTTTATAAGTTGTTGATTTTTTCACCTTACAAGTTCAACTGTGATCATCCCATAGGGGATGCAACGTAAAATAAAATGTATAGGGAGCTTTACCTCATGGGTGGGAGGCACTTATGACAATGCTCGAGCCAAATAAACCTGTAATCCGATCACAATTCATTTCTCTAGATCCTACTTAAACCTACCATATAATGAACTTTTTTGTAATGAAATAATGTATGACCCTGTATGTGGACTTATAGGATTAGTTCAATGAACAACTCGCAACTTACAAGGCAATTAGTTTCTATTCTTTGGCAACAATTTCAACATTTCTTGTTGATTTTTTATTCTTTACATATTCAACTGTGATTACCCTGTAAGTACGACATTTTTTTGTCTGCCTCCAAATAGTATAATCTAACAGTGTGTCAAAATATTTAATATACAAATTCATATATAAGGTACACTTTAAGTTATATTTGGAAAACTAGTCATAGGATCCAATGTTACCAATAAGAATTTCGAACGAGTACATCGAGAACTATACAATAACAAATACTGAGAAACTTTGACGGTGGTATTTTTTTTTTCGGCATTGCAGCTATTTTTGTTTGGAGGAAATACCTACTTTGACTAAAAAAAAGGTCTGTGGAATCATGAATCACCCTGTAAGTAACACTATTTTGATTGCAGTAGTTAAGTATATATATTGACTGTACACAGTCAAAAATATTTAAGGATGAATTTTAATGTCAATTTTAAAGAATTGGGGATTTCTAACTTTAACACCCTGTATCTTAAAATCTAGCCATGGACACGTTTTATGGGGACATCAAGTAATTTAACATAATTTAGCATAAGAAAAGTGGGTGGTCCTTTCTAAAACTATCACTTTTTTTGTTAATGATGGCACCTGTTGGAGAATATTCATCTATCTATACAGTATGTTTCAAATGAAAGGAATAAATTCATTATAATGGAAGTAGGTGGTTTTTCGAAAAGATGCTCGGACAGGTCAATTTTGTTTACTAAAAGCGCAATTTTTTAAATAGAATTCAATTTTCCCCCACTTCACATTTTTGGGCAGTGACGTCATTGACAATTTTTTTAAATAGTAACCCCAATTTCTTTTTCTTGATTTTGATAGGTCTTGCAATTTCCTACTCGGAAACATAATATTTGAAATATCTTACATAACAATTTTTTTTGAATAAAAGACATTTAAAGATCAGACACATAAATTTTACTTTATTTTGAGAACACAATAAATGAATAAAAGATAATTATTTGTAATTAAGTGCTTAATCTAACAAAATAATTAATAATAATAAAAAAGAATTTGTGAAATTGTCATTAAATTCTTTTTATTATAATTATTATTATTTTTTTAGATGAAGCACTTAATTACAAATAATCTTTTATTCATTTATTGTTTCAAAATAAAATAAAATTTATGTATCTGATCTTTAAATGACTTTTATTCAAAAAAAATTGTTATGTCACATATTTCAAATATTATGTTTCCGAGTAGGAAATTGCAAGATCTATCAAAATCAAGAAAAAAAAATTGGGGTTACTATTTAAAAAAATTGTCAATGACGTCACTGCCCAAAAATGGGAAGTGGGGGAAAATTAATTTCTATTTAAAAAATTGCGCTTTTAGTAAACAAAATTGACCTGTCCGAGCATTTTTTCGAAAAACCACCTACTTCCATTATAATGAATTTATTCCTTTCATTTGAACCATATTGTAAATATAAAATTGTTTGTCCTGACTGACTGACCTATCAACCTACAGCCAAAACTACTGAGCCTAGAAAGCTGAAATTTGGAACATAGGTTTATTTTATAACGTAAGCATCCGCTAAGAAAGGATTTTTCAAAATTTTAACTTTAAAGGGGGGAAATTGGAGGAAATGGGGGAGGGAGGGAGCTTTTAATGAAACTCTTTGTTCTTTAAAGTTAGAAACATGAAAATTTAAATTACAGCTACTAAGCATAAATAAATAATGACGTGTTTCAGGGTTTTTCGATTTTCACATTTTAACGGGGGGAAACGGGGGGTGAAAGTTTGTATGGGACTATTGATTTTTTTGTTCTCTTTGAAGTTAGAAACATGAAAATTGGAATTGCAGCTAATGAATACAAATTAATAATGACGTGTTTTAGGGTGTTTGGATTTTCACATTTTAAGGGGGGGAATGGGGGTGAAAGTTTATTTGGAGATATCGATTTTTTTAAAGGTAGGAACTTGAAAATTGGAATTGTAGGTTCTCATCATAAATAAATAATGAAGTGTTTCAGGATTTTTGCATTTTAACATTTTATGGAGGAAATGGGGGGGTGAAAATTTGTTTAATAGTATGTATATATTTTTTTGTTATTTAAAGTTTAAAACATAAAAATTTGAATTACAGCTATTGATTAAAAATCAAAAATGACGTGTTTCATGGTTTTTGGATTTTCACATTTTAAGGGGGGGAAACGGGGGTAAAAATTTGTATAAAAGTATACATTTTTTGAACGTTGGAACTTGAAAATTATAATTGTAGCATAAATAAATAATAACGTGCTCTGTGGTTAGATTTTTGTATGGTAGTATCATAAAAATAAACTAAAATTAAAAAAAAAATTATTAAAAATTAATAAAAATTATTTAAAATAAATAAAAATAAATAAAAATAAATAAAAATGAATAAAAATAAATAAAAATGAAGAAAAATGAATAAAAATTAATAAGAATTAAAAAAAAATTAATAAAAATTAATAGAAATGGATAGAAATGGATAAAAATAAATAAAAATGATAAAAATGAATGAAAATGAATAAAAATTAATAAAAATTAATAAAAGTGAATAAAAATGAATAAAAGTAAATAAAAATAAATAAAAGTGAATAAAAGTAAATAAATATGAATAAAAATGAATAAAAATTATTTAAAATAAAAATTAATAAAAAATAATTAAAATTAATAAAAATCATTAAAAATGAAGAAAAATGAATAAAAATGAATAAAAATTATTAAAAATTATTAAAAATTAATAAAAATTAAAAAAAAATTAATAAAAATTAATAGAAATGGATAAAAATGATAAAAATGAATAAAAATTAATAAAAGTGAATAAAAATGAATAAAAGTAAATAAAAATAAATAAAAGTGAATAAAAGTAAATAAATATGAATAAAAATGAATAAAATGAATAAAAATGAATAAAAGTGAATAAATAAAAATGAATAAAAGAGAATGAGAATGAATAAAAATGAGTAAAAATAATTGAAAATTAATAAATACAAAAAAAAATGAATAAAAATAAATGAAAATCAATAAAACTAATAAAAAGAAGTCATATATTTTTTTATATTAATAACACGACCACATGCCAGAAAAGTCGCGAGCAAAGCCACGGGCAATAGCTAGTTTAGTATATACGCTATTATTTGAAAAAGAATGTCATCTCACGTTTTTGCAATAGCCTTTCAATACAAGACGTGAAAAAATTTCAAGAATGTGTAATGGAACGCTGATTTCTCACGGAACCAGATTCATAGATTTTCGGAGGTGGCCCGACAGAAAGAAACGAGTGGCGGTCAATTTTAATCCACATTCCAGACTGGATAGGTGCAGGCAATAAGCAGGTAGAAAAGCGTAAACATTTTTAGTAAACCATCATTCAAGCACACTAGTGTTGTTTCACTCGCTTGAGAAATGTAAATTGAAATTTTTCGCGAGAGGTGTTGTGCTTTATGTAAACAAAATATCGACATAGATATCAGACTAAAATGTACATCTCAAAATTGTTGATATTGTAACTTTCTTGCGGAAAAAATTTGCATACAGGATTGGGATAAAGTATGGAACCAAGTAAATATCTTTAAAATGAAAAGGACGATATTTATGAAACTTTGCAGGCAAGTACAATGACGTATAACGCATCTGATGCCATATTTTTTGTTACTACTGTACTCCCGGTTTCACTGGAAATACCCTCAACTTTTTTAATTTAAAAGGGACACCCTGTATATTTTTGCAGATTTTAAAAGATCTTGTTATTCCGAATTCGTACATAATAAGTTTAGTGGAAATTATTTGCTAAAGTAATTTTTTCTTTTAGACTAATGAGAATAAAAGTTGAGGGTATTTCCGGTGAAACCGGAAGTACAGTAGTAACAAAAAAATATGGCATCAGATGCGTTATGCGTCATTGTACTTGCCTGCAAAGTTTCATAAATATCGTCCTTTTCGTTTTAAAGATATTTAGTTGGTTCCATACTTTATCCCAACCCTGTATATTGTCTGTTCAATTAGGGGATTTTTTTAATTGAGAGGTGAAATTTGTATTACTCCATTTTCTTTCTAGATTCTTTTGTTTATAAGACCTTATAGATTTTTAAAACCTCTAAGAAATTTTAATAAATTTTAAGAAATTTTGAAAGTTCTAAATTTCATTTCAATGTATCAACTCTATTACATATTCCTGATAATTTTTCTACTGCCTGTTAATGACGAACATCGGTGCATATATTCTACTTACCGTAAAAACGTTCAAATCGACAGCGAAACTGTGTATGTCATGCTTGGTCTGCGGCATCTCCTGCAAAAACGACACTACCGACAGATGTCCCTGCTTCAACAACTTCGATCGTCTATCCGGATCGCTGACCCTCAACAGATTCCTGTTATCGGTGGCGTACCAATTCAACCAAGGCACCCCTTTGGTTTCCTTTGAGTACCCGTAGGGGTATTGCATGGTTAGCGAGAATAGGGCTTGTTCGTGATAGGCTTGTAACAAGGGTTGTCTATTTTCCGTATCGTAAATTTGAAAGTATTGTTCGAGGAATAGCCGCACGATGGAGCCGCCGTCCGCGTTGCACAGGAACGTCTGTTGCGGGGGCGGCAAGTGGTGCTCTTCTTGGATGTCGAAACTTATCGGCGGGGGGAGATCTATGCCATCCTAGATGCGGAACAATCGTTGTTTTTATGTCGCTCAATGGGGATTTATTATCATTTCTTTTGTTCAAGGAAATGATGGATATTTATATTCTTGGGATGGTGTTTTGTATTTTAAATAAAACTATTATATAGTTTCAATTATGATTTGTTAGAGATAACAATTTGTTAATAGTATTTAAGTATATTAAAGAATCCAATATTAAATAAACATAAAATAATAATGACTCATTAAATAATATTTAACTAAAATAAAAGTACTGAAGATGGCAGTAAATAGAGGCCAAAAGATTTACAAATCATACTTTAAACTGTAGTTGTTATTTAAAATAAAAAACATCTCAATTCCATGAATATCAAAACAAAAATAAAGTGCGAGAACTATAAAAAAATAGGATTTTCCTAAAATTTATGAAGTATAAATTAAATATAGGCTTCATTTATAATTATTTTTAATTCATACACGATATAGAAAAAAAAATAATTGTAGTTGTGAAACTTTAAAATAATATTTTTCTAGTTTGATATGTGGCAACATTGTCTAGTAATTAACGACAGTCGTGAATCCTCTAACGCCAATAATTAAAAAGGCGTCGTTTCTAGGAACCTTGATTGGCTTCCTGACTTACTGTAGTAATTTGTAACCGAGGATTATAACCATAAGATAGTAATAAAGCGAAAATTCTCTAATATTAAAAGCTTTGAGGTTAGATAGTTACTTGTTTTGATTTTATATTAATTGCACAATAACTGTTTAAAAAAACTTTGTATTCTAATCAAATTATTCAAGAATATATAAACAGTTTTTTAAAGACTATAGGGGTCTATTCTGGAACGTTTTAGTTAATTTTAACCTCCAGGTTAAAAGTTATTTATAACTATGACGTTTAAATTTTAACCAAAATTTCTATTCGATATTCCATCAATTTAATTTTGTGTTATTAGCTATTTTATAACCAATACCAGTTTATACCAGCTTTTTCTTGTTTTTAATCCTGCGTTGGGGTTAATTTCAATTTACTTTTAGGTATATTACCTCGTTGCCATGTCTATACTGGACATGGCAACGATGTAATATACCTAAAATTGAATTGAAATTAACCCCAAAGCAGGATTGAAAACAAGAAAAAGAATATATTTGATATTAGTAGATTTATTTTAACCAAATAGTACATAAATACAAAATCAAAAATTACATCTGGTTATTTTGATAACCCAGGGTTAATTCTAACCAAATTTTTACAGAATATACCCCATAATTCGTTGCTTGCTGTTATATTGTGACAGTGTGTCCAGCGACAGGGGGATACTATCTATATTGGACAAAATATTAGAAA
Organism: Psylliodes chrysocephalus; assembly: GCA_927349885.1. NCBI lineage: Eukaryota > Metazoa > Arthropoda > Insecta > Coleoptera > Chrysomelidae > Psylliodes > Psylliodes chrysocephalus. The sequence continues at coordinate 3,049,344 of OV651813.1, forward strand.
AATCATGTATAAACAAAAATTATAGTTATGTTCTCCTTGGTGAGCAAAATCAAAGTAGAGAGTGTTGAAAATTAATTTCTAAATCTGCTGTCTTTCCTTCGGATGTAATTCAATGCCTGTTGCGGTATTAGCCAAAGGAGTAGTTGTTTTTTGAAGGGGACACGGTCGTTGTATTTTATGTGATATTGGCTTTGAGCTAAATTCATTTTACGTCTATCACATTTGAGTTTTGATTTATTTTCGTCTAATTTTTATTTGTTGTGTGCAAGGTCAACTTTTTCTTTATAGAATATGGATCCGAAAGAAGAAGCAAGGCTTCTGCGACTGTTGCAGGAAGTAAGTTCCTGCGAAAGTGAAACTTCTAGCTCTGGTCCATTAGCAGCGATGACGATGTGGCAGACCCAACGTATCAAGCTGAAGATAACTCTATAAATTCGTCCGACCAGGCCGACTCTTCTGTGGATGAAGAAAATGTTCAACGGGAAAATTTATCTCCAGAAGATGCGGACGGTGGATCTCCAGAAGATACGGACAGTGGAGAAGAGTGGTGCGATATAATTTCGGATATTCCCAATTTTGACTTTGACAAATCGGGCTCTGGTATCCGTATAAACTTTGTCGATAATCCACCAACGGTGCTGGACTGTTTCGAGAAGTTTTGGGATAACGAAATCATGGAAATGGTGCTTCTTTCAATGAACACTTACGCTCGTATTTTACAGAATACCAATCGCCCTCAAAGAAAGTACTGCAGATATTCCAATATAAAGCCGATTACAATGAATGAGTTGAAGCAATTTATTGGAATATGTGTTCTTCAAGGTCAGATAAAATATCCTTCTATAAGGAAAGTGTTCTCCATGAATCCTTTATACTACTCTCCAGTTTTTAACTATACGCTCTCAGGCAGGAGATTTGAAGAGATTTTGAGGTGTTTTTCGTGCTCATATGCCCAGGAAGTTGAGCCCACCGACAGATTGAATAAAGTGTCACCCTTACTAAACAAACTACTGCATTATTTTAAAAATGTCTACTATCCATCAGAGGAGGAGCTATCACTAGGTGAATCGCTTTTACTTTTTCGTGGTAGCCTTAGTTTTAGGCAGTACATCAAAGGCAAACGAGCTAGATACGGTATAAAGTTTTACGAGCTCTGCACAACAGATGGTTACGTGTTGAACATGAAAATTTATAAGGGCCATTCTGAAGCGTCAGTCTTTCCAAGAAACTTCTAAACAGAAAAACGCACACTACTGGCACTCTACGGTCAAATAGGCGCGGTAATCCGCAAACTGTTATGAAGAAGAAACTTAAAAAAGGTGAATGTATGGCAACGAAAAGGTAGCATTTATGTTACAAAGTGGCGTGATAAGCGAGACATCCATTGCATAACAACAAAATATCAACCAAAGCTGATAAATGTTAGTAATAGATTTGGAAAAATTAAAGAAAAGCCGGAGGAGATTGCGAGACAACGATTTTATGTCTGAAGTTGATCGTTGTGACCAGATGACTAGTTATTATTCATCTCCCCGTAAATCTATTAGATGGTCAAAAAGGTGATGTTTCATCTACTAGATATTGCAATATGGAATGCTTATTACGTGTTGAAGAAGTATGATAACAAACAAATACTTCTTGAATACAGGGAAAAGCTCGCCCAAGAACTGCTTGGTATACCTTCTGACTTGCATGATGGGAGGAAACTGATAAATAACGGACCTTTACGCGATGGGAAGCGTAAACGAACAGATAATGCAGTACCAGATTTACCAAATATGCATTTTCCAGGTAATATTCCCAATCAAAAAGATCCTCGGAAATCATTCCACAGAAGATGCAGGGAATGCTTGAAAAATAACAAACGGAAGGAAACGAAATATATGTGCAAAACATGTCCCGACCAACCACCACTCTGTATTGTGCCGTGTTTTGAATTACACCATACAGATAGGCTGTGATAAGCAATTCATCACATTTTTATACCAATTTTAGAAGACTAAAAATAAAGAGTTCTTTTATGGAAAGAAGATACGTCATGTGCCGTGCCGCTTTGTCCCTAATGATAAAAATGCGTGATATATAGGGACAAAGCGGCGGCAATTGCCGCCTTTGTTTTTTTCTATAAAAAATACCATAAAATATAATAACAAACCCATCGCAACTTGTTTCACCGATCTATCTCTAAAGAATATAAAAATATGGTAGTGGCGATATGGCATCACCCTCGAAATCCTTCATGTCCGCGAACGTGTTAACAACCTCACTCATTTTCACTACTTAATCTAACTATATAGTACCGAAACATCGACCAAATCGCGTAAACTTTGAAGCTAAACTAAAGCGATTAGGTAAATTCCACACCAGTACTACCCAGGGCCGGATGCTCCCGTGTTCAGTTTTTGTCTGCCATGCGCATGACGTCACTAATAGCCTGACTCTCATTATTTTCTATGTAACGCATTTATGTTTAATACAAAAGATGTTTATTAAGATTCGGATCAGAAAAATATTAAAATATATAAAATGACTATTACTTTACGCGTTACTTTCGCTGTAAAATTGGTATCTGAGATTTTTGGCACGAATCTTGCGGGAAAGGTTTTTTTATATTAAGTATATCTTTCCTCTTGCTAAGATGCAACCACTTGTTGCTAAGGTTAAAGTCTTAAGGAAAACTAAAAAAATCTTACAAACATTTTTACGAAATATTAATATTATCATGTTTGTTCCCCAAACAGAAAACATTAATTTTTAAAGTCCATTTGGGAGCACCGTCCCTGTTCCGGCTAATACACAACGATCCTTCATGTTTAAAGCGAGACGATTTTCTACTATAAATTGCAACGGACTATAGGGTGTTATTAAGACGTTGCCACATATCAAAGTAGAAACAAAACATTTAAAGATCTGGTAATTATTTTTTAAAAGACGAACATTTGCTAGGGTTTCTTATGTCATATATTTTAATTTTAATTCGTTTTGATAGCAGAATTGCCCATTACAGATAGACGGGTGTTACGTTAACAATATTAGATTTTTTTATAGATTAACTATCAAATTGTCACTTTTATGTATAAGGGACCTATTATTTTCATGGAAAGTAAACCATAATTACCATCTTTCAAACTAAACGTGCTAATTTTTTAAAATTCTGCAAAGAAACATGCAGCCATTGAAAATCTATAAAATCATTATTGCAAAAAAGTACTCAATGATTAATAAAAAAAATTATATAGACTTACCAATTTCATACACTTGGGGAACCTCTTCCTAACTTCACTGTAGACAAAAAAATTGTGGAGGCCAATGTGGCCACGTTTTATAATAGCAAAGACCTGGGAACACTCGCAAAGAGCATATATTATATCAAAACAATAAAAATTATCGTCAGATCAAAAAATATCTTATTAAATGGAATTTAACGAGACTCGTGCAATTTTTTCCTTTTTCATTTATAATAAATTTTATTTTGATAAAACAATAAGAAATATATAGTTTGTATAATTTATTTATTATTAATCAAAAAAAATATATTCTTCCTTTATTTATTATTAATCGAATTTGTAAAATATTTAGTGGCAATACAGGGAAAATAAAAAAAAATGAGTTATGATAAAAAGTAGTGCTTTTGAATTTCATTACAGTACAAGAAGTCATTTGGAAATGTTGATAGGAATTAAAAATTATGTCCAAGATTCATGGTCTAATAATTAATACATTTAAAGTAAAAAAAAATGATTTCCCTGTATAAATACTACTAAATATTTTACAAATTTGATTCTTGAGTATTGATTTTTATGTGATGCATAACTTTTTTTTAGTAGAGTGTATGTAGAAAACAATTTACCTCCCACTCTTTTGTCACAGGCTGAATTTTTCAGAGATGAAAGGTCATAATAAGGTAGCCCTTATTCCGGAGATAATACAAAATTAGACTGTGCAGAAGGGCACTATCAACAAAAATCCAGATATTGATACCACCGAATAGACAAAAAAATACTCATTTTTTGGTCCAATGCACAATAAAAATTTTGTAGGGAGTAATTGTTTATACTTATTTAAAAAAAAAATCATTTGCATTAGCCCTTACGGCCAAAAAATAATATAAACGTAAATATCTCCGTTTCAGCCCTTCAAAAATTTGGTTGAAAAGTTCTTTTTTAAATATACCCTTCATTTAACAAAAAAAGAAGGCCTAAATGAAAAAAAAATCTTTATAAAATTTTTGCTTATATGTTGACAAGATAACAGAGTAAACTCCATATTTTTTGCTTTTGAATTAACAAAGATATAACAATAAACGATGAGAGATGTCATAGGCTTACACTGTAATTAATTCTCACAGCCAATTTCATCGATTCTCTTCGCCTTCAAACGTAGCATAGCTCGGTTTCTCTCTACGTGCCGGCTGATGTATCACATTATTGTTATGGTAGGATTTTTTTTCATTTTTTTATTATAAAGCTTCTCGTTAGGTGCCAATGGGCAATGTGTCATATTGATATCTGTTTTTAAGTGTATGTGTTAAATATTAAAGTACCTAATAAATTGGATAGAAATAGAGACATTTTTGCGCCTTTATTATATCTACATTCATCCTGTTGCATCTGAATATATTTGGGTAAGTTATAAGTTTTCGTTTAAAATTTTAATTACGGATTTGTTGTTGCAAGAAGCAAAGACAAAAATGATATAAAAATAGGGAAGCCCAAAAGTTCCATATCATTTAAAGAATATGCTAATATATTTGTAAACATTATTTTTAGAAATAAAGTTAATGCCCAAAGGATAGATGTGATCATTATAAAGAACATTCCATCAAAAATACAACACGTCAAAAGAGAGAATCCCAGAAATCAATTGATATAGAAATTGACCAAACCAATATTCCACTTCCGCAACAATGGAACTTTTTTATTCATTCAATATTTAACAAATTTTCTGTCCGAGAACTTCTTCAAAATTCCATTCAACAAAAGCATATTCAGTTTGTAACTAGTGGTGGATTCGCGAATATTAATAAATATGAGACGAATTTTAAACCTGAACCATGAAAAGACGATTTCTTACATTCAAATCACGAAGAAGCTGATACTCGTATCTTACTGCACATATTGTCAGCCAAAAATTCGGGGCATTCACGCTGCATTATTGATTGCAACGATACAGATGTTCTAAACATTAATTTATTTTAAGAAGTTTTTGACTAAAGAGATATGGTTCAGAATAGGGCGAGGAGACTCAAGACGATTTCTAGTAGTACATAATTTAAATGTGGATAAAAATCTAAAAAATTTGCCCGCTTTTCATTCTCTGACTGGTTGTGATATAACCAGCCACTTGTCTGGCATTGGGAAAAGAATCTGTTGGAAAATCTACCTTGAACACCATCACCTTTTGGATGGATTTGGCATTGATCAGTAATCTGAAAACATATTCTCTAATCATGAAAAATTTTTCATAAAAATTTAAAAACTGCTAATGTTACTTCCATTAACATTTTGAGGGGATTAATGGCCTCTTCAAGAAACATCGCTAAATTGCCACCGACTGAAGACGCCTTAGGACTAAGATGTTTTTACCATCTAAATATTTGGCTAAACTATTTAAAGCTGCAGATGCAGCTTCCTAATGTTGAAAAGTATGGATGGACATAACAGAACTTACATCATGCAAATGCAAAAAAGGTACTATACATCGATAATTTTCATAGATGTACAATATCCTAACAATATTATTCTGTTCTAGACAGTGGAAGTAAAATTTGCAAATGCAGGAAAAAAAATATTAAAAACGAAAATAAATCAAACTCAAATGTGATAAGACGTAAAATAAAATGAATAAAACTCAAAGCCAATATCACATAAAATACCAACGACCGTTTCCCTTCAGAAAACAATTACTCCTTGTTGCGGTATTAGCCAAAGGATAAATCAATAATCTCTGTATAAAATAATATAAGAGAGTCAGATTGATTGCATACATTTCAGCACTGAAAGAGACGCATAGAGAGACGAGAAGCTCTGCCTTCAATGTTTGCTTTCTGGTAAAACCATGACATCACTAATTGTTTATTGCTATATTTTTGTTAATTTAAAAGGAAAAAATATGGGGAAAGCACTGTTACCATGTCAATACATAGGCGAAACTTTTATGAAGAATAGTTTTTTTTCATTTAGGCCTTCGTTTTTCGTCAAATGAGAGGTATATTTCTAAAAGATTTTTTATACAATTTGTGGACGGTTGAAAACGAGATATTGACGTTTAAATTTTTTTCCGACCATAAGGGCTAATGCAAATGATTTTTTTTTAAATAATTATAAAAAAATATTTCCTACAGAGACCTAATTGTGCATTAGAACAAAAAATATATGCATTTTTTTTTCTATACGGTGATATCAATAATTCGATTTTTTATGATAGTGCCCTTTTACCCTGTCTAATTTTGTATTACCTCCGGAATAAGGGTTAGCTTATCATTTACTTTCATCCCTGAAAAATTCAGCTTGTGACACCGAAGTGGGAGGCAAAGTCAAAATAAATTTTAATTTACACCATACTATTTATGAAGTATATTTTTTTTGTAATAATAATGATAATAATAATAAAAAATTTCTAAGAAGCAAACAAAAAATATAGACCATATGAAGCAGACATTTTTTATTATTTAGTTTTCGCAAATTTTGAGTTCATGAGTTTTTGCTACGAAAATAATAAAAAAATAATTTTTTTTTCGGTCAATTGGTTATACCTGTCAAATTTAACATATCAAAAAATTAGATATTTCTCAAATTTTCGAAAATTGTAAATTTTACAGGTATAGTCAGTCGATTGACAGAAAAAAAATCGTCTGTCATTTTTTATTAATTTTAAATGCGTACGAAAAGGAGGTAAACTAAACTTCAACGGTGACATTATAAAAAGTATTTTAGAGAATTTTGAACAAATTTTTAAACCTGATTACATGATGTGACAGAAAAAAATACACGAAACATTTTTTAAAATTCCTAGTTTTAAACGAGGCCATATTTTTTGATAAAATATTTTTTGAATCCCCTCCAAAGTACGGATGAATGAAAAATGAAATAAAAAAAGAAATAAGTATCATTTATATTCACAAAAATAAAATTAAAAATCTACCTCTTCTCAATAATTCGAATACTTATTTCTTTTAGAATAAATCAAAACATTTTTAAACTCCTATAAAAAGTATTAATATTTTAAATAAAAAAAATCAATTAAATCATACTATAAAAAACTACAATAAATAATATTAAAATATATATTTCTATTTTGATAAAATTTTTATTTATTGTATTTTTTTTAAATAATCAATTATTTCATGTGCACAATAAAACTTAATCTTGAAAAAACAATTACTTTATTCTTTGTAGAAATATTTTCAAAAATTAATTTGCAATATAAAGTGTTACTTAAACAAAAAAAAAATCAATTTAGAAGATAAAAATTATTGAACAGATTGTTTATTGCATTTTATTAAATTTAATTTTTCATTAAATATATTTTGTGATATTTTTTCAATATTCCCTTGAACGCAGGATCTAAACTATTTTGTATTTTTTGTTTTTTATTTTTTTGTATTTTTGATTTTTTTTGTATTTTTTTATATTTTTTGTTTTTTTTTTTTGTATTTCTTTTTAGTTCTTTTTTTATAAGAATAATTTTACAAAGACCAATTCAAAATCGACCAAAAAATAATCTGAACAAATTTCCCATTTCAAGTTCGTCGGCTACCTCATTGACTTAATAGAACCTGCAGAAATCTAGGGACATACTGTTACTCAAACCTAAGCAGGTAAGAGCATAGCAGTTTAAAATTGTCCACAAAGAAATCAGCAAACACTAATGCGATGGTATAACACCGTAGCAGATACCTCAAATACACGCATGAGCAAAATATTGCATGCTTCACACAAAAGCGGCTATACTGGAGGATGGTACGACTACGGAATTTCTTCTCTTCTTCCAACAGATCTCGAGATTGACGATTATCAAAATGGGAATTAGTAATTTTGCTATAAACTCGTATTTATACAATTTTTTTTGAATCAGCCTTTGGACCCTTTTTGTAAACGAGAATATTGAAATTATAAAATAAATAAAAAAATGTTTTTAATGATAATAATGCAATAAATCTTCCAATTCAACAATTTTAATAAAAGACTATAAAAAAATGTTATCGGTGTAAAAGCAATTGTCACGTTTAATTTTTATTGTGTTCATGATATTGTCAAATCGTATTTTTATTTTTAAGTGAAAAATACCCATAAAAATATTTGTAATATACTTCACTTTTTTTTTCAACAGAGTGTACACTGAAACATTTGTAATCAAATCCCAATCCTGTTTATTTATCAATCAAATTTTGTTATTATTGTTATTGCCAACGTTTTAATTGCTATTTCAACCAGCTTTAGGGCTGAAAATAACGATAGTGAGTTCTTACTAACACAATTTTGCACTTTTAACCCAAGCAAATTAGAATAAAGCTACAAATTGGTATAATGGTCCAATTCCATGTCCTGCTGATCCTCTTTTATTTACTCCCAGGCTATTAACTTTGCAATAATAATCGGCTAATTTAAATAACACTAATAGCATTTTCGATTCTAGTGCTCGGCTTGCTCTAAGAGCATACGAAAGATGGGAGATATGCCGATAACAGTTACTTTTCACTCTAAAAAGTAACCGATATCGATATATCGCTCATCTTTTATGTGCACTTCCCGCAGACAGGGCAGTGGAATCGAAAACGCTATACGTTTAAATTTGCAACCATTTCCAAGGTCCGGAACTAGTTAATTTATACCAAAATGGCGCTTTTGTTTATAATGTTGAGAAAAAAATTGTAGAAGTGCTTCAAACTTGAAGTAATATTACTATCAACATTATATCAGATTTGCAACTTTTTTGAAAGTCCAGAACATGATTTTTTTTGTAAAATACCGTTTTATTTATATCGTAGACAAAAAAATTGCAAAAGTGCTGCAAACCGATGACATAACTCATACAAGTTTTTGGAACAGCTATTCGAATTTGCAACTTTTTATTTTGAACGGAAATATTTTTTTTTGTAAAAATATAAAAAATAATTTTTTACTTTCCTCTAATTTTGTCAAAAAAAAAAAAAGTTTTGAAAATTGGTTGCGAATGTTAATATTATTTTTCTTAACAATCTGGTAAATTTGCAACCTCGGACAAGGTCAGGAACATTGAAAAATTAACAAAAATCAACAATCAGTGTACAACTCGAATGGATAAGTTTTGTTACCAAAGTAATGGATTCGGAGCACCGTTAGAAACGTAATTTGATTGCCTGAATGACGACATATTATCCGATAATGAATACAAAGATCCAGATTTTCCACATATTCAATTTTAAGTCAATGAATTTAGAAAAAATTAATATTGAGAACTAATCTTTTGACAATCCTGAATCATCCGGTTGCAGAAACCAAAGCACTCATAACTTGAATCATATTTTGTTTTTATAAATTTATTTTTTTAAAACAGCAGTTGCATAATACCTTAAGTTGTATATTATTTGCTTTCAATTTTATTTTTTAATTTTGTTAAAATCAAAAAATATTTCAATTTTGTTTCAAATGACAAAATACCGTTTTCCATTTCCTTGTTTTATCAATAAATATTCTGTATATAATCAATACAATGATTATTTTAAAAAGTTACTAGTAGAACTTTCTTATCAAACATAACATTCTTGTGGATCATTTAATGTTTTGTTATTTACTCGATCTTATAACTGAAACCTAAAATTGACAAATGAAAAAATAAAACTATACCTGTAAGAAGCTCTTAGCTTTTTCTCATTATTATTTACAGAAAAATGTCCATAATTTCTATAATTTTCACAACGATAAAAATCTAATAAAAAAACCGTATGCAATCACAGTAATTAATGTGATAAATCCCAACCATTTTTTTTAGATGTTTGCTGAAGCAATTTTCATAGAAAAACGAATGAATGTTTAAAAATTATTGACAAGTGATCCCATTAATAAATGTTTTCCTATTTTTCACATTAATTTGAATTTAAAATTACTAAATATAAATTTTGCAAATGTTCTTTATATTTAATATATTAATTGTGTGATATTGTTACTAATTGAGCTTACACATTTGTGTTTTGATTGGAGTTTTTTGTTTCAATATCACAAACAAATATCTTATACATAGTTCTGTCTAGAGTGACAGCTCTGATATTTGACTAAATACTAATTTTTTTACCAATATATTTCTGACAACTGATAACTGTAAATTAAAAAGTTTCTTACTAAAATTTCTGTACGTTAATATATGTATATATAACAACTATACAAGGTATTTTCTTAGTTTAACTTCGAAAATACCTGTTAGGATCGATGCTCACGAACGTTTTTTAGCAGTCGCGTTAACGTCACCTTGACGCAATTTTTAATTGACACGCAGCGCTTCTTGTCTTCTGTCCCGAAACAAGGCAGAGTAAATTCGACTTTATCCTTAAGTTGACAACGATCCTATAGGATACATCAAAAGTATGCTAATATAAATATAACTGTTCAAAATCTATATGTATTCTGGGTAGTTTACATACATTTAGAACCCTATTGGTCCATGAATTTATCAATACGCTTGCTGTCAAATGATTTTAATTTAAGTTACAAAGTGACAACTTTCATAGTGATTCAGTATTAATGAACATATTGAGATATAACAGACTTGCAATAAGTATTTGTTATTTTATTCAAATTATTAAGGTTTCTATTAGAATTAAAAATATAAGATGTGTTTCCAAATAATAATAATAATAATAATACTAATAAGTCGTATTTATATTTATAGACATTATTTTTGTAAAATAACTTCAGACCGAAAAGACAGAAGGTAAATGTATTTTATAGGATACATTGCCAAGTTCCTAAGCATACCTTATTTTGTTTTATTTCTATAAATGTGAAGTGAACTATTTTACACAAAGACAATAAACTGTCACAAAAAATAAAAATAATAGTAATATTAAATTTCTTTATAAAAGTGTTGTTTCCGGACAGCATACAGTGCCGGCTACCGAATGTTTTCCAATGGGCTTTGCACAAGTCCATGTGAAAATTACATATCATTAGGACGTGCAGGAAACGAATAATACCAGCGTTGCCAGCTTATACGTGGCAACAAAACAATTTGCTCAACGAAATATCCGTTTCAACAATGTGGGGCATTTTGCAATATATGGCAAAAAAAGGAAGATGCCGTTTATGTCAAAATGGCCAAAATGCAATTTTTTTCCAAAAATGCAACGTCAGACTTTGTTTAGTGAAACTTCCAATAGATATAAAAATTAAATATTTAAGTAAAATACAAATTTGTTATATATGTACTTAGAAACGTATCCTATAAGATACATGTTATCTTATTTTATAACCCATTATTTAGTAGTTTTATTTTGTAATGATTATTTCTGTTACTGCCAACTTAAGGGTTAAGATCAGAAAAGATGGATGAAAAAAAGAAGTAATATTTGAACCTATATCTTGTTTACAGTTTGTGAGAAAGAGGAGAAAATATTAGGTATATCCTTACTTAAGTTCCCGTTTACTAAAGGTGAAAAGATGCTTTCATATCAACACGTTCACGACGACGGGATATTAGGGTGTATATTAGTATGGGATGCATTTCTTTTTAATAAAGTTTAGTTATTGTGTGTTTATGGTAAATAAAGACCATTAATCATATAAATTCAAGTCTTTTAGTTAGAGCTTTTCCTTGCATGTACCACACGTGGTACATGACTAATAAGTAGGATCAGAATGCCCTATATTTATAAAAGTTTTGATTAAGCTTTAATTACGCTAAAGGACAGTGTATTTGTCGTTTTTAAAGTTAAAATAAAAAAATATCATTTATTTTTAATTTTGTTATTTACTCTTCAATTATTTTCATATTAAAAGACGAGTGCGCCATCGATTATACACGAGGATTTATTAACCACTTCTTTAGCCGTCACCCAAATATCAACGATTTCTTTCAGAAACACACGACTATCAGTGAGATTTGCTATGTACCACCAGTGGTACACGTCGTCGTGAACGTATTAAGCTTTTTGACTCAAGAAATAATGATGAATATATATTTTTTAATTATATTCATATGATTATATGCTCATTGATGAACTGAATTCAATGCTTAAATAAATAAGATCATTTAGGAATGTTCCTTTATTTTTTTTAGAATAATTCTGTGTCGAATTACTCATCGCCCATAGCTACTACGTTTTTCTACCACCTTTCGTGTGTAATTCTTGATACAAACTAATATATCTTTGCAACGCCAATGCACCGCTAAAACGTGGCGTCGAGAAGTTATGATTGAATGTATTTCGACGCCACCGACCGCTGCGTCGACGCGACTGCAACAAACGTTCGCGAGCCCTTAAAATGCGGATGTTACTCGAGATGTTATTTCATCTCGTAAATCTGAATCATTTATCATGGATTTCTGCATTCAATGTTAAAATACTCGACATGCATTTCTTACTAGAGTTACGTTTAGAGTTGTCAACCAAGGACGTCCTGGATTTCAAGCGATTTTAATAAATTTGTCCTTCGTCCTTCCGAGCCCTTAAGAAGGACGCATTTTGTCCTGGATTTTAGCCAGTAGTTCAAACAACATAGCGGCCAAGAAAAAAAATGTAAGCAATAAGCAAGCACAACTTTATTGCCTACTATTATACCATTATACCAAAGTGTTTTATATTTTTATTCATTAGTAACATTATAATAAAATAGAGTAGTGTTTAATGTTGGTTTTTAAAATGTTTATTTCATTTTTTTTAGCCTGTATTATTTTTTAATTTTTTTTTTTAATTAATAAAGCGTTATATGATTATGTGTCCTTTTGTCACCCTGTGTCCTTGTTTGTTTACAGATTTTTAGTGATCTGTCCAGGATTTTAAAAATTAATAGTTGGCAATCCTAGTTACGTTAAGAAATATCTTATTAAACTCAGATTGCATGATGCGTCATTTATAAAAGTATTTAAAATACCTATATCGTTAAGATATAAAAATATTTGATCCATCTACATTGGTCTGGTGTAACTACCCGCTTTCCAGATGAAATTTTGCATTAGTGGGTAAAGATCGAACTTTTCGTTAAATCTTAGAGACATTTCTCTGACCGTGCAGGATAAAAATTTATCTAGATTTTTGGGTTTTTGTTAGTTACAAGAAATCCCATTTTCAAGGTCATGCATGCAATCGTTAAAATAATGATTAATATTATTTTATTCTCGGAATTAGTGTTATATTTATGCTACATCTTCAGTTATAACTTTTATATATCCGCACTTCTAATACCCCGCATGCATCTTTATATTGTACAGTTTTCTTTTAGTTTCTATATAAAGATTTTTAAAGATAAAATTGAAGTAAATCGCCTAGGTACGAATTCTTGATTTTTGTTAATTTTTCAAGGTTCCAGACCTTGTCCGAAGTTGCAAATTTACCAGATTGTTAAGAAAAGTAATATTTAAATTTCCAACCAATTTTCAAAACTTTCGTATTTTTTTTTTTTGACAAAATTAGAGGAAAATAAAAAATTATTTTGATATTTTTACAAAAAAAAAAAAATATATTTCCGTGTAAAATAAAAGGTTGCAAATTGGAATAGCTGTTCCAAAAACTTGTATGAGTTATGTCATCGGTTTGTAGCCTATTTGAAATTTTTTTGTCTATGATATAAACAAAAACAATATTAAAATTATGTTCCGAACTTCCAAAAAAGTTGCAAATCTATTTTTTTAAGAAAGTTATAATAAAATTAAATTTTTTGGAAATATTAATATGTTCCGCACCTCCTACCATAGCATTTATAGTTTACCCTTTAGAGCCTTCTGAAGAGCGGCATTTTTTGTCATTGAAGGCCCCGCTCCCATGTTTTTCATTTCATTTCGCGAGCGCCATGAACCGAACGCATAGTCTTATTGAAATTTTTCCAAAACATACCTGAATACCCGTACATATTAGTTTCTTTTTAGTAGTAGTTGACAGTTAATGGAATAGTGAGCGTTCAAATACAATTGATATTTGTAAATTTCATCATAATTTTCCCTATTTTATTAACTTTCCCTTGAAAAACAATTAGAAAAAAAAAATTTCACGATGATCAATCAGAAATGTAGTCTAGTTCATATTGACCAAAGGGTGTATTTTTAATGTGAATACCGTATGGCTAAGAAAATCGGGAAAATTAAAAGTTGTTGACGTCTGAAATTTTGCAGGTACCTATATTTAAAAAAAAGGTCAAATGGAAGAATTTTCAGGGCTCAATGACAACTTTTAATTTTTCTGAATTTCTTGAGCTACGACTTTGATGAAATTTACAAACATCAGCCGATTTTGAGCGTTCGTCATTCCCTTGTCAAGTTATCCATTGATCAAAAAATTATGGTAAAGTGGCTTTTGAAATCAGTGCAAAACATGATAGTGCTGCCTTTAATGACAAGACACTCTTAAGAACAGTCTAGAACTTTAGAGGTGAACTATAAATGCTAAGGTAGTGACAAATATCCTCTAGATCAAGACTGGATAAGAATTTTTCATTTAAAACTGACCGTTTGAGCAGCGACCTCAAAAAAACACCCCTAAAAATGCAAGCTGCCGAATTGGACCAACATACCAAGTTGTAGCTTTATTCCAATTTTTGACAGGTAAATCTATTCTGGCCTATTAATGTTTTAAAGAAAAAATTGTATTAGCATGAATTCGGTGTCTCAAATTTGAAGGCGTTTTAAATTACGATCAAAATATTGAAAATATAAAAATTAGCATATTTAGAATATTCCTTTTACTAATAATTATGAAATTGCACAAGTTGTTTAGAATCTTCCTTCATAAAAAACACGTAAAAGTATATTTTTATAACTTGGGATACTAAGAAACTGAAATTTTTGGTTCTAAATGCATATTTCACACATTATTGCTGCAAAAATGAGATAAATATATATTAAATATGTCAACAATTCTTATTCGCCTTCTTGATGTAACAATAACTAACTATAATGAATCATAAAAACACTTCTTGTTTACTATGACATTTTATCATTTCATAATTATTTTTTTCCTTATATTGTGAACATTTTGAGACACTTCGATGATTAAATATTTTGTTTTTAATCTTCAATAAAAAGTGATATTTCAAAAACACCTGTATAATTGTACAAAGAAATTTGAAACGTAACACAACTTTTAAAATGGATCAAATCGTTCCCACCTTATTTTCAATTTTCATTGCAACTTTTGCTTTCAAACTTCCAAGCATATCTCGATTTTTTGACCAAATACCTTGATCAAAACTAACATTTCCATTTTGTATGTACACCCTGCTAAAAATGTATCAAACGAAAAATCCTAAGTAATAGCATCATCATACCTTATATAAGTCGGTTTGTCCTTATATTTATCACACATCGGATTCCCGTCGAGCTTCAGATCAATTATCGGCAAACCTTGTAAGCAGTCCAACTGCGCTATATCCCTGATCTGAATAAACCAATAAAATCAATACCAAAACATAAAAAATATATAAGAGTTCACAATTTTATTTGCAATTGTAGAAAAAATATTGCTGAACGTCATATTGGGCACAAAGATGTAATTTTGCTGCAATTTCACTTGTGAACTGTAAAGTTACCATTTAAAAACTCACCTTATTATGACCTACATGCAATATTTTGAGATTCGGCACCTTTTTGGGGATATTCTTCAAAAAATTAAGTATCTGTATTTTATTATCGTGCAAATTCAGCGCCTCCAAATCGGGAATGTTTTCGGAGATGATATCGATGACGGCCAAAAACACTACGGGTTTAAACAGGGCGCAAAAAGAGTCCTGCAAATCGGGATCGGCGTGGAACTTTGTCAAATCCAAAGCCTTTGTCATGCTGTTATAACGTTTCGCCATGACCACCTTCATTTTTTCTTTAAGCGCCGGCGTCATATCTACATTCGGAGTACCCGAATAGACTCTGATGAACAATTTAAATCCGTTTGGTAACTGAATTTGCCTGTCGAGATTGTTCAGTTTTTGGGCCACCTTAAAATCGTCAACGTAGAAAGTTATAGTCGTTCCGAATACTTGCCACTGTAAAATTGTTAAATTGTAGCCTTTTTTGATTCGAATTTTGTTATAGTAAACTTACCGCTATGGGCCAAAACGGTAACGGCGCCATTTTATCCAGTAGAGTTTTTATGATAAAGGTTTTGTCAAATTTGTCACCATGGGGTAGCTGTGAAAGAAAAATTAAATTAAGACTACTTAGTCTAACCATCTAAATTTTTTAAATGTAATATATATTTTTAGACCTGTTGGACAGGGAGCTGTCCCTCAAAACTTATGTACAATGTATGTGGATCAATAGCACCATTTAAAAATGTTTTGTCTTTCAACTTAAACTGTTAAAAAAAAGATACTTATATTAACTGATGAAAGAGGTAGAGGTCTAGATGTAGAAATAAGGAAACGTTTCAATAAAGAAGATGCTTTGGTAGAAATGATCATCAAACCAAACCAAATGAATAAAACTGTGAAATACATTGAAAATTTAATCAAAAACTTTACTTCGAATGATCATGTAATTGTCGTAGGAGGGAGCAACAACGTTACAAAAAACAAGTATCCTAGTTTTAAGTTATTAAATTCTAAAATAAAAAAATGTACTCAAACAAATGTAATATTTTTATCAATTCCTCTAATAGAAAAGAATTTTAAACAAATACTAAAATATAATTTGAAACTAAAGGAATTTTTATAGGCTGTGATGAGAATATTAATGAAACTAATAACAATGTAACTATATTTAATAAGGGTTTTTTAGACATGGGCCAAATAAACTAACAAATAATTCTGTAAATATCCATCAGTCAAGCCATAATAAATACGATGAAGGTTGTTATAATAGGGATAAATTTGCAAGTATATCAGCTGCTAACATCATCTGTAATAATTTTAGAATTATAAATGCAAATAGTCTATCTATTGTTAACAAAACAAATCGAATTGAACTTTTACTGAATCAATATAATTATGACATTCTTTGTATAACTCTCAATGTTGGTGTAATTGATAAATTGGAGTCGGAAATTAATGCCTTAAAAATATCCAAAATATTAATATTACTCCTACATATAAAGATAATGATTAGTGAAATGATGGAGAGGCAAAGAAGAGCCTCAAATATTATTGCATACAATATTAATGAATCTAAAATGACGTCTAATCAAGAACGTAATGTTGAAGATTGTACTACCATTCAAGAAAGAATTTTAATATTGATAAAAGTAAAATAAAATCTTTTAGATTGGGAAAGTTCCTTCCGTCAAAAATAAGACCCATTAAAGTTATTTTGCCTTCGCTAGAAAATGTTAAACTGTTTTTAAAAAACAAAAATCTAGGTCAGGAACTAGTGTGAAAATTTATTCTGACCAGACAAATGCGCAGCGAGAATACTTAAAAAAGATTAAAATTGAATTACAAACTCTCATTAAGAATGGCGAAACTAATAAAACTATAAAATATATTAATGACAAGCCAACTATTGTTTACAATAATTACAATAAAAAAATAATTGAGAAACCTAATATACCATTAAATTCTGATATTATTTATGACAATGCTCAAAGTTTAATTAATAATTTTGATCAAATATCTCGACATACAGGAGGGATTGTAATGTATGTAAAAAAAAATGTTATAGTTGCTCAATTGTTAAATCATATGTTCTGAAATAAAATTATTGGTGCACGTTAGTAAAAATAAATTTTTCATCAGCAGTCTGGATTGTGGGATATCTTTACCATTCTCCATCAAGTTCGGATGCAAAATTTCTAGAAGATTTTGAAACCATTTGCGACAATATTATTTCTAAAGTGCATAGATTTGTATTAGATATCACCCGAGATTTACATTGACACAGGAGTTCCACAAGGAAGTGTCCTAGGGCCGCTGCTTTTTAAACTATATTTGAATGATATATTGGACTGTTTGTTGATTGTGAATTCATTAATCTCTTTGCTGATGACACTCTGATATAAATTTAATGAGTGCAATCGAGAAAATGAATAAAATACTGGAGAAAGTTGCCCAGTATTTTCAACTTAACAAATTGAAATTGAATGTAACTAAAACAAAAGCACTTATTTTCACAACTAAACATAAATATAGCTTACTTGATATCAATGATGTTAATTTACAAATAAATGGTGAAAAAATCGCAATAGTCCCAACTATTAAGTATTTAGATATCCAATTAGATAATCTACTTACTTTTAATTTCTTTAATTACATACATTAATAAAAAAAAATTGAAAAAATTATATTTCTTCTCTAGAATCTCAAATAACTTGTTAACTTCAACTAAAATAACAGTATATTAGGGGGCGTCCATTAATTACGTGAGGTGTTCAAGGGGGGGAGGGGATAAAACTAAATCTTTCTAAATCTCACTTGGGGGGGAGGGGGGGTTTTCGTAAATCTCACGTAATTTTTTTTCTAGTAGAAAACGGTGCAAAATTGCGTGAAAGTAAAGTTAAATAATAGTAAAAGTATTTCTAGAATAAAATATGGAAAAATCTTATAATTATGTTTATTTACAACCATATATGTAATGTTGTCATTACTAACGTCATTGAAGGTTGGGAAGTGTGATTTTAAATAATTGCAAAACTCTCAAACACTAGTCTTTGCTAGTCTTAAATAAAAGTAATGGAACATATTGTGTTTTTGTTTTTTTTTTTTTAATAATCCAACACATTTACATCCAAAACACGAATTTTGAAAAATCTCACGTGAGATTAGGGAAGGGGGGGAGGGAGTTAAGGAAAATCTTACGAAATCTCGCCAGGGGGGAGGGGGTTGTCACAATGTTAAATTCTCTTCAATGATTTTCGATTCAGCAAAGGTTGCACTACTTGACAATTATATTTATTTATAAAATAATTCATTCTTTGGCTCCATCCTACTTTCATCAATTTATTTGTATCATGGGGATATTCATGATTACAGCACAAGATCAACTAACGATATATATACTGTAGAATATAAGACGGAAATGTATTATTTAATATGCTTTATGTTAAAAAAAATTTGCGATTTTATTTGATTTGTTAAGTTTTATGAAATTGCCAAATTTCGCAAAGTATTACGAACTGTGGAAAAATATTTCAAAAAATCATGTTGATTTTTATTTATTTAAATTTGGTGTAAGTTCCACCAACATAAACGACATAAACAAAAAAAAATTTACACAAAAAAAATATTAAAGTTGTAATAAAACACTTTATGGAAAACCCTGGGCGCCACCACTGCTCGTCTCCGCCTCCTACAATAATTTTAACTGCTCCGGCAAACTAAATATAAAAAAAAATATTAAATTGGATTGCTCTTTCATCAAATCTTTCGAGCCACCCTGTCCACTAGAGCATTTGACTCTTCTCTGGTAGGGGAGTTCCAGGTCTCGTTCATACTCGTTCCCGAGCCACAGTCACAGTGGTCGTGTTATAGTTTAAGTGACGGTGTTTTATTGATTTGTAGATGAAGTACAAGTATAAGAAATTAAAAATTTTAAAAAACCGACTTCAAAAACGTGCAGATGCCGTCACCACATCTTAACCAATTTTACATGGGACCACCCTTGAGATACCCCTTTACTAACAAAAAAAAATCATAGAAATCGGGCAAGATGGTAAAGCATTATCGCTAAACATACATAAAAAATTTCCCATGGATTCAATTATTAGATTTTAACCAAATTTATATGGGACCACCCCTGAAGTACCCCTTTCTAACAAAAAAAAAGAATTATTGAAATCGGACACCGTGTTGAAGAATTATCGCTGAACATACATAAAAAAAAATCGCAACGAATTGAGAACCTCCTCCTTTTTTGAAGTCGGTTAAAAATGATATTCAGATGGTTCAAATGACAAACACTTTATTTTGAAGGGAATAATATGTGGAAAAATAAGAGAATAAAAGAAAATATAACAACGATTGTAACTAATAAACGGTAAAGTGCCTATCTTTACTTTAAATTATTGAAAAAGTTGCACAGTTAAATAAAAGAAGAACGTGATAATAATTTTTTTAGGTTAGAAAAAAAAATTACTATTTACCCATCAAGGGTATGTTTTTAATGTTATTTCAAACAAAATGTAAAGTCCTTGATGTGTAAATATGAAAGTATCAATTTATAACTGATAAATCTCTCAGGATTGATTTTCTTTTTAAGTTATATGTATTTTCACGTTAGGATTACTGTTATTATGGCTCATTTTCGTCTGTTATCAGTTCGTGCTTTTTAAGTTTTTTAATCACCTCCATGTAATTTCTTATTTTGCTTATATTTTCTCCAGGTTCGTGATAGTCAAATATTGGGTTCTATGCCTGGTGATGTTAATGATGAATCTAATAAATCACCATAATTTGGGGAGATAATCATGCAGATACCATTTATATTGATTTTTCTTTAAAAAAACCGTTCAAAACCCAGTCGAAGACACGGCTGTCATTCTCAAAGGTGAGTTGATTTTTTCATTTGTTTTAATTGTTTTTTAATAGGACTTTCTTCGGCAACTGCCCAGAATCGACTCTCCTCCAATTTTTCGGAAATTGCTTTTTATAAATCTTAAAGTCATGGCCTACTGAGAATAGGATTTCTTGGTTTTTTGCTGTCATAACCATGTACGAGGATCACATTTTAAGTTTTTTTCATTATTTTCATGTTTTTAAGGAAATTCACTATTTTTTATGTAATCACTCGCGAAATTATTAATAAAACACTAATAAATCTAATTACAAACTTATTACTACCTTAAAATTATATTTACATTTATGTTGCAACATTTTTAATAATTATTGATCTGTAATTTCATCATTTAAATTGTTTTTTAAGTTAAATTAGATCGATTCAAGGGCTGAAATGTTGTAGAAACTATCTACTAATGATAAGGTTGCCCCTGGACACACTTAAATCTTTTTACAAATATTTAATTAGTATAAATTTTCAGGTTTGGAGTTGGAGCATGCATCACCCCTTTATTTCACCCCCAGTAAATTAGTTAGAACCCCTGAAGTTCTACTTTGTGTGCCAGTTTGATGAGGGAACCACTTTACCTATTTCAAGCTACATTATTTCTGAAACTACGAATTAAATAGTGAATAATGATGTGTGAAGTCATATCGAGGTAGAGGCGACCAATTTTGTAAGTAATTTAAAGTTTAATTTACTTGAAATCCTAATATTTTGTTAAAACTATTTTATGTGGGAATTTTAATTTAAATTGGATGGATAATGTTAAGAAGTTTTATAACTGATATGGGATTAGTAAATTCAGTAAAAGAATATACACATTTTACACAGGGGGGAGGTACATTAATTGATTTAGTTTTATCAAATCTAGATATAGATACAATGTTTTTGATTTCACTAAAATAAGCTCACACCGCAATATAATATCTTTAAAGGACATAAAACTATCAAGAAAATCATTTTATATAAAAACGAGGGACAGAAACATTGACTTTGAACTAATTGGATTAAAATTAAAAAATATAAATTGGAACTATAGAGAAATAAATTTAAATAAAAGATATAAGATGTTTGTAGAAAAGGTATATTCTATACTAGATGAAGTAGCCCCAATAAAAGAGAAAAAAATCTATAGGCATTATCAGGAATTTTGGAATAAAAAAATTAAGCAAGTGGCGAAAGACAGGGATGAAAGTTTTAGGTTTTATAGAAACAACAAAACAACAGAAAACTGGGAAATATATAAACAAAAAATAAATATTGCTGTTAAAACAATAAGGGAAGAAAAAAGGATATATTTTGAAAACAAAATAGATCTGAATAAACAAAATCCGACAGAAATGTGGAAAACTTTAGAGGCATTCATTCCGAATGACAAACAAGAAAATAATTTTAATATAATTGAAATGGGTAATGGTGAGGTAATCTCTGATATAAATATAATACCAAATTGTTTAAATACATATTACCTTAACAGTATATTAGACATAACAGAGCAAATTGATAAAACGTTTGCAGATAGTTTTCCAGTAGTAGATATAATTATTACTAATAAAATGACCAGTTTTAATTTAATTTGTTTAGAGGAATTAGAGAAAATAATTAGTTCATTAAAAAATAAAAGTAGTCCAGATAACATCAGTGTAGAGTTATTAAAAAAATGTTTCAAATATATTTGCAATCCTCTATTAAACATAATTAATAGTTCCTTAGAGTTAAGTCAAGTGCCTACAGAAATGAAAACATCTACTATAGTACCTATACCCAAAAAACCAAACACAAATATAGCTCAGAATTTAAGACCAGTTAATATGATTAATGCTGTTACTAAAGTATTGGAAAAAGCTGTATATGAGCAAATAGTAAATTATTTAGAAAATAATAAGATTCTTTGTGAGTATCAATCAGGATTCCTTAATAAACATAGTTGTGAAACGGCTCTACAATGTGTTTTAAGCGACTGGAAAAATAATATTGAAAATGACCTCTTTACAATTGCAGTATTTTTAGATCTACAAAGAGCATTCGAAATAGTAGATAGATCTAGATTAATAAAGAAAATTAAAAGCGTAGGTATTGATGGGGCAGCTCTTAGTTGGTTAATGGATACTTAAACAACAGGCAACAAATGGTAAAAATCAACAACATGAAGTCCAACAGGTTATGTAATGAAATGGGTGTCCCGCAGGGTAGTGTTTTGGGGCCTCTGCTATTTTTAATTTATTTAAATGATATTTTGGGCATTGCAGGGGTATGCAAAATTTATTTATTTGCAGATGATACTCCTGTATTTTTGCAGCAGTGATCTGGAGTACTGTACAAGAGTCATGAATGATTCCCTGAAGAGGGTGCATATATATTGTTGTGCAAATTTCTTAAAAATTAATATTCAGAAAACTAAATGTATATTAGGCGTAAAAAATAGTTATAGGGAAGACAGTTTAAATATAACATTAGAAATAGTAAAAAAATTTGTTTATTTAGGAGTAACCAAATTTTAAATTATTGTCAATAATTTAAAATTTTTGGATCATGCAAATCAAGTTATTAAAATTGTAGCCCCTAAAATTAATTATTTAAGACGATGTTCGCCACATCTTAGCCAATGGTCAAAATTAACAATTTTCAACACTGTTATATTGCCACATTTCAATTATTGTCTTACAATTTTGTATTTACTTAACCAAAATGAAATAAGTCATCTCCAAAAAATGCAAAACTGTGCCATGAGAATAATATTAAAATGTTCGAAGTACACTCCTATAAACAGTATGTTAAATGCACTAAATTGGCTTCCAATAACAAAATTATTACTATATTACACATTAATTTTTATTTTTAAAGTCAAAATTGGACATGCACCAGTGTATCTGCAGGATAGGCTCTCTAATAGTATGTATGTACATAATTATAACACAAGAAATAAGGATAATTTCAGAATTCAAAGATGTAGAAAAAACAGTACATATAACTCTGTATTTCACAAAGGTATAAATTCTTTTAATAATTTACCAGAATATATCAAAAAAAGTTCGTCAGTAAATATTTTCAAAAGAGAATTAAAAACTATCTCATGTCAGAATAAGCTCATCAGTGTGATACGTAAATTTGTTTACTTCTAAATTTAATTTTCGTTTATGTGTAATGTATTTTTTATAAAAAAACTCCATGTTATACTATTTATTACTTTATATACTGTATGTAAAAAGAATTAGTTTGTAAAAATTTTTATTGTACTTGTACTATTTTTTTTTATTACTATGTATGCTGTATATGTAAATAGAATTAGTTTTTTGACAAAATAAAGAGATATATATTTTCTGAGACTTTTCAATGTCTAATCTAATTTCAATTTTAATCTTAGTTCTAGTCAAGTTAGTTTCTTTTTATTTTAATTTTATTGAGTTTTGTTTTATCGCTCATTAAAATAACATTTTCATCATTGTTACTTGTCTAAATTATTTACAAGTACTAGAAATTATTATTTATATTTATGTATTATCCCTTACAATACATTAAAAAGTTCATTATTCGAAATCACAGGCATCGTTATTGTATAAAGGTTTCCAAGAATATAATGAATTGCACAGGGGCTTGAAGGATTGTAATTCATTAGTAAGTTTTTTAAAAAAAATTGACAACTTTTATTAAAACTGATAAAATTTGATTTTAACTTTTATATATTTATTACTTTTTTATTCTTTTTTTTAATATTTGGGTTCATGCTTTCAACTGTTATTTGTTTTATTGTTAATTAAGGCTGTCTAAACTCAAGATTAAAAGTATCTTTGTAATGTGTAACAAATTTATTTTTCTTAACTCAGATTATGTTAATGTTAATAATAATTATCTTTAAGTTTTAAGTGTACTGTATTTGTATTTCTATATTTTTTTTGTATATTAGGTTTATTCTATTTCAATAAATATCTATCTAATAATACCTCATTGCCTTTTATTACATTATCACCGATTCATACGTTAGAAACAACAAATTCATGGTGGATCACTTATTTTAATAAAAGAAAGCATTACATATGACAGTAAATTTTATAAATAGCCTATCAGAAGAAATATATTTTTGAAAGCTGTGCTATATCATTTTCTGTAAAAAATATAAACTCTATTATTATAAACCTTTACAGATCTCTCTGGAAATATTGAATTTTTTATTAAAAAATTGTCATATATTTTAAATTGTGTTGTAGTTTTTTATGATGCTGTATTTTTATGTAGAGATTTTAACATTGACTTTCTAACACATTCTTATAATAAACATCTCCTTACTGATCTTATTCAGAGTTTAATCCTAACTTGTCAGAATCACGACCCCACATGAGTATGTATAGGTAAAAACAACCGCATTACTAAATCTAAAATAGACCATTTTTTAA
Source organism: Psylliodes chrysocephalus (assembly GCA_927349885.1). NCBI lineage: Eukaryota > Metazoa > Arthropoda > Insecta > Coleoptera > Chrysomelidae > Psylliodes > Psylliodes chrysocephalus. The sequence goes on from OV651813.1 coordinate 3,074,342, forward strand.
CAAATTTTCCCATATATACTGAAACTGTGGTTGATTTTAATCTAGGTGATCATTGTGACTTGAATGTTATGCTTGGAGACATCACATGTGCACAAAGCAAAATTAACAAAGAAATAGTAACTTTTAGAGATCTTTCTTTTACAAATTTAGCAAATCTTAATGCAAAACTAAAGATTTTTCGCCCGTGTATGAGTTAGACAGTACTAATGATGCTTTTGATACATTTTTTAGAATCATTTTATATCATATTGATGTAACTTGTTCCCTTGTCAGAACAAAAATGGTTAAAAACAATACATCAAGGCAATGAGTAAACAAAAACATTATACATACAGGTAATGATCTCCAAAAGTTATATTGGCTTACTAAAACTTGTGACAGCTCAGAATTGTTAAAAAATTACAAATAAAAAAAAAAAGATTATGTTCAGGTAATAAATGTAACTAAAAAGGATCATTATCATAAATTGTTAGAAAACAAAAAATTATGTAGAATACATTACCTTCTATAACCAGCAAAAGCAAATCTATAAAGCCAATGTTGATGACATTAATATTTGACAAAAAAACTGTAACTAATTGTTTTGCTATTTTTCAACCATAGCTAGTAACACTGTTAGAAATAATTTTGACAATACAAATTTTCATAACTACATTAGTCATTAGTTCTTTAAAAAATACTAATGCAATGGGTGTAGAGTGCATTACAACTAAAATAATTAAATCTATTGGTTATTATATAGCAGAACCCATTGCATATCTAATCAATGTCTGTAAAAAATGGCATACTTAAAACTGGTATAGTATCACCTATTTTTAAAAAAGGTGATTCAATGGCTCTTGAAAATTATAGACCTATCACAGTGGCCGTTCTCTGTAATATTTTTGAAAAATGTATATATAAAAAAAATGTTATCATTTTTATTTAAATTTAAAATTATTACAGATCAACATGGGTTTCTTAGGTCAACAGAAAGTGCTATTACTGCCTTTTTTAATTATGTTCACAATCAGAGAAACTATTCGTATGACAAAATATTTGGGGATTTAACTATATCTACGTCATAAGGCATAGAATAAAATCAATGTGATTTTGTGTGGAACTGAATCTCTAATCTAGAACAGTTTCATAAAACAAAAAATAATCAATTACTAACCGAAATTTTGTACCAATTTGAGGGACCTTCTAGCAGCTTCCTTCGACCATTTTGTGGTGGTGGTGATCCTTGTCTACCTCTAACTGGACCTTTTCCTTTTCTATTGAATTTCAAATTTCGACTAGAACCAGCGGAAAACCCCATGTCGACATCCTCCTCTTCTAAATGGGATCTGATGGCGTTGCTCCAATCCCTATTTTGACCTTGAGGTTTTCTATCATATTTATTATTATGGGTTTTAAGAGATACCCTTCTGTCCCTATCGTTTGATCGATCTGCAAAAACGGTTGTTTAAAGAGTGAAAGTTGTATAAATAATGACGATAGATTACCATTAGACCATGATTGCTGTTTGTTCCTATTGAAGTGTTTAGGCATCGTGCCTTTATCGCACTAAAAACTCTGTTATCGCTAATATTTAAATTGTCTAAATCACAAATAAACACATACAGAATGCTTGTAATTAGGCTTTTTTTAATTTATTTTTCCTAACAAAACGATGAACTTGAACGTGCTTATGCTTTATGACTCATTTATTTGGACATTTGACATTGTGACATAACCTTCTTTCATCTGTCATTTATCTAGGCATATATTAGCGATTAAAATGAGACAACCTTTTAGAATATATATTGTCAGGAAGGAGGAATCCCAAACGACCTTGGAATCGCGATGGTATCTAATTTGACAGTGAACTAGACGAATATGGCGACAAGTCTTTCCGGTCTACCAGTAACGTACTGTCATAAAGGGGCGTAGAAAGGAAAATAATAAATTCTCATTTGCATATTATCTAAATTTACCGATTTCTCTCATTTTAACGAATTGCTATTTTCTTGTGCGAAGTTTGCATTTTTTTTATTAACCTTCATTGTGTGAAGAAATTTTACTTTAAAATTGCATGTTGGGTGGGATAAATATAGGAAAAATATTTTTGGGAAAATTTGTAGAGGGATTTCATTTGAAAAATCAAAGCAATAATGTATTTAAAAATATATTGTCTTTTTTACGTCTTCATTATGACAATGTCTTTATTAATTTACATTTTACAAATTATTAAGGTTTGAAAAATAAATATGTTTTGTAGATATACATTAAAAAAAATAAATATCCCATACTTATATTTAGGTCAAACACCGCTGTGATATTTCTTTCTTAGATGTTTTTGTTGGAGTACATATAAAACTTCCTAATATCGAAGAGAATTTGTGATCATTTTATTACATAATACAGTGCAACCTCTTTAATCCGAACACCAAATTGTCAGACCTTGTTCGGATTATCGAATTGTTCGGATTAACGAATATATAATAAAACACCTCTTACACATTTTTAGACCTTTAGATCTATGTATGTATATTGATTTTTGTACATTTAAATGCATTATCAAACTACATATGGGCGACGCGGGCCGCACTGCAGGTCTTTTCCTGTCAGCGTTCGGATTACAGAGGCGGCGTTCAGACTATATTTCGCATCACGATTTGCGTTCGGATTAGCGTAATTCGGATTAGCGTGGGCTCGGATTTTTAGTAATATTTTTTGCAGGACAATTTTGCATAAGCAGGTAAAACACCTTTCCAAGAAAGGATCCTATAAGGTAATACTGATTCTATGAGTGCAAAATGGATTATTTTTAAATGTACATTCAATGCATTATTTGTATGCTTAGTCCAGTTATGATGACAGTCAATTTGTACTCTTAAGGTATTTGATATCATTTATAATACTTATATGAAACTACTGAACGTTACCTTTTATTGTTTCTATAGGAAAATGCCATCTTTTGTAACTGTATAATGGAACAACATAAGTTTTATCAAAGGTTTGTAAGTTTTTATAATTAAACTATTCGAAAATTCTTATAAGATCTGTTTCTATTAATAATTTTAATCAATTCCAGTTCTCTGCATTTTACAGAATAATTGTGTCCTCTGAAAAACTTACAATATTTCCATCTGTATTTAAACGACAAATTATTTAAAATAAAATTAAACAAGATAGGACCTAAGACAGTATCTTGGGGCATGCGATATGCTACTTATCCTTACTTGAGATATTATTAATTCTATTTGTGTTCGTTTTTGTAAATAACTTTGTAATAAATTAAATAGGGTGCATCACATTCATACAATAAACGTCTATTATACGAAAGAACGGCACATAATATAGTTAGTAGATAATTTATTTACTTATATACTTCAACCGGACCACTTTTATTGTTGGAACAGCTGTTGGTAGAAGTCTTATTCTTGGTTTTGAGGTTAGATCAAGACAATCTGCTTTAAAATGGCGTGAACGCAAAAAATTAAGATATTTTGGCTCACAATTTGTTTGTTGCATGAACCCAACCCATAGCTTTATTTTTTGAAAATCTCTAGGAAATCTGAAAATCTGAAAATACCTGTGATTAATTTATATAATTTATAAATCTAGAATCTAAGAAATCTAAAAATTATTTACTTGCAATCAATTTACAAATCTAAATTGAACAATAATTTATTCATTTTAACAACCACATAAATATCTTAAAATTGCATAAAAGAATTGTTTAAATAAAAGTATGTTTACCCTATAAACCATGAGACTACGCCTATGAGCACAGTTGATCGCAGACGCACTTACCAATTTGTATACAAATTTAAAGCATTAAAAATTTTAAAAATCTTTTATGTGGTTGAAAATTGAGAGAACAAAATACTTGCTTATGAAATTTAGATTATTCCTTTCTACTTTTAGCTGTGCTGCTATATCCACAAGACGAACAACTAACCATATTGTCTTGTTTGCCTTTTAACGCGGAAAATTTAAAATTAACAGTAATACTAAATAAATACTAAAACACTTAACACTTTTTAAAAATGTCTACAAAACATACGCTTGATAAAAGTTTAAATTAACACATAAAACATCCAAATTATTAACAAAATTTAATCACTAAAATTATACACCAATTTTAGAAACCATTTATCATATGATGATGAGTCATCCATAGTACAGATCGATTAGATTAACGCGGACATGGCATGCTCCTTCCTGACTATATTTATATTCTATGGAGACAACCGATTTATTTAAAAAGCAAAATAAAAGACTATGTTGAAAAAATAATGTTTTAATTGGAACATTCCAAAGTAAAAAGACTTTAACATCGGTCAAGAGCGCTACAAAACTCATGAGCCTTGATAAGAGCTCCATTTTGGATATCAACGATTTCGCTCAATAAATTCCTCCATTTTTTCGCGTAATGGACTCGATCGTAACCGTTGACGTCCGCGGAGTTGTATAAATCACAGGCCATGTCATGAAAATCAACACAACTTTGAATAACATGTCGCTGACTTTCCCGCAATTCCCATTCTAATGATGATAGATGGAGCCGTTGTTCTTCGGCTTTGATTTCTTCGTCGTCTACGTCGCCGTCGTTTGATTCTTCGATGATTTCTTCGGAATCGTCTTCCTCTGCTATCGTTGGTGGACCGTCGTCAACCATGTGGTCCGTCGCAATTAGTTCCTTAACCTAAAGACCACATTTTTATAAATTACAGCTAATAAAGTTGAAAGCTAAAAAAATATTGACGACTGTGTTTTTGTCTGATTCAGTTAAATTTAAATAAAAAGAGCTCACACGGTCGGCGTATCGAAGAGTATTCAAAGAATGATCGACTGAAAAATTTCCTGGTGATATTAGAGCTATCATACAAGTTCTGGAATTCTCTCCAATAAAAGAATCTCGCAAGACTTGGGTCAGTTTGCTGCCCCTGAACGGTAGATGTGCTCCCCTTCTTCCTAAGGCTCGTATGCATTCTTTTAAAGCCAAAAGACTTTTATTGATGTCCGCTCCTAAAAAAAATTATGTATTAAGTGTTTTCGTATGCATAAAAAAATATAACACACCTTCTATTTGCGTTTGTCTATTGGATTTGTTATTGTCAGCACCTCTTTCATTGCCGGCTAAATCTATTAGCGAAAATTTTCCGGCAATGTGCTTGGAACCGGCTCTTCTCAAAATTATTTGAAATACCGCATGAGATCTTGAAGAATTTGAATTCGCAGACGTCTGGCCGGACGTCCTCTCCATGCTGCCTCTCTGGATCAGCTCCAGAATGTGATCAACCTAAAGTAGAAAAGATCTATTCGTACAAAATAATGATAGAATAATTTTAAATTCGGAAACAAACCTCAAAAATCCCCATACGAATTATTAAGACCATCCCCGAACCCCAAAGGTGAAAACACATGCTTGGAGATTTGAAAACAAGCCTGTCGCTGCTGGGATTCGAATCCAGACATCTTTTTTCTGTACACAAATGCCCTAGACGACAATTTGATGCGCTAATTCGGTCCAAGCGACGTTTCAGGCTCGTTCTCAAATCTTCAAATACAGGATCGGTATATATGTGAGAAATGCATGATGCATACTGAGCCCATATATATTCGTCTGCGTGAGATAATAATATCTACAAGAAGAAGAAGAAAAAGACGAAGAAGAAAAAGAACAAGAAAAGTTCAGAATCTTTGGTTGTTCTAAAATTATCAATGAATTACTTTACCGTGAGAACTGTTCTTTCTGTTAGTCCAACGACTTGGACTTGTTGTTTTCCGTCTTCTAAAACGCGCAGTCGTTGCTTCCTGGCTAATAAATCGAACACAAGTTTTCCATATATTTCGAAAAAGCTGGCCGATACAGTGAAATTCATCCGGGCGTATTTGGGGTGTGTTAGATAACGAAAAACGTCTTGAGCTACTAATCCGTAAATACCAGTTTTGAAATTTTGCGATTTTCCTACAAAAAAAACGACATTCTATTTACTTTCAAGCCAATGATATACGCTAGTTCGGTGTGATGTCATTTTGGTTCCACTGACATTTAATTCTAACCAAACTTTTAACAAACATCAGTAAATTTGACATATACGTTTTTATTACTTTTAGTTTATTTCTAAATATTATTTACAGGTCATAAAAGTTTAAAGGTATGTAATTGGTAAGTAAACGATTGTACATTAGACGCATGTTATCTACTTACTTTAGGAATATATTTATAAAAGTGAAAAAACGATATAATTTAGGTAAACAAAACGGACTCAAAAAATCTACTGTCACTTCCCAGACAACACACCAAATCCCAGAGATATCCACAGAATATCTTTTGTGGATATCCAATATATCCACGGGATATCAGAAATATTCCGTGGATCTAATATGGATATCGGGTTGAGCATATGTAGATGCGAAAGTGGTATCGCCACCTATACTTAGTAAGCAAAATCAAATAACATCTAGTGGATATCCACGATGGTTTGCGTTCGCGCCTAGACTTTGATATATTTAGTGGATGTCCATGGGATATTGAATACACCTTAAAAAAAATAATTTTAAATATCTGAACGGTACTATTAGCCACATTGGCGAGCACAATGGCGTATTTTTTTAATAATTTGCTATATAATTACTATTATTTATGGACATTTGCATGTCTATAAATTACATATCATGGATATAAAATAGATATCCACCATAGACTGGACATTCAGTGGATGTGCAGTAGATATCCAAAGGATTTGGTGTGCTGTCTGGGTTTGTCAGTGGAACCATAATTACATCATCGCTGAAATAGCGTATTGAACAAACAACGATTTACAATTATTTTGCCTAGGTGGAATGAATATGCTGTATAGTAAATATCAGTTTTTTGCTGGCTGTTTGTCCCAATTATTCCACCTATGAAAATTAATGGCGTAAAATGTACTTTATACTCTCAGGTAAATTAATATACAGGTATTTATAATTATTATAATTTGCCGATTAAAATACTTATTAATTTGTTTATTTTCTACATCATTGTAGCATTTATTGGTTCAAAATATATAAAAATATATTTTTAAAGTATTTATTTAAATATTTTACAAATATCTATAAAATACATAAAATATTTTTTCAAAAAATAACTTTTATACTTTTATTTTAGCTTTCTTTTATTTACTGCAATTAAAAATAAACCATTGCCAAAATAACTTTGGTGCGCTAGACTCTAGAGCAGTGGTCGCCAACCTGTCGATCGCGAGCTACCGGTAGCTCGCGGAGGCAATTCTGGTAGCTCTCACAACGATTTTAATTTAAAAAATACAAACTGCAAAAATCAGAGAAGCTTCCCAAAATTCCACAAAAAAATCTAATTGTCATAATATTAAACATAAACAGCGGCAACGTTGCGGTGAGCGATCTGCCGCTGACACCATTAAGCTAGAATCGGCTAGAACCGACCAGCGCGTTAGTGTTCGAGAACGATCAGGATTGCTTTGAACGGGATAAATACGCACGGCGCGGCGACATTGCGCTTAGTTTAAAACTGAACGCGTAACCAACGTCCAGCGGTTGGGTTAGTAGAGAACAACAAAAAATAATGTTATGGCAAGCAGTTGTAAGAAGGTGAAGACATACCACTTTCATTCGGAATGGGAAGAACAATACTTTTTTACAGAAGTTAAAGATAAAAATGTGTGTTTGTTATGTAATACTTCGGTCTCCGTTGCTAAAAAAAGGAAATATTGAGAGACATCATAAAACTGTACATTCTAATTTTGAAAAATCGTTTCCACTACATTCTGCCGCCAGAAAGGAGAAACTGAAACAGTTAAAAAAGCAGTTAATTGGACAACAATCAATATTTTTAAGAACAGTCGACAAAAATAAGGCTGCAACTGAAGCATCGTACCGTGTGTCCCAGATAATTGCACAAAAAAAGAAACCTTATGAAGACGGGGAAATGATAAAACAGGCGTTTTTAGAAGCTGCTGATTCGTTATTTGCCAACTTTAGAAATAAAGACGAGATAGTTTTAGCTATAAAATCTATGCAACTTTCTGCTAATACAGTGATGAGACGTGTAGAAGTAATGAGCAATGATATTTTTTTACAGTTAAGAACTGACTTAGATAACCGTGTTTATTTTTCAGTTCAACTGGATGAATCAACAGATGTCGTTGACACTGCCCAGATGGCCGTGTTCGTCAGGATGGTTTTAGTGATTTTACGATTAAAGAAGATCTTTTGAAGTTTATTCCACTGAAAGGACACACTACTGGACAGGAGTTGTTTTCTCATTTAAAAAAATATTATTTCTTCCGAGAAAATTTCCAATATCGAAAATGGTAGGCTTGACAACCGTGGCGCTCCAGGTATGGTGGGTTGTGATAAGGGTCTGGTGGCGTTATGTCGTAAAGATGAAAATTTTCCGCAATTTCTCAGTTATCACTGCATTATCCATCAGCAAGCATTATGTGGAAATTTCCTGAAACTAAACAACGTTATAAAACTGGTGGTAAAAATTGTGAACAAGATTAGAGCTCAAGCGTTACAAAGAAGATTATTCAAAACCTTGGCCGATGAAGTTGACTGTCAATACGGACACCTACTCCTTCACTCTGAAGTCCGATGGTTAAGTAGAGGACGGGTGCTGAAACGTTTTAATGATGTCCTATCTAGCATAGTTCAATTTTTCAATCAACGCGATGAACCGACTCCGGAACTAGAAAATTCAATCTGGCTTAGAGATTTTGGTTTTCTCGTGGACATTACAGAGAATTTAAACGAACTTAATTTGCAGCTTCAGGGGAGAGACAAAGAACTAGCGGAAATGATTTCTTATATAAAAACATTTATCAAAAAGCTGGAGTTTTGGGAACAAAACCTAACTAACAGCGATGCCAAGCATTTTCCTATTCTTTCAAAAAAAAAATATCTCAAAATCCATTAGAACCCTATGACAGCAAATATCATGTAGAAATAGTTTCTACCCTGAAGAATAACTTCAAAAATCGTTTTAAGGATTTCAACGAAATGGCTTTAGTAGCGCAGTTTGTTGTTTCACCCTTTATGGAAATTGATATCCAACAGTTTGCAACTTGTGTTATGCAGAACTTTGGCGAAGATATCTGCAACAGAAATGGAAGTAATTGAGTTTCAAAATGATTTAGCCTTAAAATCGTTAGTCTCAAGTACCAAATGTATCTGGCCTATTGTAAGTAAAGACAAATATTCAGTTCTATGCCGTGTTGCCTTGAAAGTGAAAGCATTATTCAGTTCAACCTATTTGTGTGAATCTTCTTTTTCCAATATGAAGTTTATTAAGAACAAATATCGCAATCGACTTACAGATGAACATTTGGATAATTGTATTCGAATGGCTGTATCAAATTATACTGCAAACATTAAAAAAATTATCGATGAGTCTGAGTGTCAGCCTTCTCATTGAACGTGCTTTTTTATTTTTCAATGTTTATGTTCATGATAGTGCGTTACTTTTTTGTTGTTATTATTAACTATTTTTAAATCTTACGTGACATGCCATTGTGGCTTGATAAAAGTTTGTGTTTATTTTCCAAATACCTTCGTTTGGTAGGTAGGAATGTAGCTATGAACAAGTACGTACTAGTAATATTAGTTATTTTGTTATTAGTTTATTATTAGTACCTATGTTTTATGTATTACCAGTTAAATAGTAAAATAAATACATATAATGATAAATTAACTGTGGTTTATTTCATTTACGTTGGGTTACGTGGCTTCCGTGTGGGTAGCTCGCTGTTTATTCCAAAATTAACAAAGTAGCTCAACACATTGAGAGGTTGGCGACCACTGGTCTAGTGTGATCAGCTGTGGCTGTTGACTGATTCTGACGTATTGTGTTCTATCGGTAATCACTTAATAACTAAATAATTATTTGATTTAATAATTAATCAAATCTAATAGATTGGTTTACTTTTAATGATTTAATTTTAAGTCAAAGAAATTGTCGAATTGCAGTTTTTATTTATGAATATGATCTCATATACGAGTATACGATTTTAAGCGTCGAATATAGATTGTTATGTTGTTGAAGACAGTATTGATGCTAACAATTCTGAAGCTTGTTTAGAAATATTTAAATCATCTAACTCATTTCTAGTTAGATATTTGAATATGCAAAAACCATACTCTTGATGGTAAAAGTAGGAAAACTAATTCTTCTTAATAACTTACACCAGATTACAGAAAAAAATCTAGAACAATAATGCACAAATAAATTCAAACAGTGACAAACCCTGAGAGTCGACACTTGCAGGTCTTGTGTATATGTTTCTATCTTTCTCTAGTGGTACTGTGACCCAATTGGTCAGCGCCAGTCATTCTGGCGCTAAATTTTAAAGTGGTCAATGGGTTGACAGTATAAATCATTAAAAAATCGTAAACAAAGCTGTAAAAAAGAGGACTAGCTATACAAATTCTGATAGTTACTTATCTAGTTTTCTAATTCATCTGAGTAAATTATTTTTTTATAGGCCGTTATGGCCCAATTATTCCACCTAGGAAAATTAATAGTGTAAAAGTACTTGTTATTGTTATTTTTACGCAGCACCCTGCAGCGGGCGGTGTCATCATAAGTAAAGGTACGAGTAAATAAAGAAGATAGAATAATCTAGAAATATCATTCCTTGTCAAAGAAAAATCCGGATTATTCGAGAAGGTTCTAGAAGGTTGAGGCGAGCTATATAAGTCGACGATCTGACGTCAGATTTCAGTTTTATGACAGACGTTATACGTAAATGTTATCAATTATATTGTTAGTGTAAAAGTTGAGTTGAAATAAATTGAGATACCAAAAACCTGCGTAACATTATTATTTACCTTTAAATTCTCCACCCATTGTATGGGTCTTCCCCGACCCAGTCTGGCCGTAGGCGAAACACGTCGCCATTCCTCCTTCGAAAATAGTCTTCACCAATGGTTTGGCAGTGAACTTATACACTAAATCGTTTGTACAAGTGTCATCGAAAACGTAGTCGAATCGAAAAACCTGATTCTCAACGTATTTGGTCAGATCCACTTTTTGTTTCGGTTCGTGTACCACCAATTGGTTCTTCGTGGGTACCGACATGACATCCACTTCTCTTCTGTTTTGTTCTTTGTCGTTCAACGGTCGTTTTCTCACGCAAACCTGCGAAAATTGGAAAATTTATCGTCACTTCTATACAACAAAGTTAGCTGCGAATACTTGTAATAATTACCGTTATTTGGTTTTCTACAATGGCGTCAGATTCTCGTAGCGGCCTAAACTCTAAGGCGCCTCTGTACTCGTTGATCATTTGCCTGAATTCGTATTGTGGATCATGTTGTTCTAAATGATGGATTTGGTCCCTCAAAGCTCTTTCGTCCGCTTGTCGCTGGCGACGTTCGTCTCTTTTTAGAGCTATCAAATCTACCTTTAACAGTGTGAAATAAGGAAATCATATACCTAAAGGATATTTAAAAAAAAAAAAATAATAAATTCATAACTTGTCTGGTGTTGGGTAAAAATATCTAATAAATACATGGCGATAAAAATCAATGGTATATATAATATATAGGATCAGTCTCAGGACTGGTCTTTGAGGAATTCCGATACTATTTACTAGTCGATGAGACAGATAAAATGCATAAAACTTTAAATATTATGTATTCAAACACACTTCTGATAGTGTTGAGGGTAGAGTAGGCCTATTAATTGCTCTCTAAATAAAGTACATTAGTTCTTTTTGCTATAATTGACGTATTTCATTAGGTATTATATTTTTTGACCCACAAAAGAGACAAATTACAAATATTCCTATTATATACAGGGTGGCCACTTTTTTAATGGGATTGTATTAGTAATTTCTAAACCATACTAGTTAGAAAGTTGGTTAAATGGAGAAAAAGTTGCCTATCTCGAATTATAATCTAGCGGTGGAAATTAATCGAAAATAGCAGGCCCGGTTCTTGAGATATTGCGATAAAAGAAAATTCGATCTTTTCGGTTTTTTGGTTATCGTTCATTTATTTTTGGAACCACCAAAAAATATTTTTAAAGGTTTTTTATTTGATAATAAATTTTCTTTTATTTGACGTTTTCATATTTTGCATTCGTATTCTCCCAACCACCCTCAACTTATTTTTTTTTTAAATATGAACCTGGATATTTTATAACATTATTTGAAATAACTTTTCATCCTGCATCCAGCGGTGTATTGCACAATGGCATTCAATGACGGTTTTTGGGCAATATGGACCGTAATCCAAATTTTATTAAATTTACTCCTGGTTTCAGCCATCTTTAGTTGAATCGACATAATGTCAATAAAGTCAATTCTTACAAAATTTATGTAATTCTCCGAAAATTAAACAATTTATCAACAACAATAGTAATGTAGAAATTTTAAAACGCAATTACTGATAATAACAAGAAATTCAGTTTTTCTAAGTCATAATCAAATTATTTGAAAATATCAATAAAATTAATTGAGTAATTGTTTAAAATGTCCGCCATCTTCTTCAATACACTTGGCGATTCTGATATTCAGATTTCTTAGGCTATTGCTTATTTCTTCTTCTTGGATTCTTCCATTTGTTTTTCTAATTAATCACTTTATGTTCGAAGTATTATACACTGATTATAAAATCAATACAGATCCGTACCAATAAAATTTGGATTACGGTCCATATTACCCAAAAACCGGCATTGAGAATTACTAATACAATCCCATTAAAAAAGTGGCCACCCTGTATAGCACCTTTAAAATGTATAATACGTATTATTGTACACAACATGTGTTTATTTCTTACTGATATACCTTTTTGGCAGCATCTGATTTATAGTCATAGGGTGGTGTGTCTTTCCTCGGTTTCTGTTGCCCCTTTTTTGAATTTGGGGATTTTGGGGGGCTAAGGTTAGGAGACATGGAATCTATAAAGACAAGGTGACATTTAATTCGCTGTTTTCTTTTTAAACAAACAAGTTTTCTTTTTTATCAAGTTTTGCATAGAAGCAGGGCCCCCGCTACCATATGTGCAAAGTGTGCAATGCACACGGGCGCCATCCTTTAGGGGCGCCAAAACCCAGAGAAAAAAAAAATTGCAAAAAAAAACATAAATTAATTTTAAAATAAAAGTTGAGAAATTAAATAGGATTAGGTATAAATACACACGAAGTTCTTTAAATAGTAGATTTGAAATGATTACGACAACGTTGTTGGTTTTTTTAGTAATATTTTTAAATTAAATGACGAGGATCTTTTAAAATGCTAATCTAACTTCATCTCTATCAAATATTACCATTTCGTTAAGAAAGATTATCGGGTTTGGCAATCTTAGCTATAGAGCAAGAAATCCTCGATTAAATTGATTTTGACAATATTATAAAAGAATTTGCAGCAGCCAAATAAAAAAAAAACAATCTAATTTTTGGATAATTGAATGTTTTATTTGTTTACTGTTTGGTTTGTTTTTTCGTTTGTAAGAATAAAATATTGGTTTTTGAAATATCTGTTGTCTCATTACAAAAATTAAAATAAAATGTGATTTCGCAATTCGCTCAAATGTTAAATAACTACAAGAATATTACAGCAAACCAGGAAATTTAAAAAACGTATGTAACAGCTTAAAGTTGTTATTATTCAAAATATTATTTATACAGGGTGGGGACTTTAACTGGCGCAAATTCGCTACAGCTTCAGGTTGAAAGATGCGGATAAAACGCAAAAACACGTCAATTGAGATTTTTTGTAAGTTTTCGGTCATTCCAAAAAAAATTTTTTTTTTCATCTCCTTTAGAGGGTGAAACTCACCCCGACCTAATTTTTTTAAATAGGATGGTACCACTTGCGGCACCTTGTTGGAAAGGTCTTTCCAAAAGAAAATTGATTGTGCCATTTTTTTTTTCATTTTAACTGTTATGCTATTTTCTAGCGTGAAAAAAGAAGAATCGGGGACGAAATTCAAGAAAAATTAGTTGTGCATAAACTGGGCTCTAAAATTATAGTCAGTGTGTTTTATCTTAAAAATTTACACAAAATTTAACCATCTACATGGTTAGGAATACCCAAATTAATCAAAGGAACATGAAAATGGAATTAAGTTTTGTTTTACATTTAAATAAAAAATAATACATATTCTACTCGCTAAGTAGATTTATTTCTTTTTATTTTAGCAACTGTTCAAAATGAGCACCATTTATTTCTTGACAAAGAGCAACACGGTGGTAAAATTCAGCTTGAAGCCTTCTTAATGTTTCTGGTGTAATTTGCCGAATTTCTTCTCTAATTCTATCCTATATCTCTTCAATATTATTGGGTCTTGTGGCGTATACCTTACATTTTAAGAAGCCCCATAAATAAAAATCTAATGGAGTAAGATCAGGAGATCTAGCTGGCCATACAATAAATCCCCTTCTGTCGTACATTGAGAGCGTAATGGGGTGGAGCCTCATCTTGTTGAAAGAAAATTCTTTGATCAATGGTTCCATCTTCTGTCGGAAACGTTTGGATAAGTTCAGGTACCAACGTATTTTGTAAAAATTCCAAACATCTGTCGACGGTTAAATTTTGGTCAAAGAATATGGGTCCAATAATTCTATCTCCAATTATTCCAGCCCATGCGTTGATTTTTCCTTGATATTGACAATGCTGCTCAACTATCCAATGTAGATTTGTTTCTGCATAGTATCTACAATTTTAACGATTTACCTAAAAATGAAGACACAAAAATTAAAGATCTTTGATCACTAACGTTCCTAAAGCGTACAGATTTAACAATATTGTTGCGAGTTATCGATAGGTGCCTAATCAAAAAGACTCACCTCTCCAATTAAGGTAAAAGTTGATTCATCGGAAAACAATATCCAATCCGGTAAAATATTTCCATCATCGATTTGTCTCACTATGGTTTCACAAAACTCCACCCTCCGATCGGGATCATCTTCCATCAACTCATGCACAGGGTCTTTTACCAGCAGATTTCAAGATAGCCAATACAGTTTTATGGGACAAATCAAATTCCCTACTTACTCGTCTGGCAGAACCACATCCCCAACTAGCCATTCATAAAAGTGTATTTGTTGTGAAGTTCTCATCATCATCTATTGTATAGTCCAGGAGACAGTGATGATTTTCGGTATTTATTTTCCCAGTCAGCAAGCACGAATAGAGAATTGTAGGATTAGCAATTCTAAGCAAAATTCATATATATTTAGAGGGGGGATCCGATGGGCTGAGGCCGAAAATGCGTCAAAACATACGAGAACACGGCCCTTTTTTCCATTGATAAAAATAGTTTTAGTAGTAAGAGATGTACTGAAGTTAAGTAAAAAAATAGTCTGATTAATCTGTATGGATAATATATTTGGTAAGTGCATAAAATACACTTTCAAACGAGTTATGTACACAATTATTTCTACGACCACAATTATTTAAAGAATGTTCCAGGTGTTTTGTATATTAAAAGTGTACGCATAGGACACATAAATAAAATCTTATATCACAATGTTTCACCTAAGCAGTTGGTTTATTTACAGAAATTAAACATAATAATTGAAGATATTACAGAAGAAAATAGGGAAATAAATTACATTTCCTTTTACACTTTTATATAATAATTGTTTTATTTAGAATTCAACGAATCACTTATTACTCTACATTAATTATAATTATTGTTAGTTTCGTTATGTCAAATCATTTATACTAGAAGTGGTGGTAGAAATGGTCCTATAATACTGCTAAAAACATAACTAAATTTTCATGGAAACACTGTACTTTTGACATTTGCGATACTCCGACGCATATGCATTATTGATGTAATCTCATGATTTTACAGTAATAGTTTTTGCAATTTTAGTGTGATTTTTAGGTTATTATGGTTATTCATTTTATTTGGTTCTGATCTTTTGCGCTTTTAGAGTATTTGTCTTTTATATAGTTTTTAATTTGAATTTTAATATTGTGGTTTATTTATATTTGATTGCTGCTTTTCGACTAGTGCTTTATTCTTTTTGTGTTAAAATAAGCTTTATAACCATTAAGTACATGCTTCTAGTTGATATCTACCTAATCGTCATCGGGTGCTTGCAACAATGGGAAAAAGTGTATGGTTTTTTTGGTGTAAAGTTAAACGCCTTCATTTTTCAGGTAAGTTATTTGTAGTTATTTTTTACTTAAAAGGATAGCAATACGTCCTGGTTCGGGGTGTGACTTTTGGGTTTTAGCTATCTGAGCCAAATTGTCGGCTAAGTGTCCTCTTTTAGGGCACCCAGAACCGAAAACTATATAGGTATATAATATGTGTTTTTTTAATTATTTTCTAATATGTATGCAGCTTGGATGAGGACTTTAGGAAGAGATCCTAAGACTGAACATTGACTGCTATAAATGCCGTTTTTAGAGCACATTTCATAGTAAGTGATTTAATTCTAGCAGCAATGAGGAAACGTTTAAAAAACATGCTGTACCAGCTATTACTTTAAGACCTCGTCTCTTTAAGTTATTATTACTTCATTCTAATGCATATATTAAAATGGTTTTTAACTTATGTCCTTATGATTAAAAGATGTAGGTATTTTAGTTATGTTATAATAGAAATATATGATACTTTGTATTGACTGACCTACTGGCCACTGGTCATTCCACTTTTACTCCCTTTTTTCATAAATTATCAAATTATTTAAAAACAAATACATACCTAGCTATTTTCTGTAAATTAAAATTTTAGTATTAATACTTTACTAATAAAACTGCAGTTAATTTATCTTTTATATATACACAACGGAAGAGTTAATTGGATTTTCTCCTTGTTGAGTTTCAAAAATAGTAATTTAACATGATTTAAAAACAAATACATGAAATGGGCAAAATAGGCCTGCAAAGGCACTTTGTAAACAATCTCACTTGTATCGATGTGACGTAATGCGCGAATTCAATCTGGCTTACTTTTGTTAATAGATTGGCGTTCCATTTTAAATATACAGTTTACCGGGAATAGATTATTTAAATATACACGGACCGGGAAAACAAGTACGAAAAAATTCACTGGCTCCTGGACTAGTACTGTATCGAAGGAATTTTTATGAATGAAACAATATACGACCCTCCACAATTGCGGTCTACTGTACTTCCGATGTTGTCAGACATTTTTTTTTTTGACAATTTAAAGACCTAACAGTAATTCAAGCAAACGCAATAACATTACTACAGTTAAAAACATCGCAAACTTGGCATCAATATTTTAATTTTATCCAAATATTGCATTTCTGTCGAGGATCATCCGCGTTAACTTCAGAAATTGTGTAATCTGTATTGGTTATATATATCTATAGTTAAAAGCACGTAAACTTTGCATCAATGTTCAATCCGATTATTGAGTTTCTACCGCGGACACCACCGTTCATTCTTCAAAAATTTTGTAAATAATCCTATCTGTCTTGGTTATATATCTATGGGCAGAACGATTGGATTTTCCTCAAATGTTAGAAGAACATTTAGTCTAGTGTCTTCGGCTACTCGTTGTGGCCTTTCTCGAGGAATTTGCCGTAAATGCCTGTGCAACCTGAAATGAGCCTCAATTTTGCCTACTGTAGTCCGGTGTAACGGAGGCAATTCTGGATGTCGCGCTTGAAATAATGCCGCAACTTCTGCTTGGGTACGCATCCGATCCCCGAACCCAATCACCATCAAAATTTCTATTTTCAAAGTTTCCGTTAAATAATGTAACAACCAGTTAGCATAAAGACCAACGCTCGTCACCAAATGTAACAACCAGTTAGCATAAAGACCATTTGTAACTACTAATAGGTCTTTAGCTACTGTTGTTAATATACTATTAAGGGATTAGGGCAGCGACGTCACCAGCCAAAGGGTCCTGGAGTCCTGAAGGAACATCCATTCGCCAGTGGCAAAAGAAAATAATAAAGAAAAAATAATAAAATACAAAAAAAACATCCCTTAATAGCATATGTTGAGCGGTTCTTGGCAACTAGTTTTAGACTCTTTTGGTCCTAAGGGAATAGAAACGCCGAGGCTTCTCAAATGCTCGGAGTATTTTGCTGGTTTGGGAAGGGAGGAGAGATTAATAATAAGTATTAAAACATTAACAAATGTATATTAACAATAAATATAAAACTTGACAAATAGTCTTCAGAAAAAAATGAATAAAATTCCATTTAGGGAATAAAGCACTATATTTACCCATAATTCACATCGTACACAAAAAACTTTACACATTACCTTACAATACAAAACAAGAACTTTCGCCCAAGGGGCGCCCAAGAGGCGAAAGTTCTGGACCTTAGTCCGAACCCGACTGAGCGTTTACCCAAGTGATTCTTTTCTATATAAACCAAAATTTATGTGACTGTTGATTGTATTTAACAATGTCACGTTCAATGTAGATTAATAAATTGAAGGTTTGTTTCATTGTCATAAGTGCCTTTTTAATTATTTAATT
Source organism: Psylliodes chrysocephalus (assembly GCA_927349885.1). Lineage (NCBI taxonomy): Eukaryota > Metazoa > Arthropoda > Insecta > Coleoptera > Chrysomelidae > Psylliodes > Psylliodes chrysocephalus. Next base: position 3,092,765 of record OV651813.1, read on the forward strand.
TAAACATTAAATACTTGTTTAGAATTTTTGGTAAATTCTTTAGATTTCTTCAATTAATAATAATGCCAATTATTACAATAAGCCGGCATTTTTAACGAAAATGAAGAATACTAATTCGACAGACAATAAATTGATTCATTGCAGCCTTATAATTGATAAAGATGCGATAATTTTTTTGTACCTATACTTACCTTCATTTTTTTCGAGTCCATTTTTTACAATAAAAAATCCAAATTGAGATAAATCGGTTCATACACTTTTCTAAAAACAAATTGAGAAAATACTGACCACTTAAAACTGTACCTTAGAATGGTTTTGTAAGCATCAGAAGAATTTTTTGATATGAAATAATTTTTTCACGCTAGAAAATTACCAATGGGTAAAAATGGAAAAAAAATGGCACAATCCATTTTCTTTTGGAAAGATCTTTCCAACAAGGCGACACAAGTGGTATCATCCCATTTAAAAAACTGAAGTCGGGGTGAGTTTTACCCTGTAAAGGGGGTGAAAAAATAATTTTTTTTGGTGTGACCGGAAAGCTTACATAAAAACTCAATCGACGTGTTTTTGCGTTTTATCCGCATTTTTCAACGTGAAGCTGTAGCGAATTTGCGCCAGTTAAAGTCCCCACCCTGTATAAGTACTACATATATTCAAAGGGCGCCAAAATATTTCCGGTACGCGGGCGGCGATAACCCTTGCGGGGGCCCTGGACATTATGCAATATTTCTGTTATTTGTTCCTAAAAAATGTGTCTGTACCCCATTAGTTAAGTAAATGCTTTAAAATGGGTGTGAACAAGAATTTATTTTGTTATGATTTTATTCTGCTTGTTTCATTTGTTATTTTAGTCTACAAATAAATATGACTTCTAAAGTTCAATTTTTTGCTTTATTTCAAGCACCTACCTTAAAAAAAATTAAAAAAAACATGATCCAAAATGCCTTAAGGGGCGCCAAAATCCTTTTTTACACACAGGCGGTAGTAGCTCTTACGGGGGCCCTGCATAGAAGACAAATAATACGTGTACCAGTTATTCTTGGTTTCTAGTTTTTACTGTTTACAAATTGTATACAAAATTAAATGGTATAAAATGCTAAAATCTAAAACATATTGTTCTCAATAGATTACTGGTATTTACACTTATTAATAAAATATAGTTGTTCTTACTTAATTTGGAAAAATATACATCTTTGGTTTGAATCAAATTAAAATAATCATAGTAAAGACATATCTAATTAAATAAGTAGGTCTTACCTAACTTTTTTGTTAGTTTCTTACCTATGGTAGTAATAAAAAACATTACCTTCTTGTAACATTTATAAATAAAAAATAAATCCAATAAGAAATTCAATAAAAAAAAAATTAAATTTGCTTACTTTCTAAATGATTCCTGGGTGATATATAATTATTTTTCAGGCAATAGTAGTCTCCTTGTTTGATATCCTCGTCGTACTTGTCACATCTTTGGTTCGAATCACTTTTCTTTAAATTTTTACATTCTCTTTCATCCACGAGATACGGGAACATTTTCCCGCCTGTCAAAATTAAAAATGTGTCACTTTTAAAAAGCTGCGTCAGTTTTTTTAAAATCTTTTTATTAATTTACATTGTATAGCCATTATATTTCACAAATAATAGAAAACAATGTTCGACGTATCTGTTTTTTGGGTTATATTAGAAATTTTAATTTTATCGATATGTATAATTGAAACGCCAATTTTGAATTTGAATTGTCAAAATTTTAACCTTACCTTCGTGGGGTGGTGTCAGATTAAAAAAGGCTGGTATGCGGAAAACCATTTCGAAAAAAAGTATGTAAATCCAACTTAGAATTTTCAATAGCATCGTGTGCTGTTTAAAACTGCGTTTGTTAAGTAATAAAATGACCTCTAATTATATTAAAAGAGAGACGATACGAAATGATTTAATCTTTCTTAAATGGAAACTTGTAGGTGGAAATATAATTATAATATTAAAATTTACATTTCAAGTGTATACCTCTTCCTTTTTCTTCGATTAGTTGTAGATTTGATCGTTTATATCTACCAGGGCTATACGAAATATTATTTTAAAAACACGCACTTTTTTTAAACTTCTACTAAGCTTTAAAACATGGTTTTTACTTTTATTAAAATATTTTCTGGTAATAATATTCAAATTCAAAACATAAAAAGCAATTTTCATAGTAATAAAGATACCGATTCAATTAAAAAGGATTGAAGAACCATGTTTGCCGCGGTGCCTTTTAAAACATTGTCAAAGGCTCTGAAAGGTCAGCAAATCTCATATGATGTATTAACATTTTCCAGTTTTAAATACATTATTTGTAAAATCTGGCGTAGGTATATGTAAACAAAAGAATCCTGTAATTAAATTAAAAAAAGTAACTTACCTTTACTATTCCGTAACAGCAAATATTTTTTCAAAAAAGACATGTTTTCGAAATAAAAAATCTATTCACAAAATATACTAATTTACTTTTCTATTTAATAAATAGCACTAGCACCTTAATAAAAATTTCACGCATGTAGGTACATAAGGTATATATAAAAATCTCTTAGTAACGCATATTAAATTTCGTCTGAAACATATTGACCAAACAAGGGGTGGTTTTTGATAAAATACGCCCACAGAGTTTAATAACCAGAAACTTTAAGCATTTGATTAATGTGTTAACACCTGCAGAAAATGCAATCAATAATTTTGAAGTGAAAGATGTCTCTTTTCATTTTTATGTTTCTTTTCATAACATCTTTAGATCAATAATTAGAATTTTCAATATCATTAATAATTCTATAAAAATCTGCGTAAAATGATTTGATAATTGTGTAAAACGAATCATTTTAAATTGTTGTATTGGATTTTGTTACCCTAAAAACAAATTTATAGCAATAAAATAACAATTTGTATTATTGTTATATAGAGTTGTTACCACAAGAACTCATTCTCGGGCCCATACTATTCTATTTTTTTTGTGTCATCGACATCCTCTGTTCGTGTTCGGTGTAGGCTTTGTTACTGTTCCCAGCGCTACTTTAGAAACCACTGTTAATTAGAACCCAACAGTGAATTGTCTAGTGGGAAATCTTATATCCATGCATTAAAATGAATATTTAATTCATTAAATTAACGGCGGGATTCGAACCTGGGACCCTTGGATCACAAAGTCCTGACTCTATAACCACTGAGCTACCCACCCCTGCCCATACTAATAATACTATGTATGCACATCGAAGGGTTGCGGCGACATATTGTGTAGACCATAATTATTTTATGTTATTTCACAATTAGATTTCAGTATTACTACTCGTATTATACCTACATATATAGAATTCACAAAGAAAGCGACATCCAGCCGCACAGCGAAGTCGAAAAATACAGTTGACAAATTGCAAAAATAAAATGCCCTATTGTGATTTATTATTGACTAACCTCCCTTTAAAAACCAGCCTATTTACCTTATAAGCTAGAATTAATTTATTATGCTCGGCATCTATGTACCTGTCTCAACCCACCGAAGGTGGCTGATGGTCAATTTGTATTGATTGTTAACTATACTCGGACAAAATATTGGAGAAGGTGAGTCATATGCATGATCAAGACTGTTGTCTGTGAATGAAAATTCCGACAGAGTCGGTATAGGCGGCGTATCAAACACCAAATAATTATTTATTATTTATTAGGTATTTGTTAGTAAACTTTATTAAATTTGTTTGTCAACATCTTTATTTAAACAAAGATGATGCGTTAAATATACGTTTTTGATAGTTTTCAAGAAATGAAAATATTTATTCCCTAATGACTTCGTTATCTGTGTTTAATGGTTTTAAAATGTGTTTCAAGTAAATAAACGACAGACGGGTTACAGATTGAATATTGTCAGCACAGGCTCAAAGACAGTTGAAAACTAACTTTCGACGAAGTTACATTTGTATCGCTTTAACTATTTACGTTAATTATTTTATATTTTATAAACACTTTTTTGTATAAGTGATCTTTTCTGATATACGAGTAGGTGTTCATGTTTGTGCCTTACAATTTGGTAGTGGTAGTGCATATTCGAGGAGTTATATTTATTGTGTAGCATATTAGGTAGGTCTTTAAAAGTTTATTAAATAGAAAAATATTGGTGTCTTTATAAATTTAATAAAAACAATTTAATAGTAGAATTATATTGTTACAATAGTAATAGATTCAGAGGCGGGTCCATGTGAAACCCAATTACGTCGGCGAAAGCCCTTATCAAAGGATGAAAAGAACATTATATGGAAAATGTATGATGGGCTGAAACAGACACTTCCTACAAATTGAACGTATTGTACGCGAAAAGACAAAAAAAGGCTCCTTAGAAACCCCTAAAATACATTCCCGTGGTCGAAAATTGTTGAAATTGGACGATAACCAAAAACAAATCATTCGAAGAACTGTACATTCTTTTTTTTTTTTTTTTTTTTCGAAAACAAAGCCCCAACACTTAAAGTTGTTCTTACGAAATTAAGAGAAAACGAAGAAATTCCATTAATGAGCCGTGAAACTTTATAAAAATTTTATGTGGCCTAAAATTTCGTTTTGTCAAACGGTGTAGGAAATCAATTTTAATTGAGAGGTCAGATATAGTGTACTGGCGACGGTGTTATTTACGAAATATTAAAGAGTTTAGAGCCGCTAAAAAAAAGATATACTATCTCGATGAAACGTGGGTGAATGCTGGACACACGATATCTAAGATATGGCAAGATACTTTTGTAACTAGTCATCGCCAAGCTTTTATAGAGGGATTATCTAAAGGTTTAAAAGCACCATCAGGTAAAGGCAGCGCCTAATTGTTATCCATATCGGAAGTGAAAGTGGATTTTTGTAAAATAGCGCTCTTGTGTTTTTATCGGAAAAACAGGAGACTACCACGAGTACATGAATGCGGAATGCTTTGAAAAATGGTTTGCTGAAGTATTACAGCGTGTAGAACGAAATTCAGTTATTGTACTAGATAACGCTTCTTATCACAGTCGACGAGTTGAACGCATTCCGATAATGTCAAGAAGGAAAGCGGATATGCAAACCTGGCTGCGGGATAAAGCAATAACATTTACTGAGGAGATGCTTAAAGTGGAATTAATGGACTTTTAAAATAGCCGATGTTCAAAGTTTATTAAAAACCGGTATAGAATGTATAAAACCTGAAGATTGACAGATTGCTATTTCCCATATGTAATTAAGGAAGAAAATAATATGTGGCGCTTGGACGGTATGATCGAAACGGTAGTTGAACCTTTAGTCATAACTTTAAGTTCCGACGATGAAGACGATTCCAGTGATAGTTCTGCAGAATCAATGGATTACGAAACTTCATGATTTAGAATTCAAGTAAGTGATACTAACCTTAATTTACATATTTTTATAATAAACAAAATACAATTATAAACATAGATGAATTATTATAAAAAAAAAATAGATAACCAATCTGCTTTCATGTACTAATATTCACAAATACCCATTTAATTTGCCAATATCGTATTTCTGCGACACTGGAAGAGTGCATTTTGATATGATAACGATATACCTTTTGCAGTTTTAAGGAGCACCTTCTTCAATATTTTGTTCTTGTATAATACCTCATTTAATTTTCCAATAGTATTTCTACGCCACTGGCATAATATTTAAATATTTTAACAATAAACAAAACAAAATTATAAACATAAATGATTATTACTACAAAAATAGATAACCAACCTACTTTCATATAATATTATTTACTATTACCGCATTTAATTTGCCAATAGTTTTTATACGCCACTGTCGTAATTTATTTTGGCAATAAACATGCATTTATGACTAGTTGGCACGCGATACCGAAAACTTCTGCAGTTTTAAGGGCGTGATTCCGTTCATTATGCTCTGGTATAGTATTATTGTTGTACGTGAACAGGGAGGAATCACTTTCTGCAATATTTTGTCCGAGAATAGTCAACGCGGACTTTTACATCCTTATGCTACAGGATAGTACTCGATTTTACGCAAGATTATCTTTTGTTATATTGGTGTTATTTTATTTTGACATTTATAATTACTTTTTAGAGACCATCTGAAAGCGATAGGGATATTCTACTGTCCCAGAAGATATCTTACTTACTAGAACATATTTTCTCAAAATATCTTTTCGAATTTATAATTAGCTTGTTAATATATGTTTCTGTTTTTATAAGTTAATTGTATGCAGTTGTTGCTGTCCATATTTTTACTTTGAACTAAGTTTAAATAAAGTCCTTAAATTTCAATATTCAGATTTATTCATAATGACGACATAAACCGATCCGGTTAAACAAAATCATCCACTAATATGCCTAAAAAAAATTGACAATTGACAGAACCGACAACTGTCAACAGTGTCACTGTCACTACTGACTTTTCTCAAATTTTTGCTTGTAATCTTCCACGAAAATAAAGAAAATCAACCTTTTTGTATTAGAAAATCATTTTCAAATAAAATATCAAAATGCCGGATCACTTAGGGGGCGATATGCGGAAAATCAAGGACGAAAAGGAGGAACCGGAAAAAGAAATAAAAGGTAAAATACCTTTTTAATCTAAATAATCTTTTGTAAATTCAATTCTGTCTGTTTGGCGATTATACGTTATTTATTCTAATTTACAGCTCTGGATGAAGGGGATATAGCCCTTTTAAAGACTTACGTAAGTAACATATTCAAATTATTTTAATACACAACGTTTTATATTAAATTTAACCTATATCTACTATAAATGATAAAAATCCCTTAACCAGGGCCAAGGCCAATACACAAAGACCATCAAAACGTGCGAAGAGGACATACAAACCATAATAAAAAGAGTTAACGAATTAACAGGTATTAAAGAGTCAGATACGGGTCTAGCACCACCAGCGTTATGGGATTTGGCAGCTGATAAGCAAACTTTACAAAATGAGCAACCGCTCCAAGTAGCTCGTTGCACCAAAATTATTAACGCCGACACAGACGATCCCAAATATATTATCAACGTTAAACAGTTTGCTAAATTTGTGGTTGACTTGGCCGATTCAGTTGCTCCAACTGATATTGAAGAAGGCATGAGAGTAGGGTAAGAAATCATTAAGAATTGCATTATATTGGGTTTAATTTATGTTTTGATTGTAGAGTTGATCGTAATAAGTATCAAATTCATATACCGTTGCCTCCTAAAATTGATCCCACTGTTACTATGATGCAGGTGGAAGAAAAACCTGATGTTACTTACAGCGATGTCGGGGGGTGTAAAGAGCAGATAGAGAAATTGAGGGAAGTGGTCGAGACTCCTTTATTACATGTAAGTGGATTCTTATTATTAAAATTAAGGTTAGTTTTAGTATATGATACTTACCAATTTTTGTTAAAAATATGTATTTCAGCAGTGCTAGTTTGTACTTTGAGCTCATTTCCATTTTGTTTATTATTTTTAATGGTATTTGTTATGAGTTTCTTGTTTTTTCTGCTTTTAGTCACTAATAATTTTTTATACATTTCTATTATTTTGCTTTTAAAATGTCAACTCAACTGACAAAAAATATATGATATACTTTTTTTGGTTAGAACAGCAAAAATATGTTTTTTACACCTAGAATGATATCCAGTCAATGAAATTTGTTGTCTGAAAGATGAAGGATTATTCCTATTTTTTATTATTTTATTTATTTATTTATTCACGAGTCTTGCCCACTTTCAGTACAAATAAAAACAAAAAAACCTCAAATAGAGTCATTCTAAATACTATGTCATAATAATGATAAACTATGTACAAAATCGAAACAACTAATATTAAGGGAATTTATGTCAGTAAGTTTAGTTTAATAATTCATGTATTTATTTAGATCTTATTTAACACTGAAGGATTCAATATAACTACACTGTTGTCAAATTTTTCTTAAATAAAATTAACATATTCTTGCATTTAGAAGAAGAATCTTTATTTAATATAGGAAGTCCTAATACATAGTAGTTTTTTTAAAAAATATATATTATCGTCAGTCTGCACAAATTCAGTTGAATAAATAAAATAAAATCTTGATAGAATTAGTAATAAAAGTAAAACATTTAGTACTAAAGTTAAAATAAAATAAATACATATTAAAGTAAACATACAAAGTTAATTTAGTTAATTTAATTTACAAACTGGAAATAAATTGTATTAAACATTTTTTAAACTGAGGTATAGAGGTACTCATTTTAATTTCACTAGGCACAGCATTAAATTCATGTAATCCCATATAAAAATAGATATCTTGTATTGTAGTTATGTATTTCATTATTGTAGATGATAAAATCATTGAAGTACTCAGGAAGTTTTTTATTTTTTACTTTATAAACGAAAGTCATTGCTAAATAATAAAATCTTTGTCTGACTGAAATCCAACTTAAAGTGGTCAGCATACCATTTATTGGTGTGTATCTGTTACATCAAAGGATTATTCTCATTCCTCTATTTTGCAATTTTTGTAGTCTTTGTAAACACTATTACCCAATTTATACAGTAACGATCTGCAGTAGTCAACATGAGATTGTATAATAGTTTTATACTGTTAATCTAGAAAAAAGGGAGAGATTTGAAGTAATCCTTGAGAAGAAAAATAGCTTTTTTGATGTTTTTTGCATACATATTCGCAGTGAGGTTTCAATAATAGATTTTCATCTAAAATAAATCCTAAGTTTTCATTTCTAATGTTGTATCTATTATAGTTTATTTGATTTAATTTATATTTACTTCCCAAAATCATTGCTTTCGTTTTTTTTAGTATTAAGTTTATTTTTATTTAAAAACTGGGTTAAGACTCTCAATATATTATTCAGTTTATTTAAAATGTCCTCTAGGTTATACCCATAACATGCTACCAGTGTATCATCTGCAAATAGATTAATAAAGTCACACTCAATATAATTAATGTCATTTAAATATAAGATAAATAGCGGCCCTAATATACTTCCTTGCGGTACTCTTAAGTTATTTTTTAGCATTTCAGATGTTGATTTACCTAGCTTTACATATTGTAATCTATCAGTCATATACTGTTCAAACCAGGTCAGGACTCGTCCTGCAAAACCATATTCCAATTTATTAATCAAAATTTTACGATCTATTGTCTCAAAAGCTTGTTTAAAATCTAGAAAAACTGCTATTATATATTTATTTTCATCAAGTACTTGCTTCCATTTAGATATAGTTAACTGTAAAGACGTTTCACATGAATGGCCTTCCCTAAATCCTGACTGATTTCCCACAAACAAACCATTGTTATTAAAGTATTCTAATATTTGGTCACGAACTACAGTTTTTAATAATTTTTCAATTGTCGGAAGTATATTTATAGGTCGCAAGTTGGATGCATTTGTATTGTTTGCAATTTTTGGACTGGAACTATCTTGCTTGCTTTTAGTCTATCAGGAAATGTTCCTGTTTCTAGTGACGTGTTTATTAAAATTAACACTGCAAAGCCAGTTGTATAAAAGGTTTCCTTTCTCACTCAATATCTCATCATAGCTTCCCTTATTTTTTAACGAAAAAACAGCTTTTTTTAGTTGATCTAATGTAATTAATTTAAAATCAGTTAATGTTGATTGAATATCATTAAAAAAAATTTGGTGAGCAATCATCAGTTGAAGGTATTGAATTTGTTATTTCACATATACTATTTACAAAAAAAATTATTTAATTTGTTGGCTGCTTCTTCTTCTTCTTCTTCTTCTTCTTCTTCTTCTTCTTCTTCTTCTTCTTCCGTTTTAGCGAAAGATACAGATCCATCAACAGAAAACCAACAGAGTCAAATTTAATTTCCATATTTTTACTTTTAATTAATTTTTTTAGTGTTTTCCACATTTCCTTAGAATCTTTTTTGTGTTCATCTATTTTATGTTCATAAAACTCTTTTTTCTTGCACTTCAATGAACTAACAACTATATTTCTTTTATTTTTATATTCATTCCACAATACATTAAAGATGGTGTATTATGCACTGGCTGAATCAATTTTGAATTATGGGTTGGTGGTTTGGGGTAGTGCCGGAGTGACGGTTTTAAACAAATTACAGGTTGCAAAAAAATAAATAATAAAAATTATGTTATTTAAAAATAAAAGGTCTCCTACTGAATTGCTTTTCAAAGAGAGTCAGTTATTAGACAGTTACACCTTAAAGCAGTAGTTAGGTTCATGTTAAAATTTTCCTATTATAAGGAATCCATAAGCCATGGGCGTAACACAAGAAATGCAGCTCAAAACAATGTCACACGCCAAAACCCCAAGCACATCATTTGCCAAAATCATATTTATTGTCTTGGTCTAAAAGTCTTTAACTGCCTTCCTAATGATATTAAAGTAAAACCATATTCTAAGAGTAAAAAAGAGATAAGACAGTGGATACTCCAAAGCAATTATGTAATTAATTATGTATTTTAATTTTAAATAATATATCACGCAATTACTATTCATATATAATATACTTATTCTACTATCTCTTATCGAATTATTGTTACCACATTTCTACTACTTTAGTACAAAAATCTGTTCAATTTTTATTTTTTAGAACATATAATTGTTTGCTTTTTTTAAGATTTAAATAGCATAAAATTAAAATGTAATTCTACTTATAATTATAGTCACATAAGGTGATTTGAAATTGAAATATATGTTACAATTTTTCCTTACAATTATTTACAGCCTGAAAAATTCGTGAAACTGGGCATAGAACCTCCCAAGGGTGTCCTACTTTTCGGTCCCCCTGGTACAGGCAAAACTCTGTGTGCTAGGGCGGTGGCCAACAGAACGGACGCCTGTTTCATCCGTGTCATAGGTTCCGAGCTGGTCCAAAAATACGTAGGAGAAGGTGCGAGGATGGTCAGAGAACTGTTCGAGATGGCTAGATCCAAGAAGGCTTGCCTCATTTTCTTCGACGAAATCGATGCCATTGGTGGAGCCAGATTTGATGACGGTGCCGGCGGGGATAACGAGGTGAGCGATAATTATGTCAAATTAGTTAGTTTTTTAGGTTATATTCGTTTTGTGACATGTCAGATGGATTGGAGGAAATTTTCGAATTACCCTCGTATATAGTATTAGCTAAAAATTGCAAAAGCGAGTATGTTCAGTTGTTGAAGAATTATGATAAATTTGTTAAATAATTGTAGTAAATTTGAATATTTTAAAATAGGTATGTATAATGACTTTACCTTTGCATTTTTTAGTTTGTTTTTTTACGATATTCATAATTATTTTGTTTTTTGATATTGCTCTTGTTTAAATTTCGTTATGATTCTTAAAAAATGTAAAAATATTCATGGAAATTCTTATTTTTTTTTATTTTTCTTATTGTCAACGTAACTGTCAAAGGTTTGAAATGTCTAGGTTATTATTGAAGGGGTTGATGTATTATTTGTTGTGTCAAAACTGGAATAGTGAAAAAGTAAAAGGCCAAAAATTATAATAAAGAATAAGACAACTCTATGACTCACGTCATAGTTGTATGTGACATAATTTTATTTGATAATGCCAAAAGCTTTATATCCCTTTCCCTATGAGAAAAACACGACGATATTGTCTCTGGAGACCTGCGATTTTAGACGGGTTCATCGCAGACATTTTCCCTATTTGTTCAATCGCAGCAACGTGGATTTGTCGTACCCTCTGCCGCCACCGGAAAAGCTTAATTTGGTGAGCGACGCGAGGTTGGAACGGAGGCATTACAAGAACGTCGGTCTATCGCATTTGAATGATCATTTCTGATCCTAATCGTGTACAGAATAATTTAGAATGTATAATAAAAAATGGTATAAAGTCGTTATTGTTTTTGTTGTTGGAAAAGATGGATTAAAACAGTAGTAAGATCCGGGTGTACATATTTTAAAGATTGCAGCTATCCAGAGGCTTTTTTGCTGTTACAAACTAATGACGTGCACCTGATATAACGTAAATATTCAAAATTGAATTATTCTTTTTTATAGTTTAGATGCCACTTTTGATAAAAATTTTGACTTGAAAAAATTAATAGTGGACAAGGGCACAATAAGGACCCATAATGGTTTAGAATTATATTTCGACGTTTGACCACACCCTAAAATAATTATAATGAACCCAGAGTGTAAAAATTTGAAAAATAGAATTTCCAAATCGACATGCTATATATTACATCATCATTTTCATTATATAAGTGAGTATTTTAAAGCTTATTAAGGAGACAAGCCATTAAGGTTCATCAAGTTTATTAATAAAAAAAAAGAATACAATTTGGTATATTTAGACCCAGAGCTATGTGGGTCTTACAAGGTACAAAATTTATAATATCATATCACAGAAGAAGAATTCGGTTGGGGAACCACTGACTTATGCCTTTTATAACACGTATCTCTGTGCTTGATTAGGTTATGCAAATGAATACTAAACCATGGACAACTTTTAGTTCTAAAATGGTCTTTATATGTCCTACAGGTGGTATTGCTTTGGACTGTTCTCACTATTTGATCACACAAGACATTTGGATCCTGCCACACAGTGTTAATTATACCTTGAAGATCTCTTCTACATGCTAACGTATTTAACTTAAAACATTTATGATTTTCATTGCTAATTGAATTGCATAGTTTTTCTTGCAATATCTGTATTCTATAATCGCTTGCTTAAACAGTAATCAATAACAGCCAAATTACTGGAATATCCATCATTTAACAAAACATAATTAATTAAAGTTGTTGAATTATTCTGCACTCTAGTTGGAATGCTATCATTTAAAGTAATAAAATTTAGTGAATCAATTAGGTAATCAAGGTTTTTTTTGTACATATCATTTTTATCTAAACAGTTAATATTAAAGTGTCCCAAAATAAATGTTTTCTTTTTATGGTTATTGATATTTTCTAACTTTTCTTCTAAAACGTTTAAAAAGGTGTTTTTATCAAAATCTTGAGGTCTATATATAGCACCTATAACAAAGTTCCTTTGTTCTAATTATTATAAATAGCATAGAATATTTTTCACTTAACCTGTCAATTTCTTTGAAATTGTAGCCTTTTACTAGAATGCCAACTCCACCTACCATTTTATTTCTTGATTCATAAATTGCATTATAATCTGGCAAATTAAAATAGTTTTCCTCGCCAGGAGAAAGCCACGACTCTGTAACAACAATTACATCAGGTAGATTGACAAGTTTACTAAGTGCTTCAATTTCATCTAACTTATTACGTACTGAGCGAGTATAATATAGAAAAAACAAGATTGATTTGCTTCAATTTTAAACTCGTCAAGATTGTTATAAAATTTGGGACTTGTATTAGCCATTTTAATAAAGTTTTATTCAACAGTCTGTAGTTAGTTTTTTGTTTACATTAGTTATTAATTCCACTTAGAAGATCTAAGTCTTCTTTCTTGTTTATTCGAACTGAAGGTTCACCATCATGTTTTCTTATATACACTTTTCCATTTTTTGACCACAAGAATGTATAACCATCATTCTTTTTTAATTCGTATGCCATGTTAAACAAGTTCCCATTGGTGGTTGTAAGTTGTTCATTCACATAAATAGTGGATTCTTTGGTAGTCTTATTAAGTGACTTGTTAACATTGAGCATTTTTGAGTCAATTTTACGACCTTTGCGACTGTCTAGGAACTTCTTTTTTATTTCCTGATTAGAGAATTTTGTAATTATAATTGGGCCTTTTTTTTGTTTCTTTGGTATAACATTCACAGATATCATTAATTAGAATATTACCTTGAAATAAATCATTAGGAATTTCTAGTACAACAGCTTTGGGGTCAGCCGAACTTTTAACTTGTGTACCATTTATTTCAACATTACAGGCTGTTTCCTTCATCTCCATTTCATTTATGCGTTCTTCAAGTTGATTCACCTTAATTATAAGTCTCGAATTCTCGTTTTTTAGTGTTCTTAGTTCATTAAGAACACTCTTATTTTGTTTGACTTTGTCATCAAATTTGTCAGACATAAATGTAACTGCTTCTTGTAAGTCGCTCACTACCTCTGCAGATGACATATTTAGATCCTGTATACTGTCAACGGGGTTTCTAACTTTTTTAACCTCACTTTTTACACACTCTGGACATTTTATAGATCCATTAAGCCAGTAGGAACGATTTCTAACAGCTATTTCTCACAGTAAGGGAAATTAAAAGCTTTCAATGCAATCAAGCAGTGAGAAAAATTGAACTTTCTAAAGCAGTCGTACAAAAGATACTTTTTTGTTCTTCACTTGTATTTTTGTTAATGTTTTCCAAATCAACCTGCTGATCTGAATGCTCCAGTGTCGTCCTCAAAAAAAAAAGCTATGTGATGCCTAGGGTAAACCCAGAGCCCGGAGAATGTTCATCAAACCCAGAGGCTCCAGGTCTTAACAACCTATATTTTTAATGTGTGATTCTTTCTTGTCTCAATTATTTTTCTGTTTTGGTTAGGTACAACGTACCATGTTGGAGTTAATCAATCAGCTAGACGGTTTTGATCCCAGAGGCAATATCAAAGTTCTGATGGCTACGAATCGGCCCGATACGTTAGACCCCGCCCTCATGCGTCCCGGTCGTCTAGACAGGAAAGTGGAATTTGGCCTGCCGGATTTAGAGGGGCGCACGCACATTTTCAAAATCCACGCCAGGTCCATGTCCGTGGAGAGGGACATCCGTTTTGAACTACTCGCTAGGTAAGGATGTTGTATTTAAACAAGTATTTTGAATGGTGTTAATTTATATTAAATATATTGCTGCTCAACCTACTACGTAAGAAGTTTTGTCCCTGATCATATTCTGTCAAAAAAAGTTGGATACAAGGCTTGTTGCAATGTATAAAAAACTTGTTAGTATTTGTCTAAATACTCTTAAATATACGTTTCCTAGTTATACCTAAAAAGACGTTTCTTTTATTTCTTTAAAAATTTTTTTGTAGGTTATGTCCCAATTCGACGGGGGCCGAAATAAGGAGCGTGTGCACGGAGGCCGGTATGTTCGCGATCAGGGCCAGAAGGAAAGTGGCCACCGAAAAAGACTTCTTAGAGGCCGTCAACAAGGTCATCAAATCGTACGCCAAGTTCTCGGCCACTCCGAGATATATGACTTACAATTAAATGGATATATCTGTGTTTTGTTTTCGCTTTATTTAAATCGATTAATTGAATTCTTTTTCTAAAAAAAACTCGTTTTATTTGACACCTGGTAATTTTATTTTTTACCTGCCCTCGTATAAATATATAATTAAATCGATTAAATTAATTCTTTTTCTACAAAACTCGTTTTATTTCGCACCTGGTAATTATTTTTGACCTGCTCTCGTACTTAAAAAACAATTGCTCGAGAATTCAAGGTAATCTAATCACCCGAGAATTTAACACTTAATTACTTGATAGTTCAAGGTTGTTTAATTACCTGAGACTCCAAGGTAATTTAATTACTCGAATGTCTAACGTCATTTACTCAAAAGTAAGGTAATTTAATTACTAAAAAGTTAAACGAAACTTAATGATTTAAGAATTCAGTCATTTAATTGCACTAGAATTCAAGGTCATTTATTTAATTACTCAAGAGTTCATGGCATCTAATTTCTCAAAGTTGAAGGTCATTAATAACTTGTCTCAGTTCTATTCTCAATTTTCCTTCTTTCCCTTCACTACTTAATCATTGTCTCCTTTTTGAAAGTTTGTCATTTAAGGATTTCAAGGCCATTTACTTGTGTTTAGGATATCAAATTTCCGGTTCAAGATCATTTAATTAGTTGAGCCGTCCAATGTCAAACATTCGAGTGTTCAAAGTTGTTTACAAGAGTCGGCATTCAATTATTCGGAAGCTCAGTCATTTAAGATCATGAGAGTTTAAAGGTCATTTAGTTATCCGAATATCCAAGATCATTTACTCCAAGTTTAGGACGTAAAATTTCTCACGAGTCTTAAGGTCATTTAATTATTCAGTTTAGAACATCAAGTTTCCCGATTGTTCAAGGTCATTTAATTATTTGAGTGTTCAAGGTCGTTTAATTAACAGAGTCAAGTCATTTATTTACCCGAAAGTTCAATGACCTTTATTAATTTGAGTGTACAAATTACTTGAGCTTCTAATGCCATTTAAATACTCGAGTGTTCAAGGTCGTTTAATTACTAGAATTCAATGTCATTTAAATATCTAAGAGTCCAAATTCATTTAATTACTTGAGCCTCCAATGTCATTTAAATACTGTAGGGTACAAGATCGTCAAATTACCAGAGTTCAAGATTATTTAATTAATTGAAAATTTGTCATTTAATGTTTCATGATTTAAATACTCGAGTTTAGGACATCTAATTTCTTAATCATTCAATTTAATTACTGAACGTCCAATGTCATAAATACTAGGGTGTTCAAAGTCATTTAATTATTCGAAAGTTGTCATTTAAGAAGAACTTAAGTGAAAGGTCATTTAATTAACCAAATGTTCATGGTTATTTAATTACCCTTGTTTAGGACCACGAATTTCTCGAAAGTTCAAGATCATTTAATTACTTAAGCGTCCAATGTCATTTAAATACTTGAGTGTTCAAGGTCGTTTAATTACTAGAATCAAGGGTCATGTAATTACTCGTAAGTTGTCATTTAGAATCTTGAGAGTCAATTAATTATCCGAATGTTCAAGGTCATTTAATCAACCAAATGTTCAAGGTTATTTAATTACCCCTGTTTAGAAACAAATTTCTCGAAAGTTCAAGATCATTTTTTTACTTGAGGGTTCAAAGTGTAAGGGATTTTCTCGCCTCAAAGAAAACGCTTTCTTACAAGTGGCGCTTGTTTACGGGACGGCTCTCGGGCGCCAGATTTTGTATGTGGTTTACTCCACAAACTTTCGAAACGGCGTCGAAAGTACTCGGGCAGCACAGATGGAGATGAAAAATTCCAGGGGTCAAAGGTCACTTAGACTCAGTTAATTAGTAGCCACAAGTAGTGGTTGTAAAGAATTTCTCACTGCTGAATAGTAAGGGGGAAGTAAATTGGGGATTAGTAACCTCAGTAATAGTCAAGGTAATGTTGACACATATATTGGTTTAACTATTTACAGTTAAAAAAATAACATATTTCAACGCCCACCCTCGGTTATGAAACCCTGAACAAAAAATAAAACAAAACGGGAACGAACGGCTGATATAGTTAGCAGGTATTCTCGATCAGACTGCTTAAACTGGGTACGGTGAAGGGGTCGCGTATATAGAAAAAATTCAAAATTTACGGTAATTTTCTTAAATCACAAAGAAAAATCAAAATGTAAATCAGTGACAGTAATTAAAAAAAATTAAATTTACGGTAATTTTCTTAAATCGCAAAGAAAAATCTAAATGAATCGGCTTATGCAGAAACATCACATGTCCAAAATTTAAAATTTGGGGAAAATGGAAAAAACATTACTCACATGTCCGGCACTTGTCTTGTTTCTGCAGAGTATATCCTATATTACCAATCGTTTTCAGCTAAGGTATAATCTGGACATGTGCAATATATTTTACGGTGTATCTATCTGTGTAGAATCATTTTTTGGCATAATCCATTTTAAGGCAAAAATGGACATGTGTCGTTTCTGCATTCGCTGATTCAAATGTAAATCAGGGACAGTATGATTAAAAAAAAAATTAAATTTACGGTAATTTTCTTAAATCGCAAAGAAAAATCAAAATTTAAATCAAGGATAGTATGAATTTTAAAAATTCCAAATTTACAGTAACTTTCTTAAATCGCAGAGAAAAATCTAAATGTACATCCAGGATAGTATGAATTTTAAAAATTTAAACTGCGGCCCTTCTGAAACTCGCGAGGACCACTTGAAATCTTTTTTAAATGTTTTTTTTTAAACCCCTGAAGCCAACGAGCAAGCTACGCTGAATCAAACCCACACTACCTCTTAATATTATTATTTATTATTATAACCCCAGGTCGGACAGGGACAGCCAGGAAGGAAAATAACACAGAGAACCTTAAGCCCTCACTGAGTTATTTGGGAATAGCCAGGAAGGAAAACTAACACAGGAAACCTTAAGCTCTCACTGAGTTAATTGGGGATAGCTGGGAAGGAAAATAACACAGGGAACCTTAAGCTCTCACTGAGTTAATTGGAGATAGCTGCGAAAGAAAATAACACAGGGAACCTTAAGCCCTCACTGAGTCATTTGGGAATAGTCAGGAAGGAAAACTAACACAGGGAACCTTAAGCTCTCGCTGAGTTAATTGGGGATAGCTGGGAAGGAAAATAATACAGGGAACCTTAAGCCCTCACTGAGTTATTTGGGAATAGACAGGAAGGAAAACTAACACAGGGAACCTTAAGCCCTCAAGGCCGCCGAGAGCCAGACCGGGCCCCATGACAATTCTCCAGATCGGGCTCTGCGACAATTTTATAGCAAAAATTTCTCCTCTTCTACTTGAATTTCTCTAAAAAGGTCCTTAAGCAAAAATGTATCCTCCTTTACTTCATTTTTCTAAAAAAAAAAAATCTTTAACTAAGTCATTTATGTACTTGAGTTTTTAATTACAAGAGTCCAAAGATCATGCAATTGAAAGTTCAGACAGTTAAGGTCTTAAGGGTATAAATCATTTTATTATCCAAATGTTAAAGGTCATTTAATTAACCAAATATTCAAGGTTATTTAATTACCCCTGTTTAGGACAACAAATTTCTCGAAATTACAAGATCATTTATTACTCAAGCGTCCAATGTCATTTAAATACTTGAGTGCTCAAGAGCGTTTAATTACTAGAGTCCAACGTCATGTAATTACTGGCAAGTTGTCATTTAGAGTCTTGATAGTTCTAGAGGTCATTTAATTACCCGAATGTCCAGGGTCATTTAATCACTACAGTTTAGGACATCAAGTTATGGCCATTTCGTTACTAGAGAGTTGTCATTTTAGATTTTTACGAAATAAAAGACCCAGCCATATACATTAAAATAACAATTTTATTTTCTAAAATTGCAGAACAACTTTTACTGTCTATTTGTTAAATAATTATTGTACAAACATATCTGTGTAACAAAGTTGAAATAAAAAGAAAAAAAATAAACAAAATCGCAATCGTAAAAAAAATAATTTGAACAAAAAAACCTTAAATATAATTTTACAACTTTTAAAAATGGTACAAATTGACACACTTAAATTATTAAGATTATTTCACATAAAATTCTCGTTTACTAAACAGCCAGCAAATTAATTTATTAAACAAAATACAAGCAAAATTATACAGGGTGCACCTAAACCGAAATTAGGTAAGATTTGGCATATACAGAGTCGTTCAGACAAAATATCCATTTCTGTATGTAATAGATGTTTTAGATGAATAACCCTGTATTTAGTATCACATTCTAGTCCACAATAATTTTTTTAAAACCGTAAAGATAATAAAACGAACTAGAATATGCCAGCGAGTTCATTTTTTCAAAAATATGAAACCTGATCGGCATTTAGACTATGTTTCAATTCTCAATTTAATGTCAAAAATCACTCTATTACCATTTTTTTTAATATACCCGATTTGACTATGAAATATAGTCTAAAAAATGCAATACAGGTCCGACTTATCAAAAATTTTGTTATCAGGGATACAAAGGAAATGTTTAGTTTTATTTTTTTGAAAAACCTATCGCAAACAAGACAATTTCCCTGGTGGAACGACTGGGCTAGTTGTTAAGATATAAGCGAAACTTAAAATGATATTTTTAAGGGTAAAATGTGATTTTAAGCTTGGAATGAACCTTAAGACACTTTAAAACAGTTAATTGCAAGGTACAACTTTAAAAAACTGTTACAGACTTAGCAAAAGAAGAAATTACTAATTTTAATTGACCAATTTCTTTAATTAAATCATTTCTTGGTAGAATATTTGGGCCAAACGAGATATTTAGAGCCTTATTTAAACTCTTACCTCAACAAAGTGCTTAAAAATAAAACCAAACACCCGTAATACAACATCTTATTTCTAAGTTCTCGTTATTTGTAAAGAACCTTAAAGATTAAACTTTATTTTGTGTCAACTATGTGGTGCACTCTGCGGCTGAAGTATTTCGGTGAGTAAGTAGTTCAAATGTACACGATTTTAAACGAGTGCCGATCCACAGTTTTCGAGGAAGCACAGTTCAGGAGTTTCTCTCTTTATTTTTATTATTTTTAAATATATACAATAACGGCTGAAATACCAGCACCTATACTCCATATTTAATTAGTTTAATTCAACGATTTTTTTTTACTACTAAAATGGAAAATGTTTGGTTCATTTTTGAGCTTTCGACCAACCCGAGTAATGGCTTTTCAAAACAATCAGAACGATAGAATGAAACCGTGTCATTTTCTAAAATAATTTTCCTTGGTGGAATGATTGGAATAAACGAGAAATCATCTAAAGCTCTATTTACACTTCGTCGACACTTACTATTCATTTTTAACGATTGTTCTTCAAAATCAGGTAAAAACTGAAATCAAAACGTTTAAAACAGTGGCGGCTGGTGGATAAGTGCTGTAGAGCTCCCAAAAAAATGCTAAATAGATAATCTAACTCAAATATTTGCTATTACCAAAAAGAAAATGTATATTATATTCGCATTGCAATGATTTAAAAAAACTGCTGGCGAAGCGCTGGCATTCGTGTATGTAAAGTCGACCAGTGGAATAACCTACCTACAGACACACACACTTACACAAGCTGTCGCTGAACTATTATTTATCTGGGCCAGATGATGGAGCTCTGTGCGCTCTTTAAAACACCCGCGCAGCACTCCGCTACCCCCGCGCCCACGGTTAAAACAAACCGGTGATTTAAGTGGAGAATTCGCTGGAATTAGTCTAGCGCAGCGTGTAATATGTACGGTGTCGATATTTTTGAATTTTTTCGCGACTTTTGAGTTTACTGCGAGTTAAAGTTATGTACTATGGAAGTGGTCTTCAATTTAATTAACGTAAATAAATTTTTTAAATAAACATACGAAGAAAAGATGGAATTAAAAGCAAAAGGTAGGTCATTACCAGATATAATTATAGAAAAAACTGGTGTAAGTAGAGGAAAAAATTACACACGAAAATTTAATAGATATTTATTCAAAAAACGAATGGATCTGTGGATGCAAATAAGATACATGTAACTTATTTTGCTAAATGTGTTAAGTCCGATTCCAAATAGTGTATCTGTCAAAACAAGATAAAGGCCAGAACACTTATTTTTATGAAAGTTTTTGTTGAAATACTTCCAACATTTAGCCCAACCCATTTGTTTTGCCTAGAGCCGTCTCTGGCCTCTTTCAATTGGTCCGAAATCGACAAGGTGATCACGTCACCCTGTCTTTTTACGATACATCTAACCTTCAAAAATCAATGGATGATAACATATGATGCCAGAATAGCCATGGTAAATGATTGATTGGTTAAGCTGTAACGAGTGGGGATGCTAACGCTCGTCTCCATATTGTTTGCACGTTAAAACGACCAGAAGCAATTCTTAAGTCATCGAAACACCAGATTTTCGCATTGCTTGAAAAACCCAAGCCATTTTGTCTTTTTTTTTTTTTATTAAAGTGATTGTTTATTAAACAGTGCTTTCACTGATTCATAATTTCATTTTATACTTTTGAAGAGCGTTTTTTCGAAACTCTAAAAATGTGAGTTATCTTGTTTTTGCAGTAACACTACGGAATATATTTGTTTTGTGGTTTTTTTTATTAGAGGTTCCCACTAACAAATTTTAAATGGGTGGCCTAAATAAAGGGTCATCATCCAAAGATATTTCGGCCCATGTAACATAGCAAACATACGTATGTGGCCCGAAGGAAAAAAAGGTTGAGTATGGTTGGACTTTAACAGCTCTTTCCGTGCTATCTATTGAAAAAAGTTTACTTCCGAAATAGACAATTTTAATGAAAAAGTTATTACAAAATTTGCGAACTGAAAAGAACGTAGGATAGACTTAATTTATAAAAAATAGACTGTAAAATCGCACTATCTGTTTAAATTGTTTTTAAACATTTTGTATTTTGCTTGAAGAAAATAGAGTACAGTAAAATAGTGCTTGGCGATTATTTTTTTTGTGTGACAATCGTTCCAGCAATCCATCATTCAGCAAGTACGATAAAAACGATGCCCCTGAAAGGTAAGTTTTTTGCAAAAATTGCAGAACACCCTAACATTTTTACCACAGGCCGCCACTGGTTTAAAATCATTTTTATATTGGTATAATAAACACTGTTAAATGGGATACAAATATTTAACAATTATATTAACAGAATTGACCATTTTAATTCATCATATCATTTTTTTAAACATTAACTTTTCTTTGGTGGAATGATTTGGCTAAACGAAAAATTATCTAAAGGCCCGTTTACACTTTATCAAGGGAAATACCACAAGTGAGAATTTTTTTGAGAACATTTTGTTTTTTTGGAAATTATTCATCCACATTTCACGAAATAAAATCCTTTAAATACCACGAGACGTCATTCGAGTTTTCGATAAGCGAGAGAAATCATCTAAAGCTCTATTTACATCTTTACCAATACTTGCCATTCATTTTTACTAATAGTTCTTCTTCAAAATCAGGTAAAAATCAAAACGTTTGAAATACTTATTTTTAAAACACTGTCAGAGACAGCTAAACAAGATACATATCGTCGGCTTACTGCTAAAAGTGACCAAGTCAAAAAAAAATCTAATTTTTGTTTTTATCGACCAAATAACTTAAAACTATCTACTCTATATCTCTGGAAAAATTGACTAAGTCACAAAGTAAATTTGGCTGCCTACTATTTAATAAGCCAACTAATGCCCAAGTCAAATTATGTGGTTACGTATCTGCGAAAAGTCCCTTTTTTCTGTAGTTACTAGCTTTTTCGAAAACTGACTATGTCAACTTGGTAACTTTTTTCGGTAATTTATCTTCGAGCATATATTACTAGAGCCAACGTCCAAATGGTCTGTTTCGTTTTACGTACTTGGCATGTCAAATCGTTCGAAATTGTCAGAACTGTCATTTGATTTTCATTAATTTCTAGCTTATTTTTGTAGTTTATAAGTGATTTTTTGTATTTTATCACTTTACTGACACAAATTTTAAAAATGGTGAGTTTGTATACGTTGTAAATAGAAATAAGAAAAGGCATCGTCAAGGGCATTTCACAAGTAAGTAACCATTAGCGTCTCTACCATTTTTATTAGGTATGAGGAATATTGTTATTGATTTTAGACTCTACTGAAAAGTTAAAAAAAATAATCATAATTTTTCAATATAAACAAACTTTTTGTTTTTAAGTCATTTTATCATGATAATGTTGAAGATGTTAAATCAATAATTTTTGTTTTCTGTAGGTTTCCAGTTAATCCTGCCAAAAAAACGCATTTGGTGAAACATATTAAAACTTACTCCAGAAAACATTTCAAATAGTGATGTTTTATGTTTCAATCATTTTTCTGGATAATTATTTATGTCAAAGACTGGATGCGGAGGAAGAACTAGATTAATTCCAGGTGCATTGTAATCAGCATTTACTGAGGCTCCAGAAGAAGATGAATCTAAAAGGTAAAGAACCCTGCACTTTAGTGATGTAAGAATACGTATCCAAAAATCCGTTGAATCCGAATATTAAAAGGATCCGGATATTCCGGAATCAATGTGTAAATTTTTTTATTTACATTTTAACTATGTAAATAAAATCCTTGTTACTGTTACATATTTTAAGGGTAACATGAAGTTGTATAAATATAAATAATATTCAGTTAATGAGAAATTTTGTTTCTGATATTATGATAAAAAAACAAAATATTTGAGATTTATCTTGTGTTTATTATTCTAAAACATTAAAAGCTTCTGTTACTTCACTCTCAAACATAAATTCTGCTAGGGTTGACAACACTGCCCGGTTCCGATTCCCAAGGTCGCGGTGTATTTACGGTTGCGTATTATTATGATTTCACACACGGAATATGGATACGTATCCGGATGATGAATCCGAATATCTCTTGGTTCCGAATACGTATTATCCGAATACTAAAAAGATACGGATATTCACAACACTACTGCACTTTTCTTGTGGGTTAATCGTTCAAAATTTTTAATTTTTCAGTGATGATTTGAACCATGAAGCTTCTGTTGCAGAAAAAGAAAACATGTAAGTAACTAAGTACTTTTTAATACAACATAAATTTTATTTTAAAATAATTACCTATTACTGCCTTTATTTTTTTATAAACCACAAAAATTGACAATAATTATTTGGTATTAAATGTACCTATGTTCTTTAATTAAGTAGACTACTAGTCGTTAAGAAATAAGCAAAACCTAATGTGAATTTTTTCAATAAAAAAGTCATTTTAAGCTTCTTTTATTTGCACTCCTAGTCATTAAGAAATAAACAAAGCTTAAGACAGTTTTCCAATAAAAATGAAGCTTCACTTATTTGTTAACGGCTAGCAGTGCAAATGTACCTAAGTATTAGCTTGATTTCTATTTGTAGTATATCCTTTAGTAATCTATTGAACATTGGTTGAACAATATTTTTATATTTAATAAATTATTGGAAAAAGTTCTTGTATTTTAATTCTCGTACTCGTGTGTTAAGAGATATCATAAATATTTGTATAATATACCTAGTATTTATTTATATTTTTTATTTTTAAATATAAGCTTTTTATCTTTTTTATTGCCTATTATTTCAACCTTCATTTTTTCGTTATACACTTTCTGATGTTCAAAGAAAAAAAAATAATAATAATTTTTATTATTTACTATTACTAGGTACCTACTTAAATAATGCATAATTCAAAGAATTTTGAAGGTATGTATCAAATTTATTATTTATATTAATTACAAACCCCGTAAAAATGATGCGACACTGGTAATAGTGTCCAGGCATTTCTCCTCATAACGTAAACAAACCCTATTGAATGCGGACTCTAGGAAATATATATGCTGGGAGTAATTTATACAAAACTTGTCTTGACCTGAGGCACTTGCGTGAGTGAGTCACTTGTCAATGTTAGACGTCAGATCATTCATAATTCTCTGCCTTCTGCCTGTGATCAATTTCAGACTATTCAGAATCAGAACTTAAGTCGTTGTTGGAGAAGGACGTAATAAAATTGTGTTTAGTGCATATTGTGCAGAATATTAAAAGAGCAAAATGTATATAAGGACAACGTATTGTTTCTTTATGTGCTGCTAAAAGTACAGTAGAAGCTAAAGGTATACCTGTAACTTTAAGGAAGTAAAGTTTAATTTATAAAATGACCAAGTCATATTTTTTATTTTTTTTATTACAAAAATGACCAAGTCATAACTTTTTTTTGGAAATTCTGACATTTCTTAATACAATATTTTTATGAAAAACTTAAAATTTGGTTACAAATAACTTAAGCTAGAAACTAATTTAAAAAAAGTTTGGGTATTTATAACACTAGTTTAATATTTAAAACTGTTTATCTGACTTGTTCAATTTTGGCAGTAAGCCAACGATATATTTAACAATTCTAATTTTACCATTTTCACTTTTGAAACTTTTTTTTTTTGAGAAATGATTGGGCTGAACGAGAAATGATCTAAAAACCAGTTTACACTCACTGTTCCCTTTAAAGTATCAAATTCAAGGCATTCCTCTTAATTTAAAGGGTTTCTCGAATGAATTTCCACCATTTTCGATTTAGTTGATTAGTTTTTGAGCATTTGAGTGACGATTTTTCCTAATCAATGAGAACTATTTCAAAATTTAACGATATAAAATGAAACAGTATCATTTGCCCTGGTGGAATGATTGGTATAAACGAGAAATCATCTAAAGCTCTATTTACGTCTCCACCAACACTTACCATTCGCTTTTACAGATTGTTCTTTTTCAAAATAAACTAAAAATCAAAATATTTAAAACACTAGTTTGCCAGAGTTAGCTAAACGAGATACAGATATTTAACAATTCTAATTTTAAAAGAATGAACCGTTTTTTACTTCCTTCATATCACTTTCTAAAAATGACCTCTCTGGTGGAATAATTGGGCAAAACGAGTAATTATCTAAAGCCCTCACTGCTCGCTCCCAATTAGCTCTTAATTTAAAACGTTTCCTCCATACTCAATTGTCAAAGAGGTAATTTTAGACCATTGAAGCTCAAAAATTAAACCAAACGTTTTAGATCTTTAGTTTTTTTCATTATAAAACCGAACTGTTTGATTCAAAACTAAATAAAACATTCTATATCATTTATACATCACACTCCGTGGGTTTACGAGGGAGAAGTCTTAGGAAAATATTTAAAATTATCCGTTATTAATAAAATGTAATAAATATATGAGGTACACGAGCAGAATGGACAGATAGAGAGATAGGGGGTGATGATAATAATAATTATTTTTACATAGGATGAGACAGATTAGGAAAGAATGAAACAGTTGAATTTTAATAGGCTAGATTCACTTTTTTTTTTGTTAGAACCTTGGCAGTTGGTTTCTTAGTCCTTGCATTAAGTGGATGCCTCTGGCGGAGTTCAATCACTTAATCTCTTCTGATGAACGTTCTTCCACTGTAAAAAATATGCCGTTAATTAAATTTAATTAATTCAATCCAAAACTTACCTCATAGTCTTTTTATCTGTGCACTTGTTCTCGGGCCGGGCCCTGTTCAATACTTTGAGGAAATCTGAAGTCTTTGCGCGCATTCTGCTATGAATGTAAGCCTTGGAACACTTGATATGATAGTGCAAATAATGTCTGAACATGTGTATTAAATTGATGGTGTTATCACGTGTAGTCCTAGCTGTGTGACGGGGAAACAACACGAACGTTACATAACCTACAAAAAAAAAATAGACTAAATAAATCCTATCTTTTATAAAGGCCATTTTAATTTTGCTATTATTCAAGACACTGAAAACGATAAAAAAATGATATACACATCAAAAACCTACCGACATTGTTGTCAACTCGAGCATCTGTATTCTGCAGCTCCCTGGGAGGTTCCTTGTGACTAAATAATACTGGAGGAGCGTTTTGCGATGCTCTCAAACCTTCTTTGAGCTCCTGCATAAAAACTTTCCCAATGACAACGTCATCTTCGTCACGAAATCTAGTTGAGAACACTACTGTAACCCTATCGGCTTTGGCTTCCACATACCTACAGAATGAATTAATGAAATTTGTAACAAATTATTGGAAGTTCATGTACTTGGCGCCGACTAAACCGCACGCGCAAAATAATGATGAGTATAATTATTGTAAAAAATCAGTATCTGCTATAGTCTATTTTTATGTATGAGAGCAATAAAACAGCATTTCTAATGCAAAACTTAGTACGGTCATTTTAAATATTTTTACAGAATAATCTAAATATTTCCTAAAATTGTAATAAATGTACCTGAGCTATTACAAGTTTCGGGTCTTTTATTGGTCCTTTATAAACATAAGCTGTACAGAACAATAGAAAAAGGTTTGGACAGGCCAAAAGCCCTGTGTATTAAAGATTACATAGCCGTATCTTAAGATTATTTTCAATAAGTACCTATTTGCCAATTTTATTTTATTTTAATTCCAAGAATTTCTTACAGTAATGGAATTATAAGTAGATAAATACCTTCCCAACAAATTTCACCGAAAATACGATTATAGGTTTTCCATTTAGTAAGGAGGTCCAAGTTGTGTATTCTTGACAGTTTACTAAATGTCGTTTAGTTGCAACTTGCAAGGTGCAGTGTGAATTCTAGTGTGATCATGGAAAATTTGGAAGGGCCGCGTAAACGACAAAAAATCGGTCCTTTAACAGTTAATGAAAAAAACATTAATATTTAATTGTTTTAAATCATTTACAGACAAACATTTATGTAAAAGTGTTGATGACACAATGGAATTAGTTAGTAGTACGCTTGGTGTTGGGAAATCTACGATTTACAGAGTTGTTAAAGAAGAGAAATGTGGCGAGTTTCAAACAGCACGTAAAGCTCCAGGAAAACCAAAATTTAAATTAGAAAATCTTTTGAAAGAAAGATTTCGAAGGAAAGTGCATGCGTTCTTCTTTAAAAAAGAATTTCCGACAGTAGACAAAGTTCTTGCCACGGTTCGAGATGATAAGGATTACCCTGAAATGAGTCGAAGCACACTATGGAAACTTTTAAAAGAAATAGGTTTTCTATGGAAAAAGCATTCCAGAAAGTCTATTATCTAAGGACTATAAAAGAAATGAGAAACCAAAGAAGAAAAATATTTGATTTAGATGAAACATGGATCAACGAGGGACATAAACCAAATAAATTTTGGCAAGATGAAACTGTTACAAGTCGAAGACAGGCTTTTTTAAATAATTTATCTACTGGTTTAAATCCACCATCAGGAAAGGGGCACATACTAATAATAGTACACATCGGTAGTTCAAACGGTTTTGTTAAAGGTGGTTTATTGACTTTTGAATCTACTCGTACCGGTGACTACCATGAGGACATGAATGCTGATGTCTTTAAAGAGTGGTTCGAACAAATTATAGATCTTCTTCCTCAGAACTGTATAATAGTAATGGATAATGCAAGTTATCACTCGAGACTTATAGAAAAAATGCCCACAACCAAGTGGTTAAAAAAAGATTTACAGAATTGGCTAAATTCAAAGAATATTAAGTTTCATCCCAGTTCTGTGAGAAAAGAACTGTATCATTTGTGTTCCCTTCATAAAGAGAAATTCAAAAAATATAAAATTGATGAAATTGCAAAAAATCGTGGGATGACGGTGGTTAGATCACCACCATATCATTGCGAAGTAAACCCGATTGAACTGATATGGGCACAGATATAGGGAGAAGTTTCAAGAAAAAATAATTCTTTTAAAATGAGTGATGTTAAACAGTTGTTTTTGGAGGCTGTAAATAATGTGAAGCCTGAAAACTGGGAAAAGGCAGTAAATCATACGATTAAGAGGATACAGTAAGCTATGACATCATCACGTTTCATTTCGGATCTTCCCTCCTCCTACCACTTCATGATTTAGTTTGTAGGCATCCATATCTTTGGTTTCAGTTTACAGGATATAATGTGGCAACGTATAATTTCTCGCTTAGAGCTTGAAAAAATAAGTTTGTCTTACCGATTTTTAAATTACACACGCCAATATCACAAAAATTACGTATTAATTCAAAAAAAGTGTTCTTAATTTTTTCTAGCTACATCTTTAGTGATAATCGTGCTGTTTGAATCATAATTTTATCGTTAAGATTAAGATAGATAATTAAAAAAAAGTAACTTGATGTCACGAGTTCTTAGGGGTCCTCGACGAGACGACACAAAAGAGACCGATAAGCTCTATAGACCAGAATAGTAAAAGTGAAATTTAAATAATGTATTGGTTAGGCCAGTCGAATGAATGTTACAGCTTTGTGCTTATTGTAATACCTTATTTATATTATTTTGCTCTAAATTATTTTTTATACTAATAAAGTCTCCGTAAAACAAATTAAAAGCTAAAAGCATCGAAACACTACAATAGTAGTTTGTGCAGAATAGTGGATATTATAGACAATCCATTCGAGTTGCACAGTAGATTTTTTCCACGACCCACTAACGAAAATCTACAAATATTAAAAATTATTTTAGGTCATTAAGATAAAATAACTAATTAAAAAATAATTTGACTTTAACTAATTTATAAAGTAAAATAAACAAAATAAAAAAGATTTGATTTCATTTGTCTCCATCCGATATTTGAATGTAGGCCTTACGCATAAAAGGCAAGAGCGGTGACCTCACCACGATCTATGCTTTTAATATTTTTGCTTTAATACTTGTAATTAAATTGACGTCATATAGTTTTATTTAAATTAACAAATTATTTATAATTATAGACGAAATAAAAATGCTATTATTTATCGATTCTACACAAAAATATATCATTTTAATGTATGTTTAATCTCAATAACTAAAAAATATACTGACAATTAGTTTGCCACTTATTTAAAATTTTAAAAATATTAGTAGTCGGTTGACCAAAATATGAACTATGATTGCAGAATTTAATTTTTTGGAGTGTTCTCACTACCTAGAATGGATATGAAATATATTCGTTCAGTTGAACGCAATAGCATACTTTTTCGTTTAGTAGCCTGTGCGTAGATAAGCTAGTATCTGTGGGTGTAGAAAAATGTATTTTTTTCAGTAACAAAGGGTTATTATTTAAGTTGTACTTGGGTAGTTTTATTGACATATTAGGGACACAATTGACAGAAATAAAATTTATTAAAATCGATTTAAAATTTTATTAAAAAGTTTCATTTGCATACATTCTTCTCTTCTTCTTTTAAACAAATTTTTCTTATTTCCTTGCGTATTCTGGAATCTAACATTCAAAATGAAATATTTCCAATTTCAGATACCATCTCACTAATATGCTTTCCTGATAAGTCCGATAATCAACTATATGGTTGTTTCTACCATATTTTCATTGACATTTTTAAATGTGAAATGTCACTTGCTATTCATTGCTTTTTTTCGATTTAAAAACCAAAAGGGCATTTGTTTTCATTTTGTAACTAGTGACACAATCAACTTTTCGTAATTAGTTGCATAATGTTCTACTTCATGCAACTGGTTGCATAAAGTAGATCGATTTGACACTTCCATCCTTTTACTCGAGTTTTTCCTTTTTGTCGTCATATTTTTTTAATTTTTCGATTTTCAATTTTTCGATTTTTCAATTTTTCGATAAAAACACTCAATATTCGTATGTCATCCACACTAGGATCGTCCAGCTCATCCTTCTTTCCGAAGTTACGCAAGCGTCTGTAATAACCGATGTTGCCAATTTACACCGCGAGTATGAGTAGAAGATCGACTGTCGTTGCGCAGCGCTTTTTCCAGGGGTATATGTAATTTTGGGGGGATTCCTTCTCATTTAAAATTGGTTGATAATTTTAAAAAACTTTGTTTAACATTTATTTAGGCATTTGTGCATAGAAAACTGCTACAATGAGACAAAACATATTAGAACAAAAAAAAATCTTTTAAATCCATATTATGCCGAATATTTATATTTTCTCTTTGTAGCAGTCTCAAGTATTAATTTTAACATCTACTAGTGAAATACTATATCCATGCATATATTATTAACGACAAGAAGAGATAATGCGGAAGTTGGACAATATTACTGATGAAATGATCGAGCCACTCATTGTAAATATTGGTTGCGACAGTTCATCTTCTGATTTCGATTCTGATTTGGATTTGTAGGTAAGAAGTAGTTTTTATATTAAAATTATTATTTATGAACGTAACGTTGTTTAAAAGTCAAAGTTTAAACCCTTATACCTACATAACCCGTTTGACACAATGTTCTTAACATACCTTGTGGAAAAATAAAACATTTTAGAAAAAATTGCACTTTTTTACCTTCAGCTGTTTAGAAGTTATAAGCAGGTTAATTAGGTGAAAATATAAGTGTATACTCGAGGAATAACTTCAAAAAATATTTTAACTGTCTACTAAAAGAAGTAGTACGCCTATGGATTACGAACGCTTTATTAATTTAATACTCTCTCATACATAAAAATAGACAGTGTAAAATGTGAAATCTGTGACTTGAAATATCATCCATCGTGTGCACAAAGTGTAAATGCTATCATAAGATGCTGTGAACCAAAAGTTATTGAAAAATCTAAGACTATGGATCAAAAAAAAAAAAAAAAAAAAAGTAAAGGTGATGTATTTTGCATTGATGCTTACAACTTTTTAAAATTACTAGTAGAAGAACAAAAACTAGCAAACCAATTAATGAGTGAAAAAATAGAAATCTTAAAAGTTGAACTTAAAAATGAAAAAACGAAATATTCTGATCTGCAAACACAATATAACGAAATAAATCCTAAATTTATAAGAGTTGACAAAAAAAATCAAAACTTATCTATCAGTGATAATAAAAGACCAGTTTTTATAGAAAAACCAAAACAAACAAAAACTGAAAGTGTGAGTTTACCTGTTGGAAATAAACATTTAATACCAAACAAAAACAAGCGATTATAGGAATGCCCCTGTACAGGATGACTCACTCCTCCAAAGGAAACAAGTTGCATTAGAACTAATGAAAATTCAAACCCTACAAAAAACTAATGAAATAATAAATCTAGCAGATGATACCAATGAAGGAAGTCATGAGAATGATTATATCACAGTAACGAGACGGCAAAGGAGAAAAACAAAACAATTATAGGAAGTGGAGAAAGTGATGATGAATTTAAAGGAAGGGAAAACAAAAAAAATTGGCTCTTTGTATCTAGAGTATCAGACACTGTAAATGAAGAGAATGTTAAGAAATACATTCATAGACGCACAAACGCAGAAGAAATTTATGTGAAGAAACTAGACACATATTTTGTAAGACAGAATAATCAAGCTTTTCTAGTGGGAATAGATCCTCATTTTCAGGAGCAAGTATATAAATCAGATTTTTGGCCGAAAAATATAATGTATTCTCGATTCAACTTTAAACAAGGTCAGCGATTTCTTGAAGATTCACAAAACCAGAGATCGCATAAGAGTGAAGAAAATTTTTCAAACTTAGGTTTGTACTTCAAACCTGATAAAATAGGTACCTCAAGGACTACTATGGAAAACCACTTTTTGAAAGAAAATAATGAATTACTATTTTGCAGTTCCCAACAGTTAAATATTACTTTAACGCATATCAATATACAAGAAGGTTTTGCCAATAAATGCTTTGATCTAAATTTAATTTTACAGAAACAAAATGTAAGTATTCTACGTTGTTACTGAACATTGGCTTGATTCTAACAATTTACAAACTACCTCAATTGACGATTTTAAGCTAGTATCATATTTTTCACGGATAAATAAAGAAAAAGGTGGTGCTAGCATATTTATGAAAACAAGTATTGTTGCAAATTTTGAATCAATTAATTTACATAGGTGATGTATAAAAGGTGAATTTGATGTGGTGGAAAAATAAAGATTGATTCTAAACTTTTTTTATTTATTATTACTGTGTATAAGCCACCTTGCACTAAGTTTAGCACTTTTATAAATCAGCTAGAGCTATTAATTCATAATATTTATCAAAACGACAATCACTATTTTATCTGTGGTGATATTAACGTAGATTTTTTGATTGAAGGTAATCAAAAAACTGTTTTAATTGACTTATTGAAGGAATATAATATTAAACATCATATAAATGTTGCAATAACAACAACAAGTACAACCTCAACTTGTTTAGATAATTGTTTTACCAATTTTGATGTAGATAAGGTGGGTGTATATTATACTTTTTTGTCTGATCATAACTACTTCGATTAAACTACCTAATTTTGAAAATAACGAATTTAATAATATAAACGAGATTTAAGTGATCCTAACGCAATAACTTTTATAAATATTTTATTAGTTGAAAATTGGCGTGAAGTATACACATCTACTAATTTTAATGATAAATTTTTTATCTTTTATGAATCATTCCTATACCACTACAATATTATATTTACGAAAACAAAGAAAGCGATAAAACCACAAAAATTAAAAAATCAGTTTCCACCTCATATTAAAGAGTTACATAATCTATTATGTGAAATGAACAGGTTAAAGAAAGAAATAAATTCTACATATTATACAGAACGTTACAATAATTTAAAAAAAGAGTATCAAAAAATAACAAAACAATATTTGAGGAGAAAAAATAATGATCATATTTTAAAAAGTAATAATGTAATGAAAGAATCCTGGAATATAATAAACGAGAGTAGGGGAAAAAGAAAAAACAACTTATTGAATCCTATTAAACTTACAAATGATGACAAATTAACACCCTTAGAAAAAGTAAATTATATCAATGACTATTTTATTAATGTAAATAAAAATAATATTGTACCTAACTATACTATGGGTAGTAGAAGAACCGATAATTGGAACAATCTCTTGGGGCTAAGACAGGCCAAGATACTTCTGGGTGAATATAACCAAAAAAAATCGGAAGCCTGCATCTGCCTGAGCAAGAACAGGCTACGTATTGTAACAGGGATCCTTACCGGGCACTGCCGACTAAAAGGACACCTAAGTAAACTGAGAGTAGTAGAGGATAGTGAGTGCAGATTCTGTGAGGAGGAGGACGAAACCTCCATTCACATCCTAACTGAATGTGTAGCACTCCAGAATCCAAGGGCACTATATCTAGGAGGATATCAAATAGAAGAGGAAGACTTACCTAACTTGAAGCCACTTCAAATCCTACACTTCCTTGAAAAAATAGGATTGGAAGGGTCGCTATAGGCATTGAGACATTTCCTTAGTGCAGTGGCGACAGAAGGGGGCACAATAGATCTTTTAGGTCGCAGTGTATTAACACCTCATTATCAACATAACATAACATAACTATACTATGAGTATTGATAAACATAATTTTTTTTTTCTTTTTTCAACAACTAATTGTAACAAATAGTCTAAAATCTGATCCTCTTCCATGTAGAATAGGAGTTCCCCAAGGTTCAATTTTGGGCCCACTTCTTTTTATAGTTTTTATAAGTGATATAAGTAATTTTTGTTTAAGCTCTCAACAAATAGTTCAATATGCCGATGAAACCAATATTGTAATGGCAGATGATCAAATTGAACAGGTCACTCAAAGTAGCAACGATGCATCTCATGAGTTTAACCAGTATTGTTAAGATAACCTGGCATTAAATGTAACAAAAACAAACTTCATGCAATTTCTACCCAAAAACATATTACCAGATTAAAACCCTATTTGCACGTTGACGGAAAAACTATTCAAAGCGTTGATGACATAAATTTTTTTAGGAATAATATTAAATCCCAAATTAAATTTGGAAGCTCATATAAAAATGGTAACTTCAAAATTAAGTACTTGTTGTTATATCATCAAAAATTTAAGGGACACTATCTTTTGATACTTTAAAACTATGCTATTTTGGTTTGGTTCATTCAACTCCACAATATGGGTTAATATTTTGGGGTTCTTCACCATACTTTGAAAGAGCTTTTGTATCTCAAAAGAAGGTTCTGAGAGCCATGTATAAGGTGACACCAACATCATGTAAATAACTTTTCAAGAAAATGCAAATTTTAACACTACCTTCCCTTTTTATTTTTCAACTAATTTTATACATAAAAAATAATGAGCACATATTTAAGAAAAATAAAGACCTGCACTCATATGATACTGGATTAAAATTTAACATCCATCAACCTTTTCCACGACTACAAATAAGCCAGCATTCACCAAAATATATTGGGATTAAGTGTTACAATAAGTTCAGTAACATATTAGAAGATACTACAGGTTATCATCAAATTAGTCGTAATGATTTAAGAAAACATCTTAATGATTTTCTTGTAAATAATGTATTTTATAGTATAGAAGATTTTTTGAACTTTTAAACTAATCTTAACATGAATTGTCTATTATATATATTTTATTTTTTAATGTATTTTACTTAACACTTTTTTGACTAGTCTGATAGGATTTTACCTTATGTACCTAGTGTCTTTGTATAGTGTATAATTCTCAAAGATGAATAAATTCTATTTCTATTTCTTAAGATGATTTGATGGATAAAGAGATAGAATATGAAAGTTTTGCAAGTTGCAAGCATTTTGTAGTGAAGTAAAATAATGTTGTTGCCTTATTTCATAAAAACTATATAAATTGCCACATTAGAAGCAGCAGATATAAAACATAAATACAAATTTGGAATAATAATATGTACTATTCAAGTACGTGAACATAACTTAAAATAGAAACAATTAAATTCCATGGAACATTTTTACTAAACAAAATGACTCAAATATTGTTTTTAGAATAACAGGTGAGTAATTGTTTTTTTTTAACAAAATTGCATTCCTATTACAAAATTTTGAAACTAAAATATTCCCATTAAAAATACAGAATAATGTAAAAAAAATTCTTAAGCTAAAATTTGACCATTTTCTTTTTTATAAATATAAAATCTGAACTTATATAAAACCAGTCAAAATAGAACAAAATACCAATGTTATAATCTAATCTACATGCAGTTTTTATTTGAAACTAGGTTATTATCAATTTCAGGTATTTATATAGGCTGATAACGAAAATATTTTGATTACAGCATATTAAGATAATTTATCTCTAAATAAACAGTGAATATTTACAAGTATACATACAGCGTTTCATCATCTCTATAATGGATCACAGCCCGTTTATGCCCATCTTCACCTCTTTCTTGAAAATCAAAATACTTCTCAAACACAGAGGCAAAACAGTTTCTCTTCAACAAACCCAATTTTTTCACAAATATCGGCCAATCTGCAGGTATATTTTCTAAGTCTAACAACACAGAAACATTGTGACCAGTTTCTGGGTCAATCAAATAAGGACCGTATTCCCTCTTTAATAATTCATCAGCACCATGCTCTTGAAGTTGTTTATAGAACTTCAATGATATACTAGTCTAAAATGTTTGGTAAAACATAAATATAAAAAATACAAGGCAATAAGTTTGTTTACAATAGGCTTACCCTAATTTTAGACTTATCTCCATTTAGATTAGATATATGGTACAATACACCATCAAAATCGGCTACAGTTATATCAATACTTTCGTTTTTTAACCTTAAAAAAAACGATTAATCACAAATGGAAATAATCATCTTGACAGAATGTTAAGTTTAATGAGTCATATAAAAGACACAGGAAAAGCAAATAAAATAAACCAAACTTAACACAACCGAATCAAATATATTATCAGTAAAAGATACAGGAAATCACAATCGTTAAATCTCTCTATCTTTCCCATGAATTTATATTACACAGCCCAATGCAAAGAAAATTAAAAAATACAATTATATACATACCCGGCTTGTGCATTTTTTATTTTTACTGTTAAGGTTTCTTCAACTACCCTATTATTGATTTCCAGCAATATCATATTTCTATCAATAAATAACTATAAATTTGTTAAAATGTTTTAACTAGATCACATACATGGGAGGTGCTAAAAGCTGTCTTCTCCGTAAACGGCGATTTGCCACTGTCAACGACGTCAATGTCAAAACGTCATTGTCAAAATTGCCATCGATAAATCGCTATATTACTTACAAAATAGCAGTACCAGTAAAAACGAAGATTTACCCGCATACTTAAATATCCATCATCTCTATTAAAAAGAAGAAAAGCTGCATATTATACAGTGTGTGCCATAAAGTTGGATCTATATGGGATTTTTTTAATATTACGATTTGGAAAAAAAAAACGCCGTAGGTCGTAGGCATAGACATCACATTATCTAAGACAGACTCGCCAAAAATAAACTTTCAAATTAAAAATAGGTCTTTAAAAATTTTTATTATTTTTTCTAAGTCAAACATGTACAAACTACGATCTTGTCTACAAGAATAGTAAATACTTAATGGTCTCAAAAGTGAACAAACTAGATAAAATGATAAAAGTCCTATCAGCGATTTCTTGGAAACTAGTAACTCGGATAATGCCAACATCTGTAGGATCGTGAAGTCATTGTTACTTAGGGATGCGCACAATGTATCGATGTTTAAAAAACATTGATTTTTCGGTTTCAATTATCGATGTTAACATCAATTTTTCAATTAACATCGATGATTTTCTTTTCAATGTTTTTTTGTTAAGCGCCACGTTTCAATTATATACAATGGTATATTAGAAAATGCTTAAAACATTTTTGCTTTCGCTATAGGTCCAGTTTTCTCTTAAGAGAACTTAAAAGCATTTAAATTATTGTAATGTACTCTAAATAATAATTTAATATAAATAAGAGTTTTTTGGTTGAATATCGGTCCTAAACAAGTTTTTATTTAAGCTCTTCATATGTTTAGGACACAATTTTTCATTTTGTGATGCAATATAATAAAAGGCTCATGGATTGTAAGAATTTTATTCGTAAAATCGGATTTTATATTAACAAAAATTGGTCGGTGTATTGAAAATACCTTCTGAAATTAGGCTT
Organism: Psylliodes chrysocephalus; assembly: GCA_927349885.1. NCBI lineage: Eukaryota > Metazoa > Arthropoda > Insecta > Coleoptera > Chrysomelidae > Psylliodes > Psylliodes chrysocephalus. The sequence continues at coordinate 3,130,731 of OV651813.1, forward strand.
TATTGAACAGAATTTTAGTGACAGTAAATAATATGACAACTCTATAACAAAGAATAAATAAACCATACAGGATGTACAAAACTAATATAAAACATGAACACAGTTTTTCATTACATTCTCCCCGGCATTATTTTGAAACGTACTTCTTCTTCTTTTTTTCTTTATTTGGGCTTAACTCTTCTGAATTATTTACCCAGCACCATTTGTAAATGTTATTTGTTTATGGAACAAGCTGCGCTCTCACGCATCTGTCTCTAAGACAACACTTCTTCCAGAGTTCTGAAACAATTCAAATTATAATATTGCATTCCTTCAGGAATTTACACAAAAGCGAAGCACTAAAAGCGGAGGGATTTCTAAGCATATCTTCTACACATAAAGCCATTTCACTTTTCATGCAATTTTTAAGCATTAGTTCGTATAACCTATCACAACTAAGTTGGTTATTGGAGCATTCCAACAGGATATGTCGGATACTACCTATTTTACCACAACTGCAGTTTGGAGAGTCATAGATTCCTATTCGATGTAGGTGTTCTGGTGTAGCACAATGTCCTAACCTTAGTCTATTTACTGTCGTAGCTGTGTTTCTGCTTACTTTGATCTCGTTAAACCAAGACTTGTGGGGTAACTTTCCTACTATACCATGGTAATGCCTTCCTTTAATTTTACATAATTCTGTCCATTCTTCTTCCCATTCTTCTCTATTATTTGCCTTTATTTTAGCTAATATTTCTCTGTAGTCTACCATCCTAAAGTTAATATTACTTTTAGTCAGGCTTTGTTTTGCTAAGCTATCTGCTTCATTGTTCCCTATAATATTTGTGTGACTCGGTATCCATCCCAATTTGATGTTTAAACCATTTGCTTTAGCTTCCATCAATGATTCTCTGACAGTTATTTCTGGATACTCTGACTGCCCGTTTAAACCCATTCGAGCTATTTTTTGTAGCGCACTTTTTGAATCAGATAGTATGAGTGTATTAGCACTGCCCATTTCTGTTGTTTTTTTGATTGCTACTAGTATAGCCAATACTTCTGCTGTACAGATACTAGCCTCGTCCGCTATTCTTACGCTGATTTTTGTTCCTTCATTTTCGCAATAAACCCCAAAACCTGTTCTTTCTGTTTGCTTGTCTTTGGAACCGTCTGTGAAAACTACATGATATTTGTTCCATTTTTCTTTGATTATTTCCTTAAATTCCTTTTGATTGTTTATATTCTTTTTTTGAAGCCCCAAATCGACCCAGGATACCTCTGTGAACCACCCTCTGTACCCAATTGTAAAGCATGGTAGATTATCATATTTTCTAATTTTATTGTGATACACTAATACCCTATCCAGTCCTTCCAATATTGGAAAGTTCGTGGTACTAATGATTTGATGTTGAAGACTATAGATATTTAATAATTTTTCCATGATAATGCTTTTATTCTGAGAAATATGTTTAATAATGAATTTTTCAGCTAACCAAATTCTCCTTCGATGTAATGGTAATTCGCAAGTCTCAGCTAACAAGGAAACTGTTGGAGTACTCCTCATCGCTCCTAGAATAACCCTCAATGCTTTAAATTGAACTTTATCGAGTTTGTATATATTTCTTTTTGCTGTATTAAAAATTAACATTGTACCATAATCCAGATGTGACCTAACTATACCTTTATAAATCATAGTTAAAATTTTTGAATCTGCTCCCCACCAATAATTTGCAACTGATTTCATTACATCAATTCCTTTTTGGGCTTTGGATACTATATTATCAATGTGCGCATTTAACTTCATTTTTTCATCTAGCATAACCCCTAAATACTTAACGGTAGGTACGTATGGTATGATTTCATGATTATATTCAATACTAGGTAGAAATCGGTTATTTTTCCTTTTTTGAAAAATTATCGCCTTAGATTTTTGAGCAGAGATCTCAAGGCCATGTATCCCTAACCAGTTTCTTATGTTATCTAATGTTTCGTTGATACCCCGACATATTTTTTCGAGTTTATGCCCTTCCGCTAGTACCATCATATCATCCGCGAAACTCAATAAATCTACACTTCCCACTGTTTGTTTGTATATGTCATTAGTATATACTGAATATAAAATTGGACTAAGTACTGATCCTTGTGGGATACCTTTACTAGTGTATCCTGATGTGGAACATGACCCTGTTACATTATCCCTGATGATTACTTTCCTATTGGTAAATATTTTCCTAAGAAATTCTATAAAAGGTTGTGGAATATTAATCTTTGCGAGTTTATTCATTAATATTGGGATGCTTACATTATCGTATGCTGCCCTAACATCTAAAAATACTGCTACTACTTTTTTATTCTTTTGAAAGGCCTGGAATATTATAGTTTGCAAATATACTAAATTGTCCATGATTCCCCTACCCTTTCGAAACCCTGACTGCTTCTTACTTAATATTTGTTCTGATTCTAGTTTATGTTCAATCCTATTTTTTATTAAATTCTCTACGATTTTTAGGACACACGACTGTAGTGAAATGAATCTGTAACTATTTAATTGTTGTGGATCTTTAAGTGGTTTTAGGAAAGGACATATTATTTGAGTGTTCCATTCCTTTGGAAGTTCCTTACCAGCTAAAAACTCATTAAACACCTTAATTAAATTGACTTTAATACCGAAAGGTAGTCCCCTTATTAAAGAATATACTATAGCATCCGCACCCGGCATTGTATCCCTTTTTCTTGCATTTAGCACTACATTAAGCTCATTGACTGTGAATTTATCCCATCCCGTTTCTTTTGACATTATGGTGTCCATTTCTATTGGAATTTCCGGCGGGGTGACTATGTTTAAGAAGTTATCTAAATTACTCCTAATGAAATCAGTTTTTCCTTTGATGTTCTTATTTCTTCCAAACCCTTTCACAACTTTCCACACATATGATAAGTTACTGTCTCTGTTGAGTGTAGAGCAAAATTCAATAAAACTTGCCTTTTTTTTTTGTTTAAATATTTTTTTGGTTTGTGCTACTTTATGTTTCATATTAATATAATTACTATTGTTACTGTCCCTCATATATGTTTGAATTGCTTCTTTTCTTTCCCCCAATATTTTCTCACAATCTCTATCCCACCATTTATTAATTGTCCTCTTTTTACTATTATTTTTTTTTGCTACAGGATTGTGCTGTTTTGTCGGAACTACAACGTCATAAGCCTGTTTGATTATACCCATAATATCCTCGTATTCCTTACTTTTAGTTTGAGAATCGATTTGTTGACACACTATAAAATATTCGTTCCAATTGATTTTTTTTGTATTATATTTTTTTCCCTGAATTTCATGATTATTAAAATTGTTGTATACGTTTTTTGTACTGATATTAAATTTCATCATAATAGGAAAGTGGTCACTATCCCCTTTATCTAACGGATGTATTTCCCATTCCCCCAGTAAACCTAACCTAGTGGTACAAAATGATATGTCTGTGACACTTTTATTTTGCCCTGGCAAGCTTATTCTTGTTGCTCTGCCATCATTTAAACAGTTAAATCCCGCGTCTAGTAAAGTATCTACCAACATATTACCGTTACTATCGTTGCGGTTATTACCAAAAATTAGATTTTTTGAATTGAAATCCCCTGCAAAAATTATATGATCAAATTTTACTGTTTCTTCGCTTAAGTCCCTCAAAAATTGTCTTTTTAACTTTGTATTTATAGGATTGTATATGTTAATAACTAGAATATTATTTATTGCAATAGCTTGAATAAGTACACCATATGGTTTATTCCTTAAGTTTAAATCATATGCTTTCGCATTAATATTGTTTTTAACTAAAATTGCTATTCCATTGTGTCCCTCTGTAATATCTTTCCTATATATATTATATTCTTTAATGTTCCAAATCATGGAATTCTTTAAATATGTTTCTTGTAGCAAAATAACGTTTGGTTCCTCCCTGTTAATTAAATATTCAAGGTTTATATTGTTAGATCTTACACTTCTTATATTCCACTGTAAAATAATGAATTTTGACACTTGAGAAAAAAGAAACATATACAAACTTACTTAAACTACTTGTGTTTATGCTTTACCATTCTTCCTCCTCCGTCATTATGACTGGGGATTCCGTAATGGTGTTTTTTTTCTCCAATTGAGAGTTGTTACTTAAATTTGGTTCAATATTATCGTTCGCATTTAGTGATGGGGAAATTCCCCTTTTTTGTAAGTTACCATTTATTGTTTGAGACATTGTTATCAAAGCATCTAAAGGTATACTTAAATCTGATAGATATTCATTCAAGTCTAATTCATTAATATCAATAACATTTATTTGACTAGGACTACTGTTACCTGTGTTTGATTTTGGTGAACTGTTTGTATTTATTGGCCTAATATTAACTATTGGTGACAATGGGTACAAGGGGGAACCCATGAGGCATTCCTTATGAGCCACAGTATCGTATCCTGGACTATTCGGACATCTTCTTTTATTTTTGGTAACCTCTCTATAAGATTTTGTGGGCGTTATATTATTATGAATGGTCTTACTTCTCTGATTTACCGTGATTATTTCATTATCGGGATTTTTATTAGGCAGGGCTGGGAAGTTTCTTCTATTTCTGTCAATATCGGGATTGTCATTCACTTTATCATTATTTTTTCTAGGTAGTTGTTTGGCGGCGTCAAAATATGATAAGTTTTGGAAGCTCATTATCTCATTTATTCTTCTTTGCCTTGTTAGTTCTTCACATTCTTCTATGTTTTTTAATTGTTCAGTAACTAGATGGTCTTTCCTACAATAAAGGCATATTTTATTATTATGTTCAGTACATTTATCTTTATTGTGATCCTCTTTTCCACATTTTTCACATCTTGCTTTGCTATTACATTGTTTGGCTGTATGGTTAAATCTATAACAGTTAAAGCAAAGAGTAATTGGTCTAATATAGGTGGCTACTGTTAGTCTGTTATTGTATATGGACACATACCTTGGGAAGTTTTTTCCTATAAAGGTGAATATATAGGATCCTGTTGGGATATATTTTATTTCTAGCGATTCTTTATCTTGTACTCTTCTATTTAAACGGCGAACTTCTGCTACTTTATACATTCCTCCTGATTCCTCATTGGCTCTATCTATCACCTCTTTTTCTATCATACTACTACCCACTCCTTTCACTACTCCCTTACAAGATACTAAGGTTGCTGGTATAAAGGTTTTATACCCCATTTTTACAATCTGGTCACTTTTCTTGAAATCATTGGCATCCTTTGGAAGTCGGAACGACACACAAACTCTATTTCTTCCTTTCTTTTCTATATTTTTAATACCTTTAATTCCTGAATTGTATAGAACTTTCCCAAATTCCACTGGATGCAAGTTACCCACGTTTTTGTCACTGTGCTCCACCATTACATTGAATGGACCAGAGTCGTAAATAGAGTATTCTAGGTTGTCTAAAAAGGTGTTTATCTTTTTCACTTCGTTTAGGTTATTTTGAGTTCCATTATGTATATTATTTTCATTACCGCCACCGCCCGGGTCGGGCGGCGGGTCCTCCACGTCCATGTGGTTTGATCGACTTTTAGGTTAGTTGGATATTTTCTACTATTTAAATTTAATGCTACTGCGAAATAACTATTCTAATCACTACTTGATTACCACTTCGCTATAATGTTTGATATATCTGTGCTCGATGACTGAAATTTTCACCAATTTGATTAGATTTATTCCTATGTCTTTACACGTCCTTATGCTTCGGAAGATCAACATGGAATCCTTTTTGAAACGTAGTCATCTAAATATTTTGGAGGTCTTCTTTCTCTTGGATGTCGAATTTGTTGGATGGTATCAGGTTGCTGAACAAAATCGATTTGTTTATCGTCATGTACAAGGGTGACCGGATTATCAGGAAAACGAGTCTCTGAAATAGAAGTATCGGTGGTATCATTTGGAGGTTTGTAAAGATCGGAAATCCTGAGGCAACTGGGAGATGGGATATTGGTAATATTTTCTGAAATATCTTGATTACTTTGTTGATTTTCGTTATTATTATAGGTTAATAGATTCAAGTCTCCTCTTGGGGCCAAATGTTTGAGGGAAACAATAGATTCTCTTCCATCCTGGTGTCTTACTGTGGCATAATCAGGGTTTGCTTCTACAAGTTCAGCTTCTTCTACTAAAGGATCAAACTTACTATTTCGGACTTGATTTTTTATAAATACTGGACCTGGAATTGAGAGCCACGAAGGAATAGCAGTTCCAAAAGTAGATTTTCTTGGAAAAGGGAACATCCTTTCATGAGGAGTGCAATTTATAGAGGTACAAAGTAAGGAGCGAATAGAATGCAGAGCGTCATCTAAAACTAGCTCCCATTGCATAGTTTTTAATGAATTTGACTTCAAAGCTAAATTTATAGTTTTCCAAATAATTCCGTTGTATCTTTCAACTTGGCCATTTCCTTCTGGATTATAAGGTGTACTTCGACTTGTTGCTACTCCTCTAGAATGCAAATAATGTTTTAATTCAGATGACATGAAAGAAGCACCCTGGTCTGAATGGATGTATGATGGCATTCCGAAAAGTGAAAAAATCTTGGAAAGACATTTTATAACACTACTAGAAGTCATGTCGGAACAGGGAAAGGCAAATGGAAACCGGGAATACTCATCGATGATAGTTAAAAGATATCTGTTTCTTGATGTAGATGGTAAAGGTCCTTTGAAGTCGATATTAAGTCGTTCAAAAGGAGCAGTCGCTTTTATTAATTTAGATTTGTGAAACCTAAGAAACTTGGGTTTTACTTGAGCACAAATCGGACAAGCAGCAGTAGTTTTTCGAATTTCATCGATAGAGAATGGTAAATTGCGTGATCTTACCCAGTGAGTCATTCTTGTAATACCAGGGTGACACAGAGCATTGTGGAGGTCAAATAAAGTATTTCCAGTAGTTGAACTGCATATTCTAGTAAATGTATCGCTGACAGTATTCTCGGTGCCCGGACGATATACTATATCATAGCTAAAGCAAGCTAGCTCTAGTCGCCATCTTAAGATCTTTTCATTTTTGATTTTACTTGCATGTTTGTTATTAAACATAAAGGAAACAGATTTTTGGTCTGTTATTAGTTTGAAGTGCTTCCCAATAAGAAAATGACGCCATTTCTTTAACGCCTCAACTATAGCATAGGCCTCCTTCTCTACTGAAGAATGCCTTTGTTCACTAGCTGATAGAGTTCGGGAGAAAAATGCAACGGGCTTGCTTGATTGGCTTAAAGTTGCTGCTATAGCGTAGTCAGACGCGTCAGTTTCAACTACAAAGGGTATGCGCTCGTCAATGGCAGTTACAGCTGATTGAATTATATCCTTTTTTAATTCTTCAAAGTCTGACATTTCTGCCGTTGGAAGAGGAAATATTTTACATGTATTTAACCGATGAATTTTGTTTGAAAACCCTGGTATCCATTTAGAGTAGTGAGCGAATAACCCCATAATTCTTTTAAGAGATGCCAGGTTTGTAGGTGGAGGTAAATTTTTTAGAGGTTCTAGTCATGATCAGCTTGACTGGTTCCACATACTGTGACATCATCTAAGTATGCATAGACGCCAGGTAGTTTTTCTCGTTTGATAATACTGTCAATAACTCTCTGAAAGCACGCTACACCATTGGTTACACCAAATGGGATTCTTCGGAATTGATAGAGCGTCCCATTAGCTTCGAAAGCAGTATAAAGTTTTTCTTCTTCCCGTATCGGAACTTGATGGTAAGCACTTCTAAGATCGATTGTACTAAAGAAATTGTATTTTGAAATGAGAGCGATAAGTTCTTCAATATTAGGTAAGGGATATGCATCCAAAAATGTAAAGCGATTAATTGTCTGCGAGTAATCTACTACCATTCTCTTTTTATGATGTTCATTTTTAGTAATTAGAACTTGAGCTCTCCAAGGTGAGGTACTTTCCTCTATTATTCCTTCACCAAGGAGTTTTTGGATTTCTTCATGTATAAATTTTTTATCGTCACAAGAATGTTTTCGGGATCTTGTAGCTATTGGCGTACAATTAGGAGCAAGATTATTAAATAGACTTTGTGGTTCGACTTTGGCTAAAACCAAACCGCAGATTGTTAATGCTGGTCTAGGACCACCAAAGTCTAGTTCGACCTTAGAATAGTTTTTAAGGATGTCATGTCCAATTATGACGTCAGCACAGAGATTTTTAAGTACAGATAGCTTTTTATTTTTATCGTGATATTCCATTAAATCCAAGTTAACGAAACAGTGACCAGATATGTCTGAGCTTAGGGCAGTAGAAGCCATTGATATTTTGCCATTACTTGGTAGTATTTGCAATTTAATATTTCTAACAAAATGTTCGTCAATGTAGGACTCGGAACTGCCAGTATCAATGAGGGCGTGAGCTGGAATATTATTGATCTTAACTTTTATCAATGATTTTGAAAGACATTGTGGAGCAGCCGCGATTAAACCAGTCGTGTGTAAAAGTGAAGCTGACGTGGACCTATTTTTAAGCCTTTTGCTCATACATACGTTTGAGAAATGACCTCTTTTGCCACATTCTTTACATGTTTGGTCTTTAAATTGTAATGAAAATACCTTCTGAAATTAGGCTTTATTGAACAGAATTTTAGTGACAGTAAATAATATGACAACTCTATAACAAAGAATAAATAAACCATACAGGATGTACAAAACTAATATAAAACATGAACACAGTTTTTCATTACAGTCGGTACCTACTGAATTGTCTTCTCGTCCCTTATTTTAAGCTTTATCAATGAATGCAAAATTGTCAGTTACGGGGGTGTATTAAAAAACGTTAAAATTTGATGTAAAATGTCACTAGAAACGAGTTTCTCTAATAACTTTTTCATATTCAAAAAATACCATTTTTGAACGATATAAAATAATGCGAATTTGATAGTAGCCATCTTTTTATGTGGGCTCTTTTGAATTTTTAACCTACGACGTTTTGTCCAATCATAATATTAAAAAAATTCATATATATCCAACTTTATGGCGCACACTGTATAATATACAATATTATAAAAATAAGGTAACTGCATAGGATAACATAAAAGAGACCTTTAGGAAAAAGATAGATAAATTCAAAACCGTAACTGTATGCAATGATACATCCAGCACTCACTTTGGTTATGGGACTAAAAAGAACCAATTAGAACGGGATACGTCCCGACTGTGGGCGGGATCGATTGACCATTAACACGTAGCAGTTAGATTTTTTAACCTAACATTTTTGTTTGTTAGTTTGTGCCAGTTTTTGTTTTGGTTTTGCTCACGGCCAAATATTTACAGTAATAATCCTTCCTCCATGATTTACAGTTATAGTGTGTGTACATACAATCCATGTACAATCGTGGTTTTGATGTTTGCTTTTACCATAGTTGCTTACCGAAATAATGGATATCGCGCCACTACCCTCTTTGAATGATGAATTTAATGTAAGTACAACATTTTTGTACCTTGTTTCTCTAAGACGAAAATTAAGCCTTTCAAGTAAAAGTTCATATTTGTTTTCTTTTGTATAACTACTAATTAAATATTTTTGCTGAGAAAATTGGTACCTACATGTATGTTCATAAACATAAAGTACAAACAAACTGCTAGGATTTTTGTGTAATTAAATCTTTATTTTTCAGTCAGTTTTTCCACCTGGTTGGGGAACAACAATTATTGGTAAAAAAATAGTAGAGGGTGAAGATAAGTTCCCGAATGTAGAATTGCATTTTTTCATCAATTGCGCCAATGAAGAGGAGTTTGGAAAGTGGTTGATGGAGTTTGAAAATTCAACAAGTTCATCATACGTTATCGCCTGTACAGACGTTGAGAATGGAGCTAAATTGAAACTGAAAAGAAGACTAAGGTAATAAAGGTTTTATTATTAATAAAACCTTTGGAAAACACAGATTTTACAGGTTACAAAAATTAGGTAGTAAATTAATGTAATAAATATCACATTTGTTTATGCTCTTATTTATAATGTAGGTTATATTATTTGTTACATGTAGGTTTATTACAGTTTATTATTATGTTACCTGGAAAATTTAATTTTAGGTGTCATCATTCTACACGGTGCACTAAAACCTACAACCCGTCCTTAAAAAACAAAACTAGAAACACCAATTGTCCTTCGAAAATAACTGTAAAGATACATGTTATTAGAAAAAAGTATAGGGGCAAGAAAGAAAATGTCCAACTCTTACAAGAGGCGCCTTGTGAGGTTAAACTTATTTTAACACACAACCATATGACCAATACTGCAGATTCTTTACGGTTTCGTAAAGTTTCTAAGAATGTAAGAGAAGAGTTACTAAGTCTTTATAAGAATGGCCATACAGCAGGAACAGCTTTGGAGATGATTAAATGTAACATTCAGCTTACCAGGGATGATTATGTGACAGCTTTGGCAGACCGTAATATATGTCCAACCTATAAATACTGTTATGATCTATATATGAAAGAGTTTAAAGAAAATTATGGACCTATGAAATTTGATACAGAGGCGAAAATGTTTTTAGAAAATAATCTTACACTGTACAATGCTGAAAAAAGAGAAACAATAACAAACATTCTAGAAATGTTTATGGTATGTTATAAACTTAATTAAATGGGTTTGGTTCGGTTTTGGTATTTTATTTGGTGGTTATAATATGTATTTTTTTATTTATCGTTTGTATGTTTAGAAATAATTTAACTTGACAGCAGATATTGTTGAAATTGTATTAGTTCAATTTAATGAACTAGGTATACTATAATGTAAACCTTCCTATTTAGATTTGTAAAATATACCACTAATTAATTATTTTTTGTGTCCCAATTCAATTTATAAATTGGCAACACAAATAATTGAAATTAAATTTGTATAGATTTCTTTAAGGATGTGCACAACTTTATTTTCTAAAGCTTTTGTTAAATTATTTCATTGACTAGAATTATAATCATTTTTAGGAAGTGGCCAAAATCGAAGAGGACGAAAAATTCCTATACAAAGTACTGCTGTAGCTAGAAGAAAAATTAAGAAAAAATCATCAAGACAACTAAAACGATTACGTAATAATACATATGATACAAGTAGATGCGTAATGCCTACTAAATAAAAAATGTTATTAGTTAAATAAACTATTTTTTTAAATTAAACTGCTTATTTTTAAAATTCCTAATGAAATATTTAAATTTAAAAACCGTTTAGGTAATGTAGCTGTAGCATAAAAAGTAATTATCGTAACTGAGGAGTTGGCGGGAAAAACGATCAAATTCGGGGTGGATGGTGCCATCTAAAGATTTTTGTATATAATATATGCCTGGTAAACAGTTGCTGCAAAACGATTAAGATCTCTATAATACACCTAACAGTTATTTATGCAACTAGTGCGAAAAGCACTCTTTTCACACTGTTACATACAATATTTTTCGTAAAATAAATGATAGTAAAATTCTAAAACAAAAGTATTTTCCTTTACACCTTGTAGAAATACCGGCAGTTTTGTTGGAAATTTCCTGTCATAACCGCATCGAATTTTTGTTTTTAATTGTTTGAATTGTCAAGATGATCATTTGTTGGTAATTTTTAGGTGAATTTGTTCGTTGAAAGCTTATTAAACGTAATCAAACGCTTTTAAAATCTGATTTTTATTTTTAGAAAAATGCCTTTAAAAGTGTAGTAATTATTCATCTAATTTAGTTATGTCAAATATTAGTAATTGTGTAATTAATATTTATAATAAATTTTGTGTATTATTTGCGCTTCCTATGAGACAACGCTCGGAAGTAAAAAAAAAACGATTTTCTCAGTTTCAGCATAGGCACACCTTCATCGTTTTCCTCGCCACCTCCCCAGTTACTTTCAAAACGAGCGCGCTTTTATGCCCCGCCTATAATTTGGCGTTCGCGCGCTGTTATTGGCTCTTCCACGTCTCATAGCGGAACTGTGGGCTCGATGTAGTATTGCTAACTGTATAGCTTAAAAAGCAAGACCCAGCTGGAAAGAAGTAGAATTAAAAATAAAATGTCACTTGTCACATCACAGCTACAGGGAGAAATGAGGAATGCTTTTTGTGAATGTTGTTTTTATTTGCATTTGTGTAGAAGTGCGTAAGTGTAGAATATAAATATATTACATACCTAAACTGTATATTTTATATATTAATATAACAAATATAGAATACAAACAATTCTCTTATTTATATTTATACCTATTTAGGTGCTTCCTCATTCCTGATTTTAGCCCCGACCATGCTCTTGGTATTTAAAATATATTAGCCATTTCATAGATTATAAATAAAAAGGCTTATAAACAAAATGCAAACACCCATTCTAACGAAGAAGCAACTGAAATCTACGCTGTCTGCAAAGAAAAACAGACCGAAAGAAACGTTAAAAAATGTTTTAGCTGTACCATACAGTACAGATTATTGGTAAATTTGCAAAATAAATATGTAATTTTGAATTAATTTGTTAGATTTTAGGCCCGAAATATTACCTCAGGATTATACCACACTAAATGGAGTCTTGATAGTACATTTACCATCGATCAAGGTCCAAAAAATTGATGTACATTGGGATGAAATTAAACAAGTCCCAAAAGAGGAAAGAAAAAAATATACTAGGAATACAGAAAATCAGCATGGTCCAAATGTAGAAAAAAAGTAAGTTTTGTTGAATATAATTTAATTTCTTTGAAAATTTAAATATATAAATCGTTTATTTAGTCAAAAAAACTATTTTTTACATGTCAATACATCTTCAGATTTAAAATATAAAAAATACATAAATATAGAATCAACATATATTTAAAATACAATAAAAAATACATAAGATACAGTACACTTACATAAAATAACAAGAGAAAAGAAAAAAAAGTCAATAGGTCAACAGTTTTATTTTAAATATTGCCGCGTTTGAAGAACATTTAATATCTTCAGGCAAATTATTAAAAGCCTGTACACCTTTAAAAAACACTGAATTTTGTGTACATTTTTTCGTGGCCTTATAAACTCTAAAATTTTTCTTATTGCATGTATTATGTTCATGAACATCCTGATTATAACTTAAAATATTTTGTAAATATACTGGGGAGATTCCTGATTTAATTTTAAATATAAAAAGCAGGGAATAGAATAGCAAATATTTTTTAACAGGCAACCGCTGAAGCACATTCAACATGGAATTGATTGGTTCCAATCTCTAACAGCTCCGTATTATCCTCATACCTCTATTCTGCAACTTTTGCAATCGTTGCAACTCATTCTGGTTGAGCAAATACAGTATAGTGGTACAATAATTAAAATGAGGTAATATTAGAGTATTATAAATTATTATTGTAGCCCATTTGTTGTGATGTGGAGAACAGCGCTTCAAATAGTTTATTTTAAAAGATATGGTTTTGATCACTTTATTAGTATGTTCCTTAAATTGTAAATTTATATCAATTATAGCCCCTAGATATTTAAATTTTTCAACTCTCTGAAACTTTATTCCATCAACAGAAACACACTGTGATGCTACATTAATTTTTCAGTACCCCCAATTAACACCACTTTGTCTTTTCGTAATTTATTTTCAACGAGTTTCCGTTACAATAATCATATATTTTACTTATAGAACTATTAATATCTTTAAAACAAGTTTCAGTGTTTTCATGGGTAAAATATATCGGTGTATCATCTGCAAATAAGTGTATTGAGCATCTTTCGACTACACCAGCAATGTCATTAATATAAATTAAAAACAGTAGTGGACCTAGAACACTACCCTGTGGCACCCCCATATTATTCTCTATAGTATCTGAAACACAATTATTTACCTTAACCTTCTATTTTCTATATAATGAACCAACCAGTCGAGTGCACAACCCCCCAAACCTATAGCTCTTAATTTCATTAATAATCTACCCCTATTAATAGTCTCAAATGCCCTCTGTAAATCTAAAAATACCGCCAGTGTAACCAAATTATTTTCAATTGATAACTTCCAGTCATGCAAAACCAACTGTAAAGCAGTTTCACAGTTGTGTCTACTAGGGAATCCTGATTGCACATTACTTATCAAACTCTAAATAATCAATAATTTGACGATATATTACTTTTTCTATTAGTTTTCCAACAGCACTGATCAAATTTGTCGGTCTTAAATGGGTAGCCTTACTTGGATTAGAAATTTTTGGTATCGGAATTATTGTAGTAATCTTAATATCGTCCGGAACTAAGCTTGTTTCAATAGAAACATTTATAATATGTAATAGAGGTTGGGATTAACTCTCAAAACATTCTTTTAATAAAATTGTTGATATTTCGTCTGGACTATTTTTATTTGACATTGAAAATAATATTTTTTTTAATTCATTATAATTAATTAGTTTAAAATTTACAAGAGTTTCAATTTCACTTAGATGAGGTATAATCGGATAATTATTAATAGTAGGTAACTGCTCAGATATTTGTTCAATACTCTTTATAGTAATAATTTAATGCATTTGGAAAAGTAAAATCCTGACAATTGTCACAAATATTCTCGAATTCAATATTAGTATTAGTAAAACTGCTTGCGATATTAGCTGTTGGAATGAAAGATTTCAAAGTTTTCCACATCTCAGTAGGGTTACCCTTGTTTAAATCTATTTTAGTTTCCAAGTATTTTCTTTTTTCATGTTTAATTACATTCACTGTTTTATTCCTATTACATTTATATATTTGCCAGTTTTCCTCTGATTTGTTAGTAATAAATGTTTTATAACTTTTATCTCTCACACTAGTAGCAGCTCTAACCTGATCATTCCACCAGTTCTGATAATATGGTAACTTTCAAAATTTTATTTAAAAAATCTGTATTTTTCATTAATATCATGTAACCAATAATTCCATGTAATATCTTTTAGATTATTATTAATTATTGTATAATCAATAAACCTACCTCTACTTTCAATAACTATCGTTTCCCTTTTCTGTTTTTTTTTGTTTGTTTAGTTTTGTAATAATATTTCTATGACTACTGATTTTTGGTGTGTCTATTACTTCAGTTGTAATGTCTGAGTTTGTAATAATTAAATCAATTAATGATCCTCCATGAGTATTTGCATGTGTAAATTCTTTTACCACATTCTTAAAACCTGTATCAGTAACAATATTTTTTAATCTTTTTGAATAAGTTGAATTACTATGCCAATCAATATTAAAATCCCCAACCAAAATAACTTCTAAGTTGGCATCAGTTAAATTCAGCTCACACCATTCATCAAAAAAGTCTAGGGATAAATGCATTCCAGTACTAGATCTATAAAGGCATACTATCAAAAACTTTTTGTTATTATGTAAGAGTTTTACTGAAATTAACCAATAAGTCCTATCTAAAATTACTTTATTAATATCTAAAATTACTTTACTTTATTAATATCTAAAATTACTTTATTAATATCTAAAATTTGTAATATCTGATTCACATAGATGATAACTCCCCCAGTATGTCGAATGTTGCTATATTATATAACTGTTAATATTTATTTCATTATTAGTCCAGTAACTGAAGACCTGAAAATATGCAAAGCTGTAATTAAGTCGGTCCAGATTTCCTTTGTGGCTCAATTCTTAGGTCTTGACGGTTGCTTTCAAGGGTGAAAACTTTTACCAACACTGCTGGGTCGGAAAGGGCCCAAAATGGCCCCAAAAGTCCGAAAAAATGGTTTCCCGCTAATATCTGCCAAAATATACAAATTAGACAATTTTTGTTTAGATAAAAAATGAAGATCGTATCATTATCTACAAAAATGGTCCCTACCATTTTTTTCGCAAGACGAATATTTTTTGCAAAAACGGCCTTCGAAAAAGCCCGAATTTTTGCACTGAGAGGGAGTTGGGAATACATTGATTTTCATGTTTTGGACTTTGGAGACTAATTGTAGATGGCGCCAGCGGCGTACCTCTGCTCACTAAATTATGGGGCCTGTGAATGGAAATCCGGGCACCAATCGATCTTTCGACAATTATAGGCTGATTCTACGGGATTTTTTCTGTAAAGTAGCGCTTGGGGTATCTCATCTATATTGCCGAATGTTCTGTGTATTTTGCGTTGCAAAATTTAATAGAAAAGTTCAAATTTTTTTTTTTTTTTCATGTGGCAGTCTTAAATCCCGGCGCTTTGCCTAATAGTGGGTTACTAGTTTTAGAGTGTGATGAATATTGACCCGAGAAGACCCTTTATATTTTCTGCGTCTTTTGCAAAATTTTCTCCTGCAGGTTTCGTGCATCTTTATAAAGGATTGCTTCTTTATGAATAGGTGAAAATTATCGTTCCTTTCCTTGCTCACATCAATTACTTTTTCTAAGCCTCTAGTGACATTTGCAACGTCATCCACAACTTCCTGGGCACAAAGGAAACATTTTGGAACGGAGTCCGCTTTCATTGCTGCAACAAGAGCTTTACAAAAATATATTATTGAAATGTAATAAGAATTACAACAAATTTATAGACTTTATTTTAAATTAACCAAACCTTTTCTGTTCCCCACAAACGAAAAACAAATTCTTGAAAATTCAAGAATGACGTCGAATTTTTCACTTTAAAAACTTCTTTTTTTTTTTTTTTAATTGATAATGATAAAATACTATCAATATTTTTCTAAAATACTATCAATAATACCGACAATAACGACTCCAAAAACAACAGAGATTGTATACCAACAAAAGCAGACGATTAAGGTGAGCGCGTGGCGCGTGGGTACACATGGTTAGGTTATGATGGAATATCATGGATCTCAGGCGGAGAGCGTAAAAATGGGGGAGATAATTCTAACAAACAGCTAAGAACCACGCTCACATACGGGGATCAATTAATAGAAACGGAAAGGTGAGAATATCAGCTTCACTTCGGTCTGGGTATTAATGTTCAAAAAATGAACAGCGGGGAACAAGAAGTATTTAAAAAAAGTCCGGTTTTCCCCGGTGTGATCAATTTTCCCGATTTCTGGAAAATGGAGCAACTTTATTAAAAAAAATACATTCGTAAAGTAGACACTCTAAGCTTTAAAATGGTGTGCATTGAATAACAAAATAATGAAATAATTACTGCTTGTTTCAAAGATTTCTAGAACTCCGAAAACGTATGAAAAATGCAAATAAACAAATCAATTTTGTTTTAAAACGCCAGGAAGATACTGGATAAAAATTTCTGAGATCATTCGAGACATCTCAATATCCCATTTAAAACAAAAATGAGATAAAAAACTATTAAAAGAAAAAAAAAATGAATGAATTACTATAAAGTGGTCCAAAATAGTGGGAAAACGCAACTTTGACCCCCTTTTTCAATGTTCTTGACAGGAAATAACGGGCTTCAAGGCACATGGATCGATACCTATGGGTTTTCCCATTGTAATGAACTTTGAATCATCGAAAAATATCAATTTTTGACCGAGTTCTGAAACAATTTGTCCATCCGTTTACAAGCTAATCAGCATTGCTATAGAGATAAAAAGCAGGGGCTGAACGAGAGGACTTTTGATTGCGGTTATCTCGAAACCTGTCGAATTCCCGACAAAAATGATAGGGGCCATTTTTGTAGATAATGATAAGATCTTTCTTTTTTATCTAAACAAAAATTCTCTAATTTGCATATTGTGGAAGATATTGGCGGGAAACGAGTTTTAGGGTCCATTTTGGGCCCTTTCCGACGCAGCAGAGTTGGTAAAAGTTTTCGACCTTGGAAGCGACCGCCGAGACCTAAGAGTTGAGCCACAACGGAAATCTGGACCGACTTAATGACAGGTTGGTCCCTTCAGTTACTGGACTATATTATATATATCTGAAGTTAAATGCGTTTCCGACAGGAAAACTATCAGTGGATTTTTATTAATAATAAAATTTTTAATTTCTTCAAAATGTTCAGTTAAACTTTGACAATTCATATACAACAAAAAAGTATCTAATCTATAATTATCTGTCCCATTTGATTTTTTCCTAAAAAAGGACTTGTCATATCTGATTCATTATTATTATTCAAGTTATCCTCAGGATGCTCACTTAATGATTCTAATGGGCTACATTTTTCTTCAATGTTAACAAATATTAAATTTGAAATTTTCACCTTTTCCATTTCTGCAATAATTTTTTTACAAATAACATTCTTACTCACTAATTTTCCTCTATTTTCTAAAATATTCACCATTGCTACTTTTTCTTGTAAATACTTATTAATTTTTAGAATAATAGTTTGAGAACACATTATTTAAATTATTAACACATTGTTTAACATTATAATCCATTGCATTACATGGAACAGTGGTGAATATTATATTTGTATGTATGCTTTTCAGTCTATTATGTATAAATTTTACTGATGGATAACGCTTTTCTCTAAAGTTATTGGTTCCCGCAATTATAATTACATAATCGTTGAGAGTGAAATTACTTGTTAAAGTTACAATATCTTCCACCACTCCTTCTAAATGTGCCCCAGGTTTCCTGATATAGTCTGTATATTATACCACTTTCATCAGATAAAATAAGTATCCTCTTCACGTCCGTCATTTCCCTTCTGCCATTCTTTTCACAAACAGTTGGTGTTTGTGTTATTTCTGCTCTACTATTCGATTTCTGCATATTGTCTATTATATTTCTTAGATATTTCACTTCTTTTAAGTAACATTCATAATTTTCAGAAAGCATTCAGTACGAATCGGTGTTAATGAAGTGTCTAAACTTCTAGAGGAAAACTCGGCTTCTGCTGTGTTAATATCAGCGGACGTCCAGCCCAGATCAATGGTACAACATATTCTAGACCAAGCTGTTTTATACAAAGTCCCAGTTCTTGTGGTCGATAAACTCAGACAAACTTTACGTAAACAATGTGGTGTGAGTGGTGCTGTTTTCGCCATCGAGAAAACCATTACAGATCCAAATGTGAACCTAATAAGAGAACATATAGAAAGTATTTTTGCAAAGATTCCTCCGCCCGTGGATCATATAAATTATAATCGATCCATAGATTCAGCTCAAGTTGAGCTCACAAAGGAAGAAAAACCAGTCAAAAGAAGAGAAAATTTAAAAATAGATGAGAACGAAATTCGTAAAAATATTTATCTAAAGGCACCGACTAGTGGAAGAGCATTCACTCCTCAAGAAATTGAACAACCACAGAAGAAAATTCCTCGAATTGAAGTGGATGAAAGTGGTTTTGTACCTTTTTTTGAAGAACCAGAACCTGCACCGACTAGCAGAAGAGCGTTCATTCCTCAAGGAATTGAAAAACCACAGAAGAAAATTCCTCAAATTGAAATGGATGAAACTGGTTTCGTACCTTTTTTTAAAGAACCAGAGCGTGTACCGACTAGTGGAAGAGCGTTCATTCCTCAAGGAATTGAACAACCACAGAAGAAAATACCTCTAATTGAAGTGGATGAAACAGGTTTTGTACCTTTTTTTAAAGAACCAGAGCATGCATCGACTAGTGGAAGAGGAATTGAACAACCACAGAAAAAAATTCCTCGAATTGAAGTGGATGAAACTGGTTTTGTACCTTTTTTTGAAGAACCACCGACTAGCGTAAGAGCGTTCATTCCTAAAGGAATTGAACAACCACAGAAGAAAATTCCTCGAATGGAAGTGGATGAAACTGGTTTTGTACCTTTTTTTGAAGAACCAGAGAATGCACCAACCAGACCTGGCAATCAGAGTTACAAATCTTTGGTTGTCAAAAGACTGAAAGGCGATAGGGATAGAAATAAGAGAAAAATCGAACGTCTAAAAAAGAAGAGAGAAATGTAAATTGATTTATATTTTAAGTATCGATAATCAGGTTACAAAATAAGATAATTATTAATATATTGTATGTTTAATAAAACACGAATTTTATTCACTAGATGGTTTTATTTAGAGAAAAACATTTAATAAAATATACATGTCATTTAACATACATAATACAATTTATTATAATTAATGGTACGTTATAACTTACTCTATAATATTAAAAAGTCGATTTAAATACAATGTAGGTATGTAGATAAATATTTTTTATCGAGATAAAATTCACACATTTAATAGCTATTTATGTAATCAGTTACGAAAAGTCTTATTTTAGGAATAGGGGAACTCTGCGGAACTAGTAGAAAGGCTTGTAAATATTCAAATTATTGAATTTAGTTACTGAACATAATACTTATAAAGTAACGCATTTTAATAGCTCATTACTCGAGAGAGGAAAAAAATTAACTGCAGTTTTGTTCTCATAGTTGCCAAATGTATACTTTTTCCCGAAACTGCAGAAAGAAAATATTTTTTTTCTACGACCGTGTATTTTTACCCACTTTCCCGCACGCATTTTAGTTTTGAAAGTGTCACTTTCCCGCACTAGTGCGGGAAAAAATCACTTTCCCGCACTAGTGCGGGAAAGTAAAATTATGAATATTTAACCGTATCTATTGTATAGTTTTTTTACCTCGGATGTTATAACTATTGTTACAATAGGTAATTTAGTATTTTCCAACTATTCCATTTAATAAAATTTACTTTTTTCTTGCTTTTTGTTATAATTTTAATTTTTTGGAAAACTTGAATAATAGAGATATTTTTATATACCTTCTGTATATTTTTAAAAGTCAGACTAGGCTGTGACATGTATGGCTTGATATGGTTGCTATATGAGGTATTTTTTAGCGAGTGTTTGGTTTAAAATATTTTCGACTTTTTTAAACCGTTTAAAATTTAGCGATGCAACTATGACATCACGTACGAAATATTTTAAACCAAAGCTAGAATGTTTGAACCAGTCGGAGGCATATGGTTCAATAACGGTTGACACATAAGAGATTCTGATTTTGGCTGTTGTATGTTGTTTTACTCTGTTCCATTCTTCGAAAATTTTGATATATTTGACGTTTTGTTAATTTTTATTATCATACATATATTATGTGATTCACTCCAATTGCTCGGAGGTGATTCATATTCATACATTATGTTATAATATTAATATTGATCGTTATATGTTGTAAACATTATAAACAAGATGTGATCTACCTATAGGTTACTCTGGATTATGAAACAATGATGCAATTGAAATGTGGTAAAAGGATTAATTATCATAATTACGTAGATTGCTTCAGATTCTGAATTTTCCAGTAAATATTTAAAAGCAATTAGGCATTCCAAACAAATGAATTACCAGTGGGCAGGTTTGGTATATCTAAGGGTGGCGACATATGGTGTATTCTATCTACTTTACGTAAAATCATGAATAATGGATTACATTTAAATATTTTATGTCAAACACAATAAAAATAATATTTAAAAAACCCACCTATACATTTCTTCATAAATTGGCAGGCTTGGCGACTACTACTTTGAATAAAAATAGCGTCCAAGTTGCAAGACTATGTCGCTACCCCCTTAGATATACAAGAATTTCCCACTGGCACCTATTGTTTGACAGGTCGTTGGAATGCCTAATTAAACATTCTATGGCACAAGACGTTCTAATTGATGAACTTTGGGAAAGCCCAAAAAAAATTATAGCAAAGGATCGTCAGACAATTGCGTATTTATTGGAGCTACGGAATAAATATATGCCATGTTTATGGGCAAGAAATATATCAAAAATAAAACTATAAACAACGTTTCAGATTGCAATTTATTAATAACACTCCAATTTTTAATTAAAATCGCTATCAAACAAACTCATCTTCCTTCATCTGATTTAACAATCATAAAAAAATTCAATTCATTTTTTTAAATCAACTTATCGCTTCTCCTTTCTACAACTTATTTCAACCGGTAATCCATCAAAAAATAATACGATCGAAATCAGAATATTTCAAATTTTGTCATATGTATGAAGACTAGTCTTCATAGTAATATGACAGTTAGCAGGTTATATTTTTAAACCACCCTATTTTTGCCATCTATTAATTCATAACGTCACTTTAAATATGGTTTAAAAAATATTTTTAAACCAATGTGGTGGCTAAAAAACAGCTTAATAACCAAGGCGTGTTATTGTTACAAAAACGTCAAAGTTGTTTGTTGAAGCGTCAACTGAATTAAAATAAATTAAAGAAATAATGGATTCATCGGATGAAGAGCTGCCCGAAGCCATTTTAAAAGCTGCAAATGAAGCACATTTGGAGGTGTTACCTGCCAAATCACGAGGAAGATATGAAAAACAATACGACCATTTTGTCACATGGTGTAAACAGGAAGGGGTAAAAACCTACAAAGAAGAGGTGTTTCTGGCGTATTTTTCGCACCTAAGTAACTTTTTGAAATCTAATACTTTATGGTCTCGCTATTCGATGGTGAAAAGTTTAGTAAAAATAAAACAAAATTTGGATATAAGCCAGTTCCATAAGTTAACGTCATTTCTAAAAATGTTGGTTTTCGAGCACAGAAGGCGCAGGTTTTTACCAAAGAAGATATATCCAGGTTTATGTTAGCCCCTGATGAGGTATACCTTATGATTAAAGTGAGTACCATTTTTGCTTTAGCTGGTGCTCTCCGCAGAGCGGAGCTTGTAAATATCACTCTCGATGATATACAAGATAAAGGCAAGTTTTGAAAATTTCCGATTCCAAAAATCATTCTTCAAGATCATTTGTTTTATGTGAAGAAATAAATAATGGAAACTATCTGAAGCTGTACAGAAAGTACGCAGGTTTACGACCACCTACCACTCCGCATCGCCGCTTTTTTATTAATTATAAGAAGGGAAAATGCTCAATTCAGTGCGTTGGCGTAAACACCTTTGGTAAGATGCCAACAGAGATTGCTGCATATTTGCGTCTACCTAATCCTGAACGATATACAGGACACAGTTTTAGACGTTCTTCAGCAACATTCCTAGCAGACTCAGGTGAAGCGATAACCAATATAAAACGTCTCGGTGGCTGGAAGTCCACTACTATCGCTGAAGGCTATTTGGAGGACTCCGAAAAACAGAAGAAAAACATTTCGAATAAAATTATTTCAAATAGAAATGACTTGCAACCTTTGCTGCCACCGTCATTTTCACCTTCATGCGACCTGCAACCGATGTCACTCCCGTCCACGTCATCTTTTCAATCTACGAGCGTTACGACTATTAACAGCCAATTAACACCAACTAATTCCTCTGTACCGGCAATTTTACATAATTTACAAAATGCTACAAATTGTGTATTTAACATTAATATCCATAATAATTAGTTGTTTTTATTTAAAGATTTGTATATGTTGAAATAAAATAATTTTCCAAAAATAATTTTTCCTACTTTTTTGTATATACGGTCGTATAGAAAGAATAATGTCCCTAACTCATGCGTAAAGTGTCTTTCCCGCACTTGACCGCTTGCCCGAACTCTGCTTCGCGTCGTTCGGGCCAACTGCAGTCGCGTGCGGGAAAGTAACACTTTCCGCACTTGTTAGGAAAATAATTGTTTATTTTAAATAGAACACATGATAGTTTTTTCATACTATTTGAAAGTCCATTTCTTCCCCTTTTGAAAAATGTATACATTGTGACAATTCATTAAAGCTTTGAGAGAGATATTAACACGTCAAAAACGTAATAACAATTTTCTGTTAAAGTTTTTATTCATTTTTTACACATTTTAAGTGGTATATTTTTTGGTACACTTCAAATAAATTATCTGATATAATTAATTGATTTTAAAACCAAAAAAGGTTTGTTTTTATTTGTTTCTAATTTTGACATATAAAGTGGTAATCGCAGCAAATATCAAAACGATCTACTTTACACAACCAGTTGCATAAAGTTGAACATTATGAAACTGGTTACAAAAATTTTATTATGTCACCGTTGCGAGAAGAAAACAAAATTAAACCTTTTTGGTTTTAAAATTAATATATTCATTAAAATTTAATGTTACAAAATTTAAAAAAATATTGTATGTAACACGTTACGAAATGCTGTTCTAAGTAATTTTGCGGGATCTCGCTCTACTCGTCCCGCAAAGATTCAATCGTTACATAAAATTAGCTATTTCGCAACGGTGATAATGAATTTTTTTCGTAACCAGTTACATAATGTATAACTTTATGTAACTGATTACATAAAGTAAATCATTTTGGCACTTGCTACGATTACAAAAAAATGTCACTTCATTATGTCAAAATAAAAAAGACATGTTTTGGATGGTAGAAGTTTTTTTAATAAATTATCCCTAATTTTTTTAATAAACAATCATTATATAAAAACCCATTTTTAGTTTGTTAAAAGCCCATATTAAATATGACAAAATTGTACTGTAATTGAGATATGTGTATAAATATTATTCCACTTTTAGATATTAAAAATAGATACATACATATTTCATATAATTATAGAATAGCAGGTAAGCCTGTTTATGCGGATTTTAAAGTGTAATATATAAAAAAAATCAGACTCTACATTTGTACAATCGTAATATGTAAAACATTATTGAACATATTTTCATCTTTTACTAAACATTCTGCGTATCTGTAACATGGGGAGGTTTGGTTGCCCCACAGCACTTAGGCTACACTAGGCCCATTGTGCATCCTCCTGTATCGATCAGGCCACTCATCTTAGCGCTGAACTGAACATCTTTTATTTTTCCTGAATATTTCTTAATTTTACTGTAGATACAATACTTATTTTACCTAAACATACTTATTTTATTGGGTAATCTTGTAGTTTATTAACTGCACGGATCCCCACGATTGTTGCCAGGTTTATATATTAATTTTTAAGTTATGCAACAAAATTTTTTTTAAAATGCTTAAAAACCTTTAATTTTAGAATATATATTGATATATTTTTTGTCAAACACAGTTTTTCCTTGCCCTCAGAATCAAAAGATAAATAAACAAAATTCAAAATAAGAATGTATAGTCTGTTGCAATTTATAGTAGAAAACCATCTGGCTTTAAACATGAAGGAAGGTTGTGTATTATAATAATAATAATGTATTAGTCGGTACAGGGACGGTGCTCTCAAATGGACTTTAAAAATGATAATAATATTTTGTAAGAATGTTTGTAAGATTTTTTAGTTTTCCTAAAGGCCCTAACCTTAGCAACAACTGGTTTTAACTTAGTCAGGCTATGAGTGACGTCATGTGCATGGCAGACGAAAACTGAATACGGGAGCATCCGGCCCTGGGTAGTATTGGTGTGGAATTTACCTAATCACTTCAGTTTAGCTTCAAAATTTATGCGATTTGGTCGAGGTTTCGGTACTATATAGTTAAAATAAATAGTGAAAATGAGTGAGGTTAGTTAATGTTCAACAGTGTTCTTCCGAAATAAATTTGGACAGACAGGAAACAGTGATGTCAAGGAAATAGTTTTAAACGTTTATTCTGGTGAGTAATTATAATAATCATTCCCATAATATGAATCCAGGAAAAAAAGCCGGGGAAACAACATTTTGTGCATGTAACATTATTAGACGAAGAGCTGGCGACATAAAGACTCGGTAAAGTCAAAATTTTGTTATTTACAGTTTCGATTGTTACCAACATAGCGAGAGACGGGCAGAAGTCACCCTGGAGTATAAAGTAAGAGTAGGGGGTTAAACGTGCAATTTTTTCGCAAAATAAGTGATAAGGTACAGCTCTGAAAATGTTGCAGTATTATCGGAAATAATATAAGAAAGTAGGCGAAAAATTGTCAGAAGTCTAGGTGGAAGAGAAAAAGTCGTCAGAAGGCGCTCATGTTGCGAAAAATTTAGCAACAATGATGTCACTAGGTAAAATTACTTGCAAATCGTCAGAAGGCTAGGTGGAAGAATAACTGAGATATTAGTGAGAGTGCCGGTGCTCCACTTGATCCATCATTATATCTCGTATTTTATAGTTTATTCCATCCAGTTTACTTCTGACGATTTATCAACATTAAAACATTTATAACGAAAAGGACGATATTTATGAAACTTTGCAGGCAAGTACAATGACCCATATTTTTTGTTACTACTGTACTTCTGGTTTCACCGGAAATACCCTCAACTTTTTTAATTTAAAGGGGACACCGTGTATATTTTTGCATATTTTAAAAGATCTTGTTATTCCGAATTCGTACATACTAAGTCTAGTGGAAATTATTTGTAAAAACGAGAAATAAATCACTTTACATTTAAAGAATAGGTAAATTTATTTACTTTAGTCTAATGAGAATAATACTTTAAACAAAATCACTTCAAATGTTCAAAATGCTCGCCGTTCAGCTACTGACAATATACAAGTCTATTAATAAATTCGTGAGTCACTCTTTACAAGACTTTTCCACGTATTAGTTCACATTCATCAATAATTCTTTGTCTTAAATCCTGCAAGCATGTTGGTCGTCTAACGTAAACACGCGATTTTAGATAACCCCATAGAAAAAAATTTAACGGGTTGAGGTCCGGAGAACGAGCTGGCCACTCTATGAATCCTCTACGTCCAATCCATCGATTTGTAAAATTCGCATCTAAAAAATCCCTAACCCGTATTTCCGGTGAAACCAAGAGTACAGTAGTAACAAAAAATATGGCATCAGATGCGTTATGCGTCATTGTACTTGCCTGCAAAGTTTCATAAATATCATCCTTTTCGTTTTAAAGATATTTACTTGGTTCCATACTTTATCTCAACCCTGTATATTGTGTAAATAAAAATTATCTGCATATTAGTCCATAAAAAAATTAATGTCTTCCTAATTGACTTCGGACAGTTGACCAATGGAGTACTAAGATATTTTAAAATAATGTTGATAAATCGTCAGAAGTGAACTGGATGGAATAAATTTGGATGATAGTGATGATGATAGTGATATTATTTCAGAACATGAAATTAGTGACTGTGAAAGTGATTTAGAAATATAGACGTTTTTAAATTCATTTACCTATACCACAAAATAAATTTATTGAAATAACATATTCTTTTTAAATTAATACTTAATAATTTTAGTCAGTTTCAATTTTCAATATATTTTTTAGTTGAACATGTGTTTGAAAATAAAACCTTTATTTTTTTTATTGTAATACAAGTTCTCAGCGTGTTATATTTTTTATGTATTTTAAATGTTATTAAAAATCCTATGTACATATTGTAAATAATAAATGTTATATTTTTTTTCAATGCAATTTAGACCGCAAAAGGAACTTTGTAGAAATTAAATTTTAAAAATTATCTTTATCATTTGAACAAATAACACTCAACCTAAGCCGGCTCTGATCATGTTGGCGAACGAGTCAAGAGTTTGCCAGATCATTGCGCTTTCTAGATTATCTTGCAACGGACTATAAAGACGGCAACGTGACAGGTGTTAAATTCAAATATTAATCGTCAATGCAGAGATGTGCGGACATCCGCATTTAAACTCGCCTAAACTACAAGTTTACCTTTTTTATTGTACATGCCGTATTTTTCTTGAACCTCCCATATGTTTTAATGAGCACCCGCTTTTTACTGAGCATCCTATAAACTACAGCTATAATAATCGTACATTTCTTAGATTTTTAGAGCATACTAGGATAAATACCAGATATACCGAATTTTTATACATGCAACTCCCCCCAGACAACACACATAGTCCAATGGACGTCCACTTTAGATCCATTTGAGGGCCCGAACGTCCATATCCATATTCGGACATCCAGTGTACGTCCGTTTATGATCATTAATTTGACAGCTGCATATCGATGTCCAGAAGACGTCTGTTTTTGGACTTAATTTTAAGTTTAGTATTATTTTGACGTCCAGTGGACGTCCATCTTAGGTCATTATTTATTTAGCCTACCCATCTACATATATTTTTAATAGAATTGGTCATTAAATATTAACAAATTAAATCTATTACATTTCATTCTATCAGCAGAAGTTTGAAATCTTATTCTATTCCGTATCTGGTAAGAATTTTTCAAGTGGCTCCTTGGTCGAGGTCGCCTAGCGCTTGAATGCCCAGAAAGATAATGGACGTGTCGTGAGTTCGATACCTGCTCTGGTCAAGTGATTTTTAATACTTCCAAAATTGTATATCGAATGAACGTCCAATGGACTTATTTGTGCTATCTTGGTCACAATAAAATTTTGTGAATTGCCTGTATCCTCACAGAGCAGTACTAACTTTACTGGTCATCTAAATACAGGGTGATTCCTAAGTTAATACTTCCTTTTTGTGTGTCTAAGATCAAATTTGGAACCAACCTACTATAGACATAATTTCCAATTGACACTTCTTATACTTTAACAAAATGGCCGACTTCCAGTTTTACCAGAAAGTCAATTTTTTTGAATTAATCGACCTAAACATAAATATATGTTTTTTTTTAACAAATTTAGGAAAAAAGCATTTCAAGTCTTAAATAAATGTATAGATACGTATGTGTATATAAGTATATTTGCTGATAAAAGAGAATCAGTCTCAACGTCATAATACTGATTTAAAATTGCAATAAACCTTAAATAAGCTTAAATTGTTACAAAGAGGCATTCGAAAAAATTGTTTAAACATTCAATTGGTAATATTGATCAATAGTATTTATCTATACGTAACAACATAAAATCGTCTAATGGTACAAAAATCTAGGAATTTAATTTCTTCACGAATAAGTATAAGTAAAAAAAAAAAGATTATCTACTTTAAATTTAAACCGACGATTTGTCTGCTTCCTCCCTGCTATTTTGCTTCGTCTCTTCAATCTTCGGTTTCAACGGCTGCGTCTCGCCCGGCGATTCTTCTATCTTATTCCAAGGCTGCTCCACCCCCGAACCAAATATCATATAGACGAAAATTTCGACTACGTACAGTACCACCGTCGTCCAGAAGATGGCGCGCCAAGGCCGCACGGATTTCTAAATTAAACAAAATTTTATGTTTCACGATTATAAGAAATCAAGTTTTATTGAAACAATTAACAAATCAAATAAACGCATTCAAAGTGTGATTCATAATACGGACAGGAATTAAGAGAAAACAGTAGGAAGCCAAAATACTAAAAAATAGAGGAGAAGGAAACTGTTTTAATTGCTAATGTTTCAATGATTTATTAAATTATAATCATTAAATTGATCAGCAATATTATAACGAGAATATTATCTAGAAACAGTTGAAAAATCACAAATACAAAATTCCGCCCAAAACAAACGCAATATAAACAAACAAGAGCTTTTAAACACCCTTTTTGCATTCATGTCGAAAATTGATTAGTTTAAACTAATAGCTTATACAATTTATTCTAATATTTGATAAATAAAAAATAATCAGACTGTCACCTGTCAGACGTCAAATATACTTACGTCATATGTCGTTAGTCTGCCAACGAATACCGGTACAATGATTCCGGGTATGGTAGCAACGGTATTGGTCAAAGCTACCAAAGTTCCAGCAAAATTCGGAGCTATGTCAATGTGATTGGACAAAAATCCGCAAAACATTCCACCGATGAACATGACGGCGACCGTCATCAGCGCCACGGCTAGCGTTCTCTGGCAGTGGATGTATCCCAAACAAATGAAGCAAATCATCGGTACGATACTGGCGCAACCCGTCGCTATTTTCCTAGCCATCGTCGTATTTATTATCTTCTTTTCTTGAAGCGTATCCAAAGTTTTGCTGAGTACCATGCTGAACAACCACATGCACAAAAACGGGAGAGCTGTCAACACTGCGTTTTCGGATATTTTGAAATGCAAAACGTTTTTCATGTAAAGTGGGAGTTCTATCAGAACCATGTACCAGCCCCAGTTAGAGCAAGTGTGCGCCACCAAAATTGCTAGGAAAGCTGGTGAAGTCAGCACCGACCTCCAGGGTACCTCGTATTTTCCCTAGAAAAAAGTTACACAGTTCTCAAGAAATCGTCTAAAAATATTATGGCGATCTTACTTCTTGTTTAGTGTTGGACTTTCCTTGGCTTAAAGCAGAAATTATGAAACTCCTTTCTTCTTCTGTGATAAACCGTTGAGTTTGTGGAGTGTCTTCTACAAATACTGCCCAAACCAGTAACCATAGAAAACTAGTACCTCCTTCTATGTAGAATACAGCCTCCCAACCTATAGTGCCTGCTATTATGCCAGATACTAGCATAAATACCTGTAAAAATTGCCACGAATATTACGTCATTCGCAAAACTGATGCATTAGGTTCTTTCGTTCGTCCCACTGGTGTAGGAATGAATGCACACCTTTCGTTTGGCCCGGTGTAATATTCACTACACCTTCCTGTCGGCGATGTGGTGTCCATTGGTGGATATTTTCTGCACCAGCTATTTAGCATGAGTGAATTAGACTGTGTATCAGGAATAAGGAGGAAGTAAACTAGGTAAATAAAGGTGGTGTAATTGGTGTAATTTACACTGGTGGACACTGCACCAATAGCGAACGAAAGAACTTTATATTTCCATTCTTACCACAGTGCCTAAGGCCGTCCCTGCATACGTAATGCTACTCATCACACTTCTCTCGTTTGGTGGTGCCCAGTGCGCCAACATAACGTGCATCGCGGGGAAAGTCACCCCACCGCCTATTCCCTCCCCTATTCTCATAGCGATCAACGCGGTATAGTGAATGTTGGCCATGATGGGGGTCAAAAGGGTGCAAATTACGTTGATGGCTACTGAAAAAAACATCACCCATTTGGCGCTGAAGAGTTCCGCTATCCTTCCGCCCGGAATTTGGGCGACTATGTAGCCCCAAAAGTAGGCGCTCAGCAGGAAACCTTGAACCGTGCTCGACCATTCGAAACCGCCTACCTAAAAGAAAATTGGAAAGTTTAAAATGTTATTGCATTCGCACTCGTAAAAAAAGGCACCCAACGTGGGGCATATTTTCAGATACTTTTCGTACTAGGGCTGAGCAATTATCAAAATTATTATCGATTATTTGAAATAGACGATTAATCGAAATAATCGATTAATCAAATGCATCGATTATTCGAAATAATTGATTATACAAAATAATTGATTAATCGAAATAATCGATTGTTCGAAATAATCGATTTATCGAAATAATTGATTAATCAAAATATTCGATTAATCAATTAATCGAAATAATCGTAATAATCGATTAATCAAAATAATTGATTAATCGAAATAATCGATTTATCAAAATGATCGAAATATTCGATTAATCGAAATAATTGATAAATCAAAATAATCGATAAATCAAAACAATCGATTAATCGAAATAAGCGATTAATCAAAATAATCGATTATTCGAAATAATCGATTACTCTTAATAATCGATTAAATAAAATAATTGATTACCTAAAATAATTGATTACCTAAAATAATCGATTAATCAAAATAATCGATTTATCGAAATAATCGGTTAATCGAAATGATCAAAATAATCGATTAATCGAAACAACCGATTAATCGAAATAAACGATTAATCGAAATAATCGATTAATCGAAATAATAGATTAAAAGAAATAATAGATTAATAGAAATAATGGATTAATCGAAATAATCTAAATAATCGATAAATCGAAATAATAGATTAATCTAAATAATCGATTTTTGAAATAATCGATTTATCGAAATAATTGATTAATCAAAATATTGGATTAATCGATTAATAGAAATTATCGCAATAATCGATTAATCAAAATAATTGATTAATCGATTTATCAAAATAACCGATTAGTCGAAATAATCGATTTATCAAAATAACCGATTAGTCGAAATAATCGATTTACCGAAATAATTAATAAATAAAAATAATCGATTAATCAAAATAATCGAAATAATCAAAATAATCGAAATAATCAAAGTAATCGATTAAATAAAATAATTGATTAACCAAAATAATTGATTAATCAAAATAATCGATTTATCGAAATAATCGGTTAATCGAAATAATCGATTAATCCAAATAAACGATTAATCGAAATAATCGATTAATCGAAATAATAGATTAAAATGATAATAGATTAATAGAAATAATGGATTAATCGAAATAATCAATTAATCTAAATAATCGATTAATCGAAATAATCGATTTATCAAAATGATCGAAATAATAGATTAATCGAAATAATTGATAAATCAAAATAATCGATAAATCAAAACAATCGAATAATCGAAATAATCGATTAATCGAAATAATAGATTTATCTAAATAATGGATTATTCGAAATAATCGATTAATTGAAATAATCGAAATAATAAATTAATAAAAAAATCTAAATAATCGAAATTAAATAATTGAGAAGTGGTCCTAATATTGAACCTTGCGGTACACCGAATTTTTGTAACAACTGAGCTGATTTTAAACCTATATGTATATTGAACAAACTGAAATCTTCCATTTAGATATGAAAGATATGAGAGAATTAAATTTGGGGATAACCCATAAAAGATAAGTTTATTGACTAGTAAACAGTGGTTGAGCTTATCAAAGGCTTTACTAAAATCAGTGAATATAACATCTACTTGACTTTGTTGATCCAACTTACCACTGATATACTAAGTAATAAAAGTTAGGTTGGATACAGTGGATTTTTTTATTTATGAAGCCATGCTGGTACCGCGATATTAGGCGAGACATGTGGTATAATCGTGGTAATGGTAATCATCGAAATAATCGATTATTTGAATATTTGACTTAAGAAAAAAAAATTAATCGATTATTTTGCCTATCTCTATTGATAAATGGAGGAGATGGGAGCACTTACTTCTAAATTTATGTCACTATTCGTGGAATTTGAAGCAAATTCTTCAGCGCAAGTGTCCTCTAGTAGCTTGTTTTCCAGATAGTTATCGCCCTCAGGCGGGTATTGCGTTTTGACCATGTTCACAATGGCTACGTGAAGGTTAACCTTTAAACCGTAGATTATCCCAAGTCCTGTTGAACCCAGAGAGGCTACAAGGTACCTCGAGGTAATCATTTCTAAAAACAGAACGTTTATTTAAATTTAATAAGGATATATCAAAAATCTGATATCTTATGGAAAAAATGTGAAATTGGCAACAATGTTTAATAAAGACTATAAAATTACTGCATTATTGGGTTTTAATGATTATTATGGGTTTATACGATATAAAAATATGATTAAAATAAATATTTTTTAGATAAAACTTGAATAATTTTAATCCATCTGCAAAAAATAGTATATTATGCAACGATCATGTAATGATGGTTATTAATACACGAGCATTAACCGGGATACGAAACGAGCCAAAGGCGAGTTTCGTATGGTTTATGCGAGTGTTTTAATAACCATTACATGAGAGTTGCATACGCTATTTTTTCTACACCCGATAAATAATCAAGACCTATAAATATTATATTTATATTGGTATTGAACACAATAACAGTAATTACTCGTATTTCTATAAAAAATTCTACAAAATTGTAATTAATGGTATTACTTCAGGTATTGGTATTTCCCTAGATTTTTGCGGTAAAATATTTTGTACTGTATTTTCTGCTTTCTCCGATATGTGTGGAGGAGTCTTCTATATCGCTAATATCAGACATTTTAATATTATAATTATCGAAGTTTAGCTACCTACGAAAATTTAATACGTTTTGACAACTAAAATAATTACATAGGAACCTAGGACAAACGTCAAACAGCATGCTTGATTGAAAAATTGTAGGTTTCTATTGATTAAAAATCTGTATCGTAATGAAAAATCTGTATCATAATGGGTATCATTATGAAACGGATTATGGGCATATAAGTGCATTATTATAATACGGGTGTAGAAAAAATAAGTTTTTATTCGAATGTGTCAAAAAACGTCGTTTTTCGGATAGAAAACAATCGAAAAGTTTTGAATATACTTCATAAAGTACTTTATCGACGATGGCCTCTAAAGTTAAGTGTATAAAGTGTTGCATACCCATTAGAATTCTCAAATCTGAGGTAAGTTCCACAGAACTAAAATTAGGTCATAATTTGAAAAAATATATATAACAATATTTTCAGAAAAAAATTAACTGCGAGTTGTACAATACGCGGTTAATCGTCCCAAAAATTGTTTTTATTTTCAAAAGTAAATTTTGAGCAAGAATTGACATCAGTTTTGTGGTAGGTTCTTTCATACATATACCATTTTTGATTGCTTTGGAATCAAATTCAAAGACGCCAAATTTGCCGCGTCCCTAATTTCTAGGGGCGTGCCTGTAATGAATTCTTCGTCACCACTCATTTTTGTAATTTTTTTTGACAGCAATTTTTAATAAACTAGGTAATTAAATTAATTTGACATGAGCACAGTGACACGACAGAAATTTTTCAATTGTTCTCATAGCCAACTCAGTTAAGAAAAAATTATTGGAAATAATATCCTTTCAGATTTAATTTTCTATATATTTTTAAATATCTAAGCATATTCGAATAAAAAACAATGCATGAAACACGGATGAAAAGTGTTTTTTTCGGACCACGTCTCGCCTGGCTAACTTCTCATCGTAGTCGCCTGAAAAACTCAACTTTTCGTCCTTTTAAAGCCTTGGTTTCTTTGAACACTTCGTCGCGGTGAGCGGACAGTCCGTCAACCGTCGCGTTTTGACGATTTTATCCAACCAGAGTATTTAAATGGGAATGGTTTTCTTGAATCCGCTTAGCTGAGCAGGACGGCGTCATGCCGCTGATTTGTCGCGAAGAGACGGTTGATATCTGTTGAGTTTGATATCAGCGGAATCGTCGGCGTGTGCGGAGACTATATTGTTATTAATTTTAAAACAATGAGTGACAAATTCACACATACAGATGACATCATGACTTTATTTTTAGGTTCCTTGGAAATTATGTCCTTTATAAAACTCAACACGAATTCAAAAAGATCTGTAGAAAGTCTAAAATACTCCCTAAATTTGATTTCATTTCCAAAAAGCCTCCGCTGCACAGTAATATTAAAGGCACCTTCTGTATCGCGACACAAAAACAACTCATTCACTGGCTTATTGAAAACTTTGACGGTTGCAATTGCCAGTTCCTCTTGTTCTTCCTCTTCCAACAATAATAACAACGCAAACAATTTATTTGTATCCATTTTAGTACCTTTCGTTTACATATATAATACATAAACAGCACGTACAGACATAGAGAAAGTATCATTTTCTATATTTTTTAACAAACCACCTCGGGCGAAAATTGCTGTCCTCAGCGGTCGACGGACTGTCCGCTCACCGCGACGGAGTGTTTAAAGAAACCAAGGCTTTACATAAACTACTATTTTGCGCAGCTATTAATGTCTACTTACTTCCACAAGGACTGCCAAGAGCCTTCACCTCTTTGACCATTTTTTATCTGAAATTCAAAACATATTTTACAATACCTAATGTAGATACCTAGTTAAATAATCATTCAAATGAAAAAACTCGTGACATAAAAAAATTACTACTTCCTCGTTATTCTACTACAACCCTCTTAAATTTACTCGTGTTTCCTAAAAACATAAAATGCCATTAAAGCTTTCGAAGCAACAGAGTGTATCTCCCCATGAACAAATTATCAAGAGCAAATACATAGATATATTATGTATAAACGTTGATTACATCAAGAACGTTTACTTCCTTTTCCGTTTTTAATCCATTCAGAATTCGTATTTCTGATGATTTAAACATTTATTTTAATTTAAGGCCGTGCAAAGAAAGTGAGAAAGTTTTAAAAAGAAACCCTAAGTAGAAAAAAATTCCTCTAAACTTTTTACATTATATTTCAAAGTCGCAATAATTCAGTTGAATACAATAAACATTTAAATAAATATACTTCTGATATATATTTTTATTTTTATATTTATTATTGCAATAATTTTTTCAGTTTCCCCTTATAGTTTCGGTTAAAAAGTCTGAAAGAAAGTTGTGCATGCCTATAATAAATACATTGCCAACGCGCGGCCCATAACAACATTTAAATATTGATATATACTTTTGTAAAAATACACAAACTTGTGTAATGGTATCATTCGCTAAATCGTTGTATACATTTTAATTATCAAAGAATGATGAAATAAAACCGTAAACTCTGAGAACCCGTATGATGTTAAACAGCCGTTCAATATTTGAAACGTTGTGCAACAAGTTGTGGTTTGTCGAAATTTTGCATACCTATATATCTAATATCGATCTCGAGTAACAGACGAATCATGCATTAGTTTATTTTTAGCAACATTAATTTGTTTGAGGAAATATAGTTTTTAAATGCTCAATAGTCTGTAAAAATATATACAAAGTCCTAATGAAGCAAAAAAGGTTTTAAAGTAACAAGAGAAAATATTATTTCGATTTTTTTTATGATTCTTATTAAAAAAAAAACTAAATTATTTTTACCATCAGGTTTTCAGATATTATTGATTTCGTTTGAATTTTAAAGATTTCGATCTTTTTCTATAGATATACCTATAGGGATATTTCAAAAGGTTAGAACATTACGTAGCTATAGACTCCTAGGATAAAAATCGACTACAACCTACTCCACAAAGCACTAGACTAGCAATACTTAACCATCTACATAATGTTTACTATGTTACAGGGGCGTCGCAAACCTATTTTTTTAGGTTTATCCCTTTAAAATTAGTTAGTGGGGACCTTGTTTTAGAATTTCTTTTCCTGTAATAAATTAAACCCAAAACCTAAATATATCCAAACGTTTATTGTAAAATTAGTGCGATACTGAGCACAAAATAGGGTTTACCTTAATAACCAATCTGCCAGAAACATCCCATTTAGGTTCTATGTATGTTTCTATGTTTCTAACAAATGGTTCGTCCCTACGATGTTTCTAAAGAAATATTTCTGGAATTATTTATCAAGAACGTTTTAGAAACATCGTAAATATGTATAGGTATTCTATTTTTGTTCTAAATATTATTTTAAAATATCAATAAATTATAAAATTACTGCAATAACCAGAAATCTACAATATTATCAAACTCTAATATTAAATTTGAACATTTTGAACAATAATATTTTTATTTCACAAAACAATTGTTGCAGGTCAAATTTATTTTTATTAGTGAGTGTAAATACGACAAATGAATACATTTCCTTCCTTCTGGCTCAACAGGAGAGATCGGTAAATCCTCCGAGAGTTAAAAAAAGACACTATTGACATAAGCACTATTGAAAATGTAGCACTGAGCACTTATGAAAATATCGTTACATTTATACCAATTGTATGTATGGAACGATATTTTCGATGAAAAGGAATAGACCTCATATTTGATTTGCTCGCGGAGTATTAACCGAACGCGCCTACCTTATAATCAGATCCAATGACAATATTGACATATGACAAACAGTTCATTAGTTTTGACAGTTGACATTTAAAATGGTTTCTCGCCTCACTTACGAAATTTGCTAATTTAATATAGTTATTTACGATATAAGGACTGATTCCACCGTTGTGTTAAACGAAGTTTAAAATGACATTGTTAATGTAAAAATGTCATTTTAAACTTCGTTTAATACAACGGTGGAATCGGTCCTAAGTGGAATAAGAGTTTTATTAACGTACGCATTCGAAATTTACACAACGTTAAGGCCTTTTGACTTTTACCATGCTTTTACCCAATACAGTTACTTACCCTTCATAAGGCCATCATCAGGCAATAATGCTGGGCCACTATCGAAAGACTAACAGTAGGCTTTTATCTTTTAATCTTCGCATTCATTTTCCCTTCAATTAGAGCAAAAGGCCAGCAATATCCCGGCAATTTATTGTTTGTTGGGATGTCACTTTCCTAAGTGGTCATAAGAAAAATAATTTGCACATTTGGAAGCACGTATAAATATCTTTTTTCAATCATAAAAATTAATAAAAATAAGTATCGTACTCTTCTTAAATGTTAATTTAGAAAACACTGTGCCTATGTACTAGTGTAATTGACCCCAATATTGATCATCTTGTTCCTCTCATCAATTTTTATTTGATATTCTATCTTTTTTTATTAATTTGTTTTTATATGTTTGATTGAACATAATCATTTTGCTATTATAATTAATAAATAAAAAAATGTGCGAAATTTTGTCGCTTTTTTATTCGCTACTATTTCTTGTCTACGGCCTGATTTATAACAATGAATCGGATGAGTTGTTTGGAGTTTAGATTCGAAATATTATTGAAATCGGTACAGTCATAAACATAGAAAACTATTGTTTATAAATTAGGGAAGTAATTTTTATTCCCAAATTCAAGTATTATTTTAGCAAAAAATAAAAAATAAACTGACGAAAACCAAGAAATAAAAAAAACTGATCTCAAATCTCGATATTAGGAATATAATTAAAATAATCGGAAAGTGAAATATTATTCCGATTATTAGAATCATCCGATTGTTTCCATTGCTAATTTTTTGGTTGTTTCACCCGTAATAATGAAGGTTTCACAATTTCATAAGTAACCCCATCTAGTGTTTAGAGTCAGTAACATAAGAAATGACAGTTGTTGATTTAGACTGGGCCAAAAAAAAATTTCGTGAAAAGTTGAGCCCTTACCCAGGCAACACACCAAATCCCAGAGATATCCACAGAATATATTTTGTGGATATCCAATATATCCACAGGATATCAGAAATATTCCGTGGAACTAATATAGATATCCAAATGTCCGTCTATATCCAGAATCAAAGAATACATACCCAAGAAGCGAAACTGAATGAGTTTTTCTATGTACCAAAGTAGCAGCGACCTTGACGTAAATGGGAACTTAATACACTGAGAAACGTATAATTCCAATCAATTTTTGTTGTTTGGTTCATGAGAATTAAACACATACTAAAGTTAAAATGACGGAAAATTCTTGCTATATTAATTGATTCTGGATACGACCCTGTCAAAATGTCGCCAATCTAAGCAATCGTTTTGCTTCGGCTCCCCGTATACCGAAGACTATAGTATTAGCTAAATGTTTTTTTTTTTTAATTTGTAATATTTAATTGTACTCAAATACCATAATTTATTTCTTCATGTTAAACACTGGTTAAAATCACTGAACAAACGCCACCCCCGTTAAACTAACATTTTTATATGTATATTAGTTTGAAACACTTACCAGAAACAATTACTACCTTTTTTGGAGGATCAATTGTGAGAATATCATAGCTTCGTTTGCATTTGGAGAATACTGTGGGTACAGCATTGTCAAATAATCGTCTTCTATAAGATGTACTGCTTGAAAAATATTTTTCTTCAAAATGTTGTTCACATATTCTATATGAAGATAAGCTACTAGGAACTGTGAAATTTAAATCTTAACGATTACAAGCTTTTAACCAGAGTTGAGCTCTACAAAATTATATTTATTAATACTTAATTTTTCTAAATAAATTTGAACAGTAACATTTCAGTACATACCTTATGGCATCACCTGGGAATTTAAACATTCTTAGCCCTTGTTCTGAAGTTGTAACACAACCACGAACAACGCAATGTATTTTTTTCATTGTAATAAAAACCTTTAAACTATCTAATATATAATTACTACTTTTAAATAAACCTACTGACATTTTCTGAAAACGCTAAGAATAATATACCAAACGTCATACACTACATGAACTGACAACTATATTTGACGTTAAACTACCTCTAAAACACTGAGAAAACTTGGCAATTTTTTGTCCACGAATCGCCCATTTAGTGTCGCTTCTTGGGTAGGTATTCTTTGCCAGAATATAGAAGAAATCCTATGGATATTCAGCAAAATATCTAATGAGTATCTCCAGACAATACAAGAAATCCCAGATATATCCATAGAATATATTTTGTGGATATCCAACCAAATGTCCGTCTATATCCCAGGATATAGAAATTCAGATAAATATTTTATAATTATTTTTAGTAGAGGTTCATAAGTAACCAACGGTTATTGAATAACGTCGAAAGAAAATAGAGGTAAAAAATATTCCCAACAATCTGCCTTTGATTTTGCCTACTAAGGAGAAAATCATCCTTATTAGGAATCTTCAGCAATAAATGGAACTTCTCGACTTCAGTCTCTAATGAAGTCTGTTTGTGAAACAATGTCGATCAAACTCAATTACGGCGGGTTAAGCATGAGTAGATACGAAAGTGGTATCGCCATCTATACTTAGGAAGCAAAATCAAAAATTACATCTAGTAGATATCCACGATGGTTTGCGTCCGCGCTTAGACTTTGATATATTTATATTTATAGTGGATGTCCATGGGATATTGAATACACCTTAAAAAAAAATTAATTTTAAATATCTCAACGGTACTATTAGCCACAATGGCGAGTACAATGGCGTAATTTTTTAATAATTTGCTATATAATTACAATTATTTATGGACATTTGCATGTCTATAAATTACATTTCATGGATATAAAATAGATATCCACCATGGACTGGACATTCAGTGGATATTGGGATGATCAGTAGATATCCAAAGGATTTGGTGTGCTGTCTGGGTAATATTAATTTTAAGAAGACTATCATCGCTATTTTTGATTTTTAGTCATAATTTGATGTTTTACGTTAGAACCGTCAAAACATTAAAGTGAAAAAATTTCCTTTTTACTTATTTTTATATAAAATTAAATTCTCTACAAAAATTTCTTCGATTTTAATCGTGAATAACTTTTGAAGACTTAAATTTAAGCAAAAATTTTAAGAGACCTTTTTTGTAGAACATTAAATTTCCTATAAGAATCCGACGTGACCTTTTTTTAAATATTCATTGATTCATTAGTTACAAAATTTCAAAGTAAAAAGGACAAATCGAAAAATAAACACATTTATTAAGCTCAGTTACTCGGAAAAGGCTCGTCTGACGAAAATTTTCAATCAGACCTTTTTTGTATAGATATAGGGCAGGGGTGGCCAACTTTTCTGTATATAAGATCTACTTTTTATCTTAAAAGTGTGTCGCGATTGACTTGTTGTCATAGGCGTAGTCTAAGGGGGAAGAAGGGGTATGAAATGCATACTATGTTTCCAGCCCAACTTTTGATAGCAGCATTCCATACATGCAGTAATTAAAAAATTAGATTTTCCGACACTTGATTTACTTTTTACTAATTTATCAATACTTCGTACTAAAATATAGATATACGGCTTCTGCATTTTTATTTTACAATTTTTTTTACCAGAGGTAGTTTTATTTTTTATTTTACAACATTTTTTACCAAAGAGTATTTTTATTTTTATATTTTTTTTTACCAGATTAAGTAGGTACTTTTATTTAACTATTTTTTTACCAGATTAGGTAGGAACTTTTATTTTATTGTTGTTTATTTAACGTTTATATATTTATTCTGTTATTTTTACGTTTAAATAAGTTTTTATAAAACAAAATGTATATTTTTTATTAATCAGGAACTGATTTCAAATTCAAACGAATGTGGGAAAAATTATGAGAGTTATTAAATTTGGTGTGGAAAAAAAGGAATTTTTTTTGCGCATGTGTGAAAATTTCTGTTAAAATTGGTTGGCAACACTGTGTAACACATAAGTAGGGATGCGCAATTTTTTTAAAACATCGATATTAACATCAAAATGATACATCGAATATAGACTATCGATGTTGTAAAAAAATCCGAAAAGAAAATATCGATTTTTCTAAATATCGACGTTTGTTTTTCCATACATCGATATGTCTGTAAACATCGATGTTTGCCAAAAGCGTTCATTGAAGAGCAAAAAACGGGAAACAAGAATTCAAACCATCAAATATGAAACGTGACGCTTAACAAAATACCAAAAAACATTGAAAAAAGAATCATCGATGTTAATTGAAACAAATAACATCGGATAAATAAAACATCGATGTTGAACATCGATAATCGAAACCTAAAAATCGATGTTTTTTAAACATCGATACATCGTGCGCATCCCTACACATAAGTCAAATTGAATTGTGCTGGATGGGCGGAGATCACAATGTCAGGCTCTCAGAATTCTAGGAATTTATGACTTTGGCAAATTCCAAGAATGCATTAAACTATTGCTAGAAAGTTTTGTCTTCTAAAATCGCTTCAAAGTCCATGGTATACGGAATTCCAGCCCATACATTGCGAGCGTTCGATGATCGACCAAAATTGGCCTCGCGATCGACCGGTCGATCGCGATCGACTTGTTAGCCACTTCCCATAAGACTAAATAGTGCGATATGTGTCACATTCCTAAGCGATCGTAGAAAAAATAACATTTATTCCTACCTTTTCTATATTATTTTGATTATTAAGCATCACAAAAAAATCTACACCCACATGTTTATCTATATCTTAGAGGTAAAGAATCGGATCTCCAGTTTTGTATTAAGTGGAGTGCAGTTACTAAAATACCCAAAACTTATATTTTTTTAAAT